>CAHIKZ030000323.1:870000-946570 GCA_903632075.3 Acanthosepion pharaonis
ACCGATCAGGTTGGTGCTACTGTTAATACCGCTTGCTATATAAGGTTCAGACTGGTCAGAGGTGGAAGTTTTGTGACGGCTTCGTGTATGCCCCATACTGGTACCTTTTCTTCCCCACCCCTGTTTTGTTTAATTTTCTTTGTTTGTAATAACAGCAAGAGATTTGAAAGAAGCAGATAGCAACTAGCCAAAATGGCTGAATGGTAGACAAGAAAAAAAAAACGATTATTTTAACAATTTTTTTTTCCGTTTAAAATATGTAATTACTCGGGTCGAAACTGACTCATTGATTATTATATATTGCTATTTCGACGAGAAATCGAACAACTATATTCAGGTGAGAATCGTCAACCAGCAAGCGATCAAAAACCATAGGAAATTTTATCGATTAGCGAGTAGAATTCGTCCTCTAGTAATTATTGTATTCTTACGTTCCGTTTCTCAGTGATTTCTTCTCGACGTTCAAATTCCGTTTGTAGCGCACTGTGAGTTTCCCATTGTTATTTATTTCGATTCAAGTTTTGAATTCTACAAGTTGCTTACCGTATCTGCTTCCGAATACTATATAAAAGTATTAGTTTCCTGATTGCATCGTTGAAAAAAAAAAAGATAAACAAAAAAAAAAAAAAACACTCGATGTCACTATTTGTAAAGAGAAGGTTGTGTTTAATATCATTCTATGTGCGTTGTTACATTCTTTGGGTAGATTGGAAATTTAGTACGCATTTTAGATTCTTTTCTCTCGCAGACAAGTTCTTACTCCTTCTCTTTCTTTATACATAAATACATACATGTATACACGACAAAAAGTTTGAAGCCACCCCAGAATTAGCAGGGAATAAACTGGGCAGAGAAATATGAAAAAGAGCTCTTTGAATAAAGAGTCAATTATCAAACTTTTCTTTGAGAAATTTTTGCAACAAATACAAAAGAATATATGCTGCAGTAATCAAGGCTAAAGGAGGATATTTTGACGGGAGCTAAATTGAATCATAAAATGTTTTTTTTTTTTCCTGATATAATTTCTAATAAAAAAAATCATGTCTCACTTTTTTTTTAAATCATGCAGATTAATTTACTCTTATTTGAAGTAAAAATCAACTTTTGGGCCAATTTAAAAAATTACCATGGAATTCTTCAAATTTTTGAACTGTAGTGTATGTATATATATATATATATATATATATATATATATATATATATATAGGAATAGGAATAAAATGAGACAAGAGAAAAAACTATTCTTAGTCGACGTGTTTCGTCCGCTGAGGGACTTTATCAATGCTATGATTTTTATTCATTTTCTCCTCTAAATTCAATATACACACTATCTGAGAATATTTGCTTATATATATATATATATATATATATATATATATATATATATATATATGTGTGTGTGTGTGTGTGTGTGTGTGTGTGTGTGTGTGTGTGTGTGTGTGTGAAAAGTGTGTGTATATAAATAAATATATATATATATATATATATAATTATTTATATATTATATGCGCGGTACTTATTAGAAAACGCTCAATATCAGACCAAATATATATATATATATATATATATATATAGAGAGAGAGAGAGAGAGAGAGAGCGAGTATATTTAGACAGAAAATGTTCTTTAAGGCAAATGTTATTAAAGACTGCAGATGTTTTGTTTCCATTAATTTTATTGATCGTCTTTTCCAAATCGCGAATAATCCTTCTCAGATAAGGAGGAAATTCCGTTAGAAATTGACCAAATTTCATTTGGGAAGAAATATGGCCTAAGCTTTCGATTTTCTTAAGTCATCAACAGGCTATGTAGAGACGAATGGTGAGTTTCCTAGAGCTGGTGAGGGTAGATTGTTGTGACGTTGGTGAGGGTAGATTGTTGTGACGTTGGTGAGGGTAGATTGTTGTGACGTTGATGAGGTGTGATGTATGTGAAAATGAACTTTGGATAATTTCTGACAGAACTTCCACATTATCTGTAAAGTATTATTCGTAATTGGGAATGTGTGTGTATAGTGATTTTCCAAGCGTAGCTCAGATGTGGCACAAGGCCGAAAGTATGGGACACACAGTGAGGATCGAACTCACTACTCAGTCGTAATTGTTCTAGCGAGACAAGCTTGCTAACCATTACACCACCTCGAGGTGCCCAAATGTGTGTGTGTATATGTGTGTGTGTATGTGTGCGTGCGTGCGCGTACATAAAACGTAGTCCAATGTTAATAATACATAACCTTCAAAAAATCCCGGTCTTCTCAAGTTCTTTGGCATGACTATCAGTTTTACAATGTAAACAACCCAACACTTGTCCTAAACTTAAATCTAACACCTTCAATATTTTCTAAAGCTGTTTCCAGCATAACAGAGAGACACAATGCAAATAAGAAAGGCGCAAGACCGTCTAGGGTCTGATGATAAACATTCGTGTCCTGGGTAAGACGATAAACTACATCCGACAGCAAGGCCTTTGATCAGAAGCATGGAACTACCTCTTAATTGCTGGTGTTCCCAGGTCCACCCTGATCCGGGGTGGTAGCACGTGTCAGGGTCCCAGATATGGGCAAATAGTTACCTCCCACCCCAAAAATGGCCAAATCACTATGAAATTATAAAAATAGATTTTACTACCAGCAATACCTTTTTGGAAAATTATTACCAGCAGTACATTTTTGAAAAAGAAAAATATTATCAGCAATAAATTTTTTGGAAAAAATATTACCAGCAATAAAAAAACTTGTCGGCTTTAAATAACCCATTGAGGTTCAAATGCCGTAAAACATACCAAACCAAAGGTGCAAGAATACACGCACACACATATATATATAAATATATAGCAACACTCTGCGGCTGCTAGGTCTCACATTGTCTGCTGACCTGAGATGGAACAAATACATTGAGTCAATTGCTTCTTTCACCGCAAGGAAAGTTGGCTCCCTGTGCCGCGCCAGGAAATTTTTCTCCCCGGAATCGATCCTCCAGATCTACAAATCAACAATTCGCCCTTGCATGGAGTATTGCTGCCATATATGGTCTGGAGCCCCTTCTGTTTGCCTCGGGGTTCTTGATAGGCTCCAGAGGCGGATATGCAATATAATTGGCCCTGATCTGGCATCTCGTCTACAGTCACTTTCTCACAGACGCGCCGTCGCCTCTCTCTGTCTGTTTTACAAATACTTTCATGCCAATTGCTCCGAGGAGCTACATTCGCTGGTTCCCAGACTTCATGAGTTCAGGCGCCCTACGAGGCTGGCACCCCGCTCTCACCCTTTCACTGTCGAAACTACTAAATATAGCCGTCTCTTCTACTCTAATAGCTTCATGTCTCGCACCTCTCGCCTGTGGAACTCCCTTCCCTATTCCAGTTTCCCTCAGAGCTAAAATCTCCAGCTATTCAAATGTAATGTCAGTCGACATCTCCAGTTGTTTTGATCTATCCACTATCCTTCTCCTCATCCTTTCCTCTATCACTCCTATCTGATCTTGCTCCAAATTTTCTGTAACCCCTTGCGTCCTAGTGGCTTCCCGCCTTGCTTGGGGTGAAACGCTTAAAAATATATATATGTATGTATGTGTGTGTATTTTAGCGAAAAACTATGACAAAATGGGGAAGTTTTCGTGTGACGCGTTTCGTCGTTCAGAAGAAAGAGGCAGTCTCCTCCAGATGATCTTTTGGCAGTGACTCTCAGGAGTTACCGGCATTGTCATGGCCGTTCACACTTTGAAGTTTTCCGACCAGCTCTTACGTTACCGCCCCAACAGCGCCTTGCATGATGGTCCTGCAGGGGCTTCTATGCCATCTGATATACCCAAACCATACCATCTTCCAACGCTTAATAGTGGCGAGGAGGGATTCCTGTCGATACTTTTGACCTTGCTTCGTACATGGATCATTGGTTTTCTGCTCTCAGTAGGAGATGCGGAGGAGCTTTTTCCTGTTTCAGTTAGGAGTGTCAAAGTATCAAACCCGCAGAGGATGATGGATACGACCAACAATTTGTAGAGCTTGAAGTTTGTATGAAAGCTGATGTTTCTTTTACTTATCCTTTGACAGCCTGACCATCACTGCTGGGGCTGGGGCTATCCATGTGCGGCTTTCTGGGTTACAGTTGCGATCTTTTGACAAGGCTGCTCCCAAGTATTTCAAGCTGGACATATCCTACAATGGTTTGCCATCCAGGGTGACGCTGGCACTGATGCTGCTTCTGCTGTTAACCATTGCTTTTGATTCCTCTACGCTTAGTTCCAGTCCATATTCCATTATTTATTATTATGTTGCAGACGGAAAACATTACTTGAAGTTCTAACGCAGTGTTTCTCAAATGGTACGTCCTGGAAGATATCTAGGTGCCTCCTGGCATTCCAGAGAAATATGTGCCCAGATATAAGAAATAAATATATTTACTCTATTATATTGCTGTACACGTCTCGTTCTTATGCGAATTAGGCTTTTCTGTTCTCACCACAATTAAGTACAAAAAGAGAGGAACTCTTTACTGAATTGAAGAGGAAATGAGATTTTGCCTATCAAATATACGCCCAAACATTTAAGAAATCGCTAAGACTTATGAGGCTCAGGTTTCTCATAAACACAAAAATGAATAAACTTAAGGTATGCATCATTTTATATTTTTTTACTGCATTATTTCTGTTCTGAAATATTTGACTTCATTATAACATATTTTTCCGAAATTTGTATAGAGTGCGTCTACAATTATTGGTAGGATCTCAAGTGCGCCCAGACCTCAAAAACTTTGAGAACGGCTGTTCTAAAGATTAAAACGCGTCACACGAAAACATTTCAATATTGTCAGTTTTTCGCTAAAATTCTTCTTGATATATAAATATGTATACATAGTTTTTTCACACACACGCACACACAGATAGATAGATAGATAGATAGATAGATAGATAGATAGATAGATAGATAGATAGATAGATAGTACATTGAAAATAAGTTTACATTTGGGGGCTGGATCCTCACATCAAAACAAGGACAAAAGTCCATATAAGCGTATGTCCGCAAATCTTTGGTTTTTTGAGTTATTAAGTTTAAAGAAAGGTAGATGGCACTGTGTTGCTATAGAGACCAGGTTATATTTGTCATTCGTGTACATTTGTAGCTAGACTGTCTTCAGCGTTTAACGTGCGTTAAATGGCAGCGTATTCATATCATGTGCAGGCATATATGAATTTTACATATGGCCGCGCGAATGGTAATCGACGCGAAGCTGCACGACTGTATCAGATTGCACTTCCAGGCCGAATGGTAATCGACACAAAGCTTCACGACTGTATCAGATTGCACTTCCAGACCGAATGGTAATCGACGTGAAGCTTCACGACTGTATCAGATTTCTCTTCCAGACCGAATGGTAATCGACGCGAAGCTTCACGACTGTATCAGATTGCACTTCCAAACCGAATGGT
Source organism: Acanthosepion pharaonis (assembly GCA_903632075.3). Taxonomy (NCBI): domain Eukaryota; kingdom Metazoa; phylum Mollusca; class Cephalopoda; order Sepiida; family Sepiidae; genus Acanthosepion; species Acanthosepion pharaonis. The sequence continues at coordinate 875,425 of CAHIKZ030000323.1, forward strand.
AATCGACGCGAAGCTGCACGACTGTATCAGATTGCACTTCCAGACCGAATGGTAATCGACGCGAAGCTTCACGACTGTATCAGATTGCACTTCCAGACCGAATGGTAATCGACGCGAAGCTTCACGACTGTATCAGATTGCCCTTCCAGACCGAATGGTAATCGACGCGAAGCTTCACGACTGTATCAGATTGACACTTCCAGACCGAATGGTAATCGACGAGAAGCTTCACGACTGTATCAGATTGTTTTCCAGACCGAATGATAATCAACGCGAAGCTGCACGACTGTCTCAGATTGCTCCTCCAGACCGAAGAGTTCTGAGTCATTCAAACTTTTATCATCGTCGCGTTGTTGAGACATGATCCGTGGCACTACAAAATATAGATCGAGGAAGAGAGAGATTGGACATTTAACAGCGTCTACCATAATCATTAAACTTAACTCAAAAGCGAAGGATTTGCGGACATGTTTATATGGACTTTGGTCTTTATTTTGCTCTGAGAAGCACGCCCCCAAAATTTGTAGAAATATTTCTGATACATCCTGTGCACACACACACACACACACACACACACACATAAATATATATATATATATATATTATTTTGTATGTGTGTGAATAAGAAACAAATAGGAAAAGCCTTATGGGTTTATGTTTGAGGATTTTATTTTAACTTCATCAGTATCTCTTTTGGAATGAGGGAATCATATACACACACGCGCGCATGCGCGCGCCTATATCCGCGATTATGGCCTAGCTGTAAGATATCTGACTGATATCAAATCAGTTGGTTCTCAAACTCGACTTGAAGCAATCCGACGGCTAGCTGAAGAGCTGTGGATGACTATATATAATAATTTTTTAAAAAAATATGACTCCATCGCGAGACAGAAATTGCTATGATTCGAAACTGAAACTCAAAAAATTGAAATTCAATATTAGACCCTAATTCCAGAGGACAGTTTCAATAATAAATAAAAACAAAAAATGGTAAAGAATTTGGATCATCAGTCTAACTGTTCTTTTCTATTACATCAATACACACTCACACGTACACATATATAAAAATACATACACACGCACATATATATATATATATATATATATATATATAGATAGATAGATAGATAGATAGATAGATATAGATATAGAGATATAGTTCAAATATTATTTTTTCGTATTAAATATCAACTGTAAGAAGACAAAATGTGTGGCTGTCATCAAGGAACAACCCAACATGCAAATTAAAATTTGGAGCTACAAAAATTAAATGACAAATCATCTCTTAATTGCTGGTGTTCCCAGGTAAACTCTGACCCAGGTTGGTAGCACGTGTTAGGGTCCCAGCTATTGCCAGATAGTTAACCCCAAACTTGGATCAAATAACGAAAATACATTAGAAAAATTACCAGCAATACATTTTCATAGTAAAAATAAATTACCAGCAATACATTTTTGGAAAAACAAAAATTAGCATAGCTCAGAAGAGAATTAAATCTCGGTATTAAATGACCCATAAAGAGTTGATATGCCGTTAAACAAGAAAACCAATCATACGAAGATATCCTAAAAATCTGTCGGCATTAAATAACCCATTGAGATTGAAACAAAATAAACGAAACGAAACCAAATACGCGAAACCGTCTGTTAATGGGAAAGAAAAAAAAAGAGTGTATTTTTATGAATATTAAAAGTATTTTATATAGAGTACTCTTACATATTTAAGAAAAATAATATCCAATTTATAAATATGTCAACCTACGCGTTACATATCTGAGTCTTCCAACTTCTCATTATCTTTCAGTCTACCGCTAGATGTTAGCGTGCTTATTCCAATCTATCTATCTATCTATCTATCTATCGCATTATGTTAATATCTATCTGTCATGGCGCGATGGTTAAATTGTCGTCTAAATTACGCAAAAATGAAAATAATGCTTACACCTCATTTTAACAGATACATTTACTAAAACTACGCAAAAAATGCCGTGAAATACTAGAGTTAATTTATTCAATAAAATCGCCATTGACTTCAACCACAGCCTCCAGACAACTTCAGAATCTCCTGCAACTCTTCTGGACGGTCTCCTTGTTTAAGTTTGTGAATGCTGCCATAATCCTTACCTTCAGTTCATCTTTGTTGTTATAAGGAGTTTTGGTGTTTCTCTCGCTTAATGCGCCCGCGCATAATAATCAAGGGGGTTGCAGTTTAGGGTCAGATTTAGGCGGTGATCTGGCTGCAGAAATTGTCTCACAGCTATGACTGGGTTCTCCTGTTTGTTTGACGTGGTGCAGAGTCCTGTTGTCAAATATAGGGTCTTCCAGCAGCCACCCTCTAGACCCAGTACCACCTCAAACCACTTGATGTAGTCCCCCGTGTTGAATCTTAGGCCCTGTGGGTAGATGAATGGAAGCATAATATCACCATTACTCGTGATCACTCCAAACACCATGATATTCTCCTATAGTAGTCAACGAACAATATTCTCTTTCATTCTGCATTCAAGATTTTCAAATGTTTGGCTGACCGGGCTATGTATAAAATGATAAATGCTATATCCGTGTACTTGACAGCACATCCCGGGTTATTTATCAATGCTTCCCGATAGTTAACCCAAAATCCGTATGAGCCAAGCGTGTGCTGCTGTTTGCAACACCCTATCTAATATTGGAAGACACATGTTTTCCAATCTGTGTCTCAAGGCGTTAATTGGTTTGCTCTATATAGTCAGCCTCACACTGACATTTAAATTTATAAATAACAAAACTAATTTACAGGTAGAGCAAACTATCTTTGGCAAACAAAAAGAACAGGGGAACAGTGTCAAAGACAACATGTAACTTAACAGCAGGAAAAAAATGATGTTACACAGGCCGACACCCTATACGCACGTACCTGGCTGCCTCTGCCTAACCATGGTACTTTCAAATACACTGGACACAAACAGTGGCCAAAAGCTACCGGAGCCCTAAACCTTCTAGCCTTACGTTCGCTCGTGCATTTACAACTCTCATAGCAACATTCTCCAGGTAACTCTTGTCCCGGAAAGTACTATAAATGTTCGCCATTTCCCTGTGCAACCTACAAGGAGAACATGCCATCAACGCACGATGGGCCAAAGTGGGAATCTGATTTAACTTCTGGGACTTAGGAACGAAAGTATTCCAATGTGTGTACACAGCTGTAAATGTAGGCTTGCGATAAAAAAACCGGCCATGAACGACCCCCGTCATTCCGTTCAACCAGCAAATCCAAAAAGGATAAAGCAGAATCACTCTCCACCCCCATAGTAAACTGAAGGGACGAGTGAGGAAATTAAGTTGGAAAGGGAAAGCCTCAATCTCCTCCATGCAATCAAATACTGAAAAAATACATAGGGCTAAAACAGGACACAAGGGGCTGCCCATTGAAAGCCCATCAACATCGGCATACACAATATCATTAAAACTAAATTCCACCCCCTCCGTAGCTAAATGCATACATTCCAAAAACAAGTTTATCAGTAATGTTAGGGGGCTCCGGTGACCCCTATAAAGAGCGTAAGATCTGGAAAGTTTCCTGAAGAAGGACATTGGTAAATAAACTGTCAATGTCGATAGACACCACAAGATTGTACACAGAACACGAATCTGTATCTCCAATAAAGTTAGAGAACCGAAATGAGTCTGGAACACAAAAAGTATCATACAGATCAGAGACCGGCTGCAATAATTCAACCATCCCTTTAGCTAATCTGTGCTGTACAGAGATCACCATTGACAAATTTGGTCTAAGAGGAATACCCTCCTCATGGACTTTAAGCAAATCATACATACGTGGACATCCCAAAAATAGGATTTCAGGAATATATATATATATATATATATATTAAGAAATGGACAAAGTCCGACAATTTATTTATTAAAGACATTTTTATGTTTAACGTTCTTTTTATAGATACAAGTATTTAAGTAAATGCTCTGTTTATAATAAACAGTATTAAATAACATTTACCGGCCTGAATGTCCGAGAAAATTTTCATAGAAAATATTCGTCCTTTGACAGGATTCGAACCTGCATCCTATACGGAACCGTCATTTACGCTGGCGTGCCTAACCTCTCGGACACAAAGGAACGTTCGGTTGGCAAGGTCGAATTTACTGCTTATAAACTTCAATCTTCTATGAATCTCGTACATTCATAACTGCTCATGGCGTATCAAATGTAAACAAATGACGTCATATATTAAGATCCTTTTACTTTTTTTTAAAAGTGCTCAATAAAAAGTAGAGTAATATATTATTATATTTTTATATACGAAATATTATTTATTATAACGAAATCACTACACAAATGCTTTCATGTTTCAATACTGTACTTCTTCATGCGATGGTAAGTAACATTTACTCCCGGACAATGGTTACCCGGAGAATATTGACAAGCTAGATACCATCGCCTGAAGAAGTACAATCATAGTATTGAAATGTGAAAGCTTTTGTGTAACGATTTCAACATGTTAAACTTGACGAAATTATAAATTTATTTCAAAGCACAAAGTTAAAGTAGAGAGCGAATCGAATCGTCTCATATGTGCGTCGGGTGCGTATTTCCATCTTTGTCCAGTGCGCCCGTGTGTTTGTGTTTCTGATTGCTTCGTGATGTCCTCCAAGATTTTCAAAAGAATTCTTTGATTCCAAAACGCGTAGGAAGAACTGATAATTTGGCTTCAAATAGTTAACATTTCGTTTACTTTCGAACAATACACGAAAAAAAAAATAAAACAAATCAGAATGAAAAGGGAAAGAAATTGTTTACCAAACCATCAAGAAAAGCGCGGTTCTGTTCACTCCGAGAGAATGTGTCGTTGAGTGGACAAAGGTTTCCGGGTATTTAATTGCGCCGACATTGACAACGCTAGAGATAATAACTTCCGTCATGGTGACTCACAAAAATAATCAACTAAGAATTATATATATATATATATATATATATATATATATATATATATAGAGAGAGAGAGAGAGAGAGAGAGAGAGAGAGAGAGAGAACGACAGAAAAACATGCGCACAACCATTAGTACACAGACACACACACACAGACAGACAAACAAATGCAACCAAAACCACACAGAAAAGAAACATACAAAACACACGCCTACAAAAATACAGACTCACACACACAAACACACAACACACACACACACACACAAATACACACAAAACCACAAAAAACATGCACACAAACACATACACCTACAAAAACCCACACACAAATACACAGGCACACACACACAAATACACACAAAACACACGCACAAACACATACACACAAACATATACAGCTACAAAAATATGGACTCACAGACAAGCACACAGACACACACACAAATAAACACAAAACACACAAAAACACACGCGCATACACACAAACACACACACAAACAAAATACAACTCCCCCCACACACACAAACACATACACACAAACATATACAGCTACAAAAATATGGACTCACAGACAAGCACACAGACAGACACACACAAATAAACACAAAACACGCAAAAACACACGCGCATACACACAAACACACACACAAACAAAATACAACTCCCACACACACACACAAACACACACACACACTCACTCACAAATACACACAAACACATACATACAAATACATACACATACACAAAAAAACACATACGCACAAACACATACACCTACAAAAATACAGTCTCACACACACAGAGACACACACAGACACACATTTATTTTTTCTTCCTCGAATATCAAAGACAAGGAAAATTTTATTAATATTTCCTTTCATTTTTTCCAGTAGTTTTACTTCCCCCCCTTTGGTGGAAGTAAGAGAGAATGCAATAATTGTTCGTATTGGCCATTGTCCCAAATGCTTTCGGCCATTTCTTTAAACATTTTCAAAGTGATTTGTTTTAGGTGTTGATAATTTCTCTTCAGGTTTAACTCTTTAAGGTGTACTTTTGTATTGTTTTGAATACTAGTAAAATGGTAGGCATTTATCAAGTTAGTTTTTGCTTTTTCAATTTGCTTCAAATCTCCTAAAATTATTGAAATTCAAAACTTTCGTTACTGGCATGGAGCGTTTCTAAATAGGATTTTCCTCCGTAAATGCTTTCAGATGATATTTTTTACGGATCATTGCTAGTTTTTCCTTTCAGAGCTAGGACTCATCTTCAAAAGATGAAAATTGGTATTTAGGATATATATATATATATATATATATATATATATATATATATATATATTACATGAATCATTCATACAAAAAACAGATTAGTGATGTTAATGATATAAATGGCGAGAATACATCCACGCAAACAAATTTATTAAAACTACATTAACCCACGAACCTCTAGATGAATGTTATGATCCCCGTTTTTAATAACTTCAACTTGCATAAGGTCTTATTTTGCTAGTACTTTCATCTGTTTTTGTATGAATGATTCGTGTAATATAAATTGAAATGCACCACAAGAACAAGAACTCTAGCGTCACCACATCGGACGCTCCAAAACATACATTCAACTGTCAATAAATATCTTAATTTAAGAAAACATCTTTCGGTCTGCACATCGTTCATCTAAGTATTTGCCTATATATCGGAAAATTTTGCCCTAAAGATGACAATTTTAAATTGTCAAATGTGCTTGGCATGTGTCTTCCATCTGACAACAACTCGAATATAAGGATCATATTATTCAAGGAATTGATAGTAAGTTAATGTTTCATTAAGTTCTGTTAGTGAAGTGATTTCGCCATTAATCACAATAACATTACTATTTAATTCTTTATATAAATTATTTCTTCATTATATAAAATATAAATTGCACTCTCTAATATATATATATATATGTGTATGTCTGTGTGCGTGTGTGTGTGTGCGTGTGTTTCTCAGAATAAAGTAAAGTTCAATTACAATTTTGTGATGTTTCATGTTCATTGTTTAAGCAGATTTCGCGTGCATTTTACTAGCCTTCGTGTGTATAATTTATGTGTGTAAGTGTATCATAATTCTAATTTGTCTATGCGAGATTTGGATTCTAATATATATATATATATATATGTGTGTGTGTGTGTGTGTGTGTGTGTGTGTGTGTGTGTGTGTGTGTGTGTGTGCTGGTTGGAGTTGTTTTTTACGTCAACGCTGGTCGTGGTATCTAAACATATGTTACCTTCTTTAAGAATGTATTCCATGACAATCGCAGTTATAATTAAGAAGGAAAATAGACCTGAAACCACTTCAGATGGCGAGATTTATCAGATAATATGCTTGCAATGTAAATACACTTACATTAGAGAGACGTCTCGAAGTTTAATAGCCCGCATCTGTGAACACAAGAGAGACCCACTTTGGGACAACCATTTAAACTCACTTATAACACACAAGAACAAAATCGGCGTAACTTGGATTTTACAAATGCCACCCTAATTGAACTGGAACACAATTCTTTGCGTCAAAAATACTTCAAGATAATTCTAATAAAAGATTTACCAACTATAAACACCCGTCAAAAACATTATATCACCAACCTGCATTTTTTAAAATCAAATTCACCCAATGCAAGGCCGTAAATCCACTAACATCCAGGGAAAGAATTAGAAAACAGAAACATTATTAAGGAGTGAGAACAATAGAGGTGTAATCAGGAAGCGAGAAGATAGCGATTGATATTACATCTAAATTTTTTAAGTTAAAATTTGTCTGGAAAGCATGGAAACGGAAAAGTATTCCACAAGCGAGAAGTGCGGTAAAAGAAATTATTAGCATAGAAATTACCGTTACATCTAACCAATTCAATTATGAATTGTTGTGACCTTGATTCTAATCTTAGCTTCATTAAGTCTAGGTACCATAGCGAAGAATTTATCCGAAAGATTACCTTGAAAGTATTTATAGAAGAGGCACAGGGAAGCAATTTTACGGCGGTGGGAATGGCACTGAAACCGAGACGCCAATTAACGACCAATAATATTGCTGATTCATCTTTGGATTTTATCAAGAATCTTTAAATATGTAACAGGAGCACCGGAACATATGTGGCCACAATATTCTAAGAATGAACGAATAGCAGATTATAGATATGAAAGATATTCTGAAGAGAAAAATTGTTGAACCCAGTGAACGAACTCCTGCTTAAGACCTATCACTGAATTCATTATAGTTTTTCCATTTCATGTCAGCCAGGAATGAAAAAGCAATGAGTTACTCTCCAGGAGGTTAGCATCAGCCATACTGATGGAAGGTAGAAACGAGTCTCTCAGATGATTAATAGAGAGCAGTTTTTTTTTGTTTGTTTTTTTTGTTTGTTTTTTTTTTTTGGGGGGGGGAGGCATTAGAATTAACAAGGGTTTCTTTGCCCCAATGAGCAACAGACTGAAATTTGTTTTTTACATCATCCGCCAAATTGACCTAATCGAATGGATCAGACTTACTCTAGAGACAGTATTAAACGGTTGTATTATCAGAATAAAAGTTGAAAGCTGATAATGTAAAGTTAGTGGTGTAATGAATATGCATACACCTGGGTTCCCCCTCACAGTAATATGATTGGCTGGTGTCAGCCATAAATACAGACTGATGTGGAGGTACATGGACGACGCCTATTGCCTACGCCTATTGCCTACCACTACGACGAGGACCAGTCCATTATGGTTACCTGCTAGATTGTCCTACCCGGTTACAGTAGTCAACAACCACTTTGCTACTTCGAACAAATATATCCTTTTCAGGGACATATCAGTTAGATGAATAGAACAGTTCTAATTTTTTCCTGTGTTATTCTTGCTGTATGCGATCTTGCGTTGTCATTAAGGAGTACAATTTATTTTGTTTAATCCACTGTGTACGCTGCCACTGTCGTACAAATGTTAAGACATGTTAGTGCAAAAAAGGGATCCCTCAGATGATTAATGGAGGGAAGTTTTGTTGGCATTAAAATTAAAAAGCCATTCTTTGCCCCAGTTAACAATTGACTGTAAGTTATTTTTTAGATCAGCTGCCAATTTGACCTTATTGAACTCATCAGACTTACTATCGAGACAGGAATAAATGGTTGTCTCATCAGCATAAATTATAAAGTTCGTATAACGCTCGTAGTGCTGCTTAATAATGCTGTAAAAAACACTGGAACAAAAGATGGGTAAAGAACAGGTTTAATCAAACGAGAGACATGAATTAATAACACAGTAATAGAGGATACCGTAGTTCGGTTGATTTCTGGTGTGTACACATTTCGTTCCGGGTCCCACCCAGTGACCTAAGGTTAGAAATGGCATCATGACATTTTTCATTATCAAAAAAACATATTTTACATAGATATATCCCTTCGTAACGTGTGGGCTGTATTCGAGAGAACAAATTTTTGAATTTCTTTAAGGCATGGGCTTCCAGGAATCCCTTCACTTAGTCTACTGGAATTTTTTCCAACCAATCCGAGGGCTCCAACTACCACAGGGATTTTTGATGTTCCCATGTGCCACATGACTCATTGGCGTCGGAAGATTTACATTGGAAAGACACTTGTGCGGTTCTCTCAAAATGAAAGGAATCGTAAATTTTATACCATTTTTAAATGAAATTTGTCCTTTTTTTATTTCATTCTAAGTTTGTTTGATTTTATTTAACATTTAATTCTTTCATTTTCTTTTTTCTCTTTTTTTTTTTTCTTTTTTGACTAATTGTGTTATTTTTTTTCTTTTTCGTTACCTTTAATTTGATTTCTCTTTTCTATCCCACACCTCTAGGGGAGCCTTCGGTCCATCTTTCTTTCCTCCTTGGCATAATGCCTGTAAGTGCGTGTATATATGCATGTATATATATATATATATGTGTGCGTGTGTGTGTGTGTGTGTAAAGATATATAGAAAATAGGAACCAACTCGTTAGGTAAATAATCCAAAGACCTTTAGTATTTTTGTTATTATTTAAAAAAACAGTGCTCGATACAAAATTAGAGCCTAAATATAATTATTTAAATAAATAAATATAATATAAATATAATTTTTAAATATAAATATATATAAATTTTAAATATAAAATATATAAATTTAAATATATATAAATTTAAATATATATAAATTTAAATATATATAAATTGTTAAATTAAATATAATTTTTAAATATAATTTTTAAATAAATAAATATAATATAAATATAATTTTTAAATAAATAATTATGTATATATATATATACATATATATATGTATGTATGCATATGTGCGTGTATGATTATTTATTCGAAAATTATAACATAAATATGTTATATAATCACTACAAATATAGCCATTTTGTTTCAACACTTCTGGTGTCTTATCAAGTGATGACGTTGAATGTAGAATAAAGGGCTTTAAAAGGTTCAAATCAATCAAACACCCCTCGCTAGGGGAAACGCTGTTACACAAGCTTTTGTGACCAATCAAAATACAAGTATACTAGTTTCCCCTTAGCGAGGGTTTTTTGATTGATTTGAACCTTTTAAAACCCTTTATTCTACTTTCAGCATCATCACTTGATAAGACACTAGATGTTTTAAACAAAATGTCTATTTTTGTAGTGATTTTATAACATATTTATGTTATAATTTTCGGATAAATAATTATATTTGCTCTACTCTGTATTGAGCACTTTTTAAGAATAGTATTTGTTGGTTATTGGAATTTATTCCATATACACCCATCCTATACTTGGATATATATGTATATGCAATGTACATGTGTGTGTATTCGCATGGGTAGAGACCATATTGACTGCCCTTTTTTCATATTCCTACAGTTATACTAACCTAACAATGTTCTGCTTTTTGACTGTCTTCTCTTTGATTGAAAATTTAAAATTAATCTTTTAGTAGGTAGCAGGTTAAGAAATGACTCGAAATGTATTTTTTTCCTCGTCTCTACCCCTTTGTCTAATGAACTCTTTGATAACTTTTCCACCAAAATGTAATAGGGTGGATGGTCTACCCTATAAAACTTGATAAATATCACTTATTGGCGTCGGAAGGTTGAACATTCGAAAGTCACTTGTGCAATCCTCTCAACATGTAAGGAATCGTAAGTTTTATACCATTTTTAAATGAAATCTTTCCTTTTCTTTAATTTCATTCAAAGTCTCTTTGACTTTATTTAACTTTTAAATCTTTCATTTACAATTATTATTATTATTATTATTTTATTATTATTATTATTATTATTATTATTATTATTATTATTGTCTCGTCTTCCGGAGTTTTCCGTTTTCTTCAGGAGACCTTGCATTATTGGTGAACTCCGTCAAGCCGTATAACCTTAGATAGATAACACTTTTACACGCTTTAAAAACCAACTCTCATGATAAAAGATATTAGTTAAATACACATTGTATTTTTTATAATAATAGATTTTATTATTTCGATTTTTTCTTTATAGTGTGTACTGTATCGTATTATTGCATTATCTACTAATATTTATCTTATCTTAATGGTTGTATTTTAGTTGTTTGTGAAGTGATAACCGTCATGTGCACGTATTGCACAATGTTTCGACAAATGGCAAGTAAGCTTTCGAGAGTGTGTGGTGCTTGTGTGGCCAATGTAAGAATTTAATATTGTTTTGATTATTGATATTGAAGATGCAATCTCCCAAAAGGCATTAGAATTCATAAACAACATTGTTTTTACATCGAGAAGATTTCCTAGGCCCCGAGTTATTATCAATAATTAGGTTAGATGTTTTAATTGGAAAAATACAATGAATAATTAAACCGGCAAACGTTATCGACTGAATTTTATAAAAGTAGAAAACATAAAGGAAAGAAGGAAGGTGACCATAAAATAAAGAAGAAGAAGAGGAACAAAGAAAGAAAGAAAGAAAGAAAGAAAGAAAGAAAGAAAGAAAGTTGACCATAAAAAAAAGAAGAAGAAGAAAAAGGAAAGAAAGAAAGAAAAGAGCCTAGAAAGAAAAGGAAAGAAAGAAAGAAAGAAAAAAGAAAGTTGACTATAAAAATAAATAAAGAAAGAAAAAAAAAAGAAAGAAAGAAAAGAAATAAAATGAAGAAAAGAAAAAGAAAGAAAAAAGAAAGAAAAGACCATAAAAATAAAGAAGAAAAAGAAAAAAGTTGACTATAAAATAAAAAGAAAAGAAAAGAAAGAAAAAAAAAGAAAGAAAGAAAAGAAAGAAAGAAAGATGACTATAAAATAAATAAAATGAAAGAAAGAAGAAAGATGACCATAAAATAAAGAAGAAGGAGGAAAGGAAAGAAAGAAAGGAGACTAGAAAGAAAGAAAGGTGACCATAAAATAAAGAAGAAGAAGAGGTGAAAGAAATAAAAAAGAAGAAAGAACAAAGAAAGAAAGAAAGAAAGAAAGAAAGAAAGAAAGAAAGAAAGTTGACCATAAAAGAAAGAAAGAAAAGAAAGATGACCATAAAATAAAGAAGAAAGAACCAGAAAAAGAAAAAAGGAATAGAAAGAAAAGAAAGAAAAGAAAGAAGAAAGAGGAACAAAGAAAGAAAGAAAGAAAAAAGAAAGAAAGAAAGTTGACCATAAAATAAAAGAAAGAAAGAAAGAAAGATGACCATAAAATAAAATAAATAAAGAAAGAAAAAAAAAGAAAGAAAAAAGAAAGAAAGAAAGAAAGAAAGAAAAGGTGACCATAAAATAAAGAAGAAGAGGAACCAGGAAAGAAAGAAAAAGACTAGAAAGAAAAAAAAAAAAGACCATAAAATAAAAAGAAGAAGAAGAGGAACAAAAGAAAGAAAGAAAGAAAGAAAGAAAGAAAGAAAGAGAAAGGATTGAACCATAAAAGAAGAAAGAAAAAAAGAAAGAAAGAAAGAAAGAAAAGAAAGAAAGAAAGAAAAAGAAAATGACCATAAAATAAAGAAGAAGAGGAAACCAGGAAGAAAGAAAGGAAAGAAAGAAAGAAAGGGTGAATAAAAAAAGAAAGAAAAGAAAGAAAAAAGAAAGAAAGAAAGAAAGAAAGAAAAAAGAAAGGTGACCATAAAATAAAAAGAAGAAGAAAAGGAATCAGGAAAGAAAGAAAAGAGCCTAGGAAAAAGAAAGAAAGAAAGAAAGAAAGGAAAGAAAGAAAGAAAGAAAGAAAGAAAGAAAGTTGACCATAAAATAAAAGAAGAAAAAGGAAAGAAAGAAAAGGAGACTAGAAAGAAAAAAGAAAGAAGAAAGAAAGAAAAAGAAAAGAAAGAAAGAAAGAAAGAAAGAAAGAAAGAAAGAAAGTTGACCATAAAAAAAAGAAAGAAAGAAAGGAAATAAAGAAGAAGGACCAGGAAAGAAAAGAAAGGAGAGAAAAGAAAGAAAGAAAAGGTGACCATAAAATAAAGAAGAAGAAGAGGAACAAAAGAAAGAAAAGAAAGAAACCATAAAAAAAAAAGAAGAAGAAAAGGAAAGGAAAGAAAGAAAAAAGAAAAGAAAGAAAGAAAGAAAAGAAAGAAAGAAAAAAGACCATAAAAAAGAAAGAAAGAAAGAAAAAAAGAAAGAAAGAAAAAGAAAGAAAGAAAGAAAGAAAGGTGACCATAAAATAAAGAAGAAGAAAAGGAATCAGGAAAGAAAGAAAAGAGCCTAGAAAGAAAGAAAGAAAGAAAGAAAGAAAGAAAGAAAGAAAGAAAGAAAGAAAGAAAGTTGACTATAAAATAAATAAAGAAAGAAAGAAAAAGAAAGAAAGAAAGATGACCATAAAATGAAGAAGAAGAAGAGGAACCAGGAAAGAAAGAAAGGAGACTAGAAAGAAAGAAAGGTGACCATAAAATAAAGAAGAAGAAGAGGAACAAAGAAAGAAAGAAAGAAAGAAAGAAAGAAAGAAAGAAAGAAAGAAAGTTGACCATAAAATAAAGAAGAAGAAGAAAAGGAATCAGGAAAGAAAAAAAAGAAAGAAAGAAAGAAAGAAAGAAAGAAAGAAAGAAAGAAAGAAAGTTGACATAAAATAAAGAAAGAAAAGAAAAAGAAAGAAAGAAAAAAGAAAGACCATAAAAAAAGAAGAAAGGAACAGGAAAGAAAGAAAGGAGACTAGAAAAGAAAGAAAGGTGACCATAAAATAAAGAAGAAGAAGAGGAAGAAACAAAGAAAGAAAGAAAGAAAGAAAGAAAGAAAGAAAGAAAGAAAGAAAGAAAGAAATGTGACCATAAAATAAAGAAGAAGAAGAAAAGGAATCAGGAAAGAAAGAAAAGAGCCTAGAAAGAAAGAAAGAAAGAAAAGAAAGAAAGAAAAGAAAGAAAGAAAAAAGAAAAAAGAACCATAAAATAAAGAAAGAAAGAAAGAAAGAAAGAAAGAAAGAAAGTTGACCATAAAATAAAGAAGAAGAGGAACCAGGAAAGAAAGAAAGGAGACTAGAAAGAAAGAAAGGTGACCATAAAATAAAGAAGAAGAAGAGGAACAAAGAAAGAAAGAAAGAAAGAAAGAAAGAAAGAAAGAACCATAAAATAAAGAAAGAAAGAAAGAAAGATGACCATAAAATAAAAGAAAAGAAGAAAGAAAAAAGAAAGAAGAAGAGAAAGAAAGAAAGAAAAGGGAGACTATAAAATAAAAAGAAGAAGAGGAAAAAAAAGAAAAGAAAGAAGAAAGAAAGAAAAGAAAGAAAGAAAGAAAGAAAGAAAGGTGACCATAAAATAAAGAAGAAGAAGAAAAGGAATCAGGAAAGAAAGAAAAGAGCCTAGAAAGAAAGAAAGAAACAAAGAAACAAAGAAAGAAAGTTGACCATAAAATAAAGAAAGAAAGAAAGAAAGAAAGAAAGAAAGAAAGAAAGGTGACCATAAAATAAAGAAGAAGAAGAAAAGGAATCAGGAAAGAAAGAAAAGAGCCTAGAAAGAAAGAAAGAAAGAAAGAAAGAAAGAAAGAAAGAAAGAAAGAAAGAAAGGTGACCATAAAATAAAGAAGAAGAAGAAAAGGAATCAGGAAAGAAAGAAAAGAGCCTAGAAAGAAAGAAAGAAAGAAAGAAAGAAAGAAAGAAAGAAAGAAAGAAAGAAAGAAAGTTGACCATAAAAGAAAGAAAGAAAGAAAGAAAGAAAGAAAGAAAGAAAGAAAGAAAGAAAGAAAGATGACCATAAAATAAAGAAGAAGAGGAACCAGGAAAGAAAGAAAGGAGACTAGAAAGAAAGAAAGGTGACCATAAAATAAAAAGAAAGAAAAAAGAAAGAAAGAAAGAAAGAAAGAAATGTGGACCATAAAATAAAGAAGAAGAAAAAAAGGAAAGAAAGAAAAGAGCCTAGAAAGAAAGAAAGAAAGAAAGAAAGAAAGAAAGAAAGAAAGAAAGAAAGAAAGTTGACCATAAAATAAAGAAAGAAAGAAAGAAAGAAATGTGACCATAAAATAAAGAAGAAGAAAAGGAAAAGAAAAAGGAGTCTAGAAAGAAAGAATGGAGCCTAGAAAGAAAGAAAGAAAGAAAGAAAGAAAGAAAGAAAGAATCAATAGAAGAAAGACATCAGAAGATAGCAATTAAAGAAAGTCGAGAAATATAGTAGATAAAACAGGGGAGAAAGAATAAATAAATAAACAAGCCGACCTTGTAAAGGTAACCAATAAGCGCAAGGAAGTCAAAGAAAGATAGAAAAACATGATAAAATCATACATAGAAAGAAATGAAAAAGAAAAACAAACTAGATGATCATAAAATAAAAGAAAGAAAGAAAGAAAACACGAAAATAGCCAAGTCAGAAGAAAACGAAAGAAAGAAAGAAAAAAATACCAGTCAATAACAGAAAGAAACCAGAAATTAAGTATTGTAACCTAGATAGGGTTACTGAATGAGGAATAACCAAAACTGTGGTTAGAAATGAAATGGTAATCTTTATAACATCAACAAAATACAATACTCGCCAGCGACCTGAAGTAGGTAAACCACTGCTAATGGTGGATTACTTAGACAACATATTACCCCCACTTAAAATAGTGTCCAATGTATTTATGAGGACATAACTGTTAGTGTTTATAGGTACAGTATATAACATTAAGAAAGAATTAAAGTCTAGAAAAAATATATAGAAAGAAAAAACAAAATGGTTATAAAACAAAAGAAAGACACAAACAAACAAGAAGGTAGCCAAGAAAGAAGAAGGAAAACAAAAAAAAACAAGATAAAGAAAGAATGAAAGAAATAAAGAAAGAAAGAAAATATAAAACAGAGAAGAAAAGAAAATAAACAACAAAAGAAAATAAGACGAAAACGTCAGAGACTGATAAGAAGGACGAAAGAAAGTCGCGAAAATGATGAATGAAAAGAAAGGAGAAAGGAAAATCAAAAGAAAAGATGGTCATAAAATAAAAGAAAACACAAGAAATTAGTCAAGTAAGAAAAAGGAGGCCAAAGAAAGAAAGAAAGAAAAAAGAAAGAAAGAAAGAAAGAATCAATCAATAACAGAAAGAAATCAGAAAATATGAATGAAAGAGTCGAGAAAAATGCTAAAAAGAAACGAGAAAGAATTAACAAAAACAAGATGGTCTTAAAATAAAAGAAACAAACAAAAAGAAGGTAACCTTGTAAGAGGAAGGAAACCAAAGAAAGAAAGAAAGAAAGAAAGAGGGTACAATTAATAAAAGAAAGAAATCTGAAAATAAGAAAGAAATTTGAAAAAAATATGATAGATATAAAGAATCGAGAATGAAAACCAAAATAAAACATGACGACCATAAAAAAAGAAAAAAGGAAAAAAAGAAAAAAGGAAAAAAAAGAAAGAAAGAAAATAGAAAGAAAGAAAGAAAATAGAAAGAAAGAACGGTTGACCATAAAAATATAAAAGAAAAAGACAAAAAAAAAGAAAGTTACAAAGAAAAAAGAAATTGGCTTTTACGCTTCGGACATACCTGAAAAATAAGCTCGAAATTAATTGAGAATATTTATTTTTAGCTTGGCATCAATTTAACTCTCTGCTGCCCGCAAGCGGTATTGATCCGGTTTTTCTTCTTTTTTTAAACTTTCCTTCAGGGACTTTCTTAAGTCAAAACATAATTTTGATGTCTTGAGCTGAAGTTTTCCATTCATTTTAAATTACTTGGAGCTCCAAAGATTTTTTAGTTTCAACACAGATGGGGTCAGCAGCATTCACTCTGGATATGCCAACACATCAGTTGTTTACTTCGCTCTAGCAAACGAGAAATATAGTTTAATGTTTTTCTCTATTAATGCGACATCGTATTTGTAAAATCCAGAAAGCGGGTCAAAACTCAAATGTATATTCAGTAGTTACACTGAAGAAATTACTATGATTTCTGTCTAAAATACTGGTATGGGGTTAATGGCCTAGTGAATTAAAATGTTAGTTGGGGGATTTGTTGACATCCGTGGACTAGATAGGGCAGACTTACACGTAAGAGGAAACAATGGATGCGTTTGTGGTTGTGCGCGTGCGTGTCCAAGCAACTCCTCCACTCCCACTGGTCCGATTTTAATGATTCATAGCTCATTCAAAAGCCCTAGAAAAGTTAGGCGCATGGAGCGATTTTTGTTGAATTCAGATTCAGGGTTGACAGATTATGCAAGGTTAAATATATATATATTAATATATTATACTAGCCATTATCGTTGCATTCATTCTTCAAGGGGAGTAACCCTTATTTTCCTTTTGTATCCAAAATTTTAAGCGAGCTTAAAAGCCTCCCTATCGGGCGGCATTTAAGCTAGCTCCTAGCTCCTGTGGAGGACTCTTGGTTTGGCGATCATCACAATAGTTAGGGAGGAGTAGATGCGATAGACATCAATAAACTACAGAATTCAAAAGGGATCGCTGCATTTAAATATTGAATTAATGTTTAAGCTTACCTTTTTAAAAGTGTTAAGGGGTCCACCCCTTTTTCATACAAGTGGACTCGTCCAGTGTGTACTTGTACTGCTGCCGGTGAATACCCGGAAGTCAGACAGAGAGTGACAGTAATACAGTGATACAGTGAGAGTGAGATTGTGAGGTAACCGCTTTGTAGGAGTCACAGTTGCGAGCATGTAGACTCAGAAGGAAGTCATACTTGATACTGAATTTCCCAGACTATATATATATATATATATATATATATATATATATATATATATATATTATTATTGCTACTAACCGCATTTCTGGATCTACTAACTGTATTACCAATTGTATAATTACGTCAATACCTTTATTTGCTATATTCCAGTCCTGCGTTTGTCATTCATTTGAGACCGGATTTCATCCCGGAATCCACAACAAAAAGTTCATTGATAATTCTTCTGCTGCCACTTAATTTAAAGACGTTTTAATGAAGGTAGTTCGTTATTTTCCGTACAAACAATTATTTTTATTTCATGGTTGACAGAACAGGGGACAATTTATAAGATAAAATTAATATATTGTAAAGATGGGAAAATAGAAAATAGAATTAGTTATACATTCAAGATTTGAAAAGTTAGAGAAACATAATAGCTAATTAAGTAAAACCTATATTATGGAATCTATATAAATAAATGAGAAATTGGAACTCCCACGAATTCTGAGATTTAAAAGCCTCAGCGCTACTTTATAGTAATTTACACGGTATTTACTTGACCCCCACCACGAGGTCAGGTTGTGACACAAGGTCGGTTTAATGTGGGGAGCCCGAGCGCGTGCACCCGGGCAAGGAACAAAAATTCCCCGAGCCCCCGGAACCGTCGGTTGCGCTGGCCTCGGTGCGTGCACCGATCCTTCTCTCTAGTGCAATGAGAAGGTGCGGCCTCGGGCAGCTGTTCCCCAGGGCTAGGCAACTCTCAGTATAATTTCCCTCAGTTGCCTGAATCTCTCATGTTCATTCATATCTGCTCATGGCATATCAAATGTAAACAAATGACGATAAATAATTGTCGGACTTTGTCCATTTCATAATGTGTGACACACACACACACACACACACACACACACACACACACACACACACACACACACATATATATATATATATATATATATATATATATATATATATATAAATATGTATTTAAATAAAAAGAAAGAACAGTAAGATATTGTCCAATTGAAGTAGATTTATCTGTAACCATGGAAACGTGATTTTAGCTGTGTCTTTAAAACCCAGTAATTTTAAAAGTTACTCCAAAATTAGCTTGAGGATGAAATGGAACTAATGTCTTTAATTTAATTGCAAAATTAAATTCGTGGCTTTTAGCTTCCAGTTTTGAAACATGGTTAGAACTGTGTGTAAAGGGAAAAATTTTTTTAAATCAATTAATTTAATAATATATATATATATATATATATATATATATATATATATATATATATATAAGCATTTCAGTCCAAGCAAGGTGGGGGTGTCACTGGTGCGCACGGGGGTACAGGGCGTGAAAGTAAGAGAAAAAACTGGGTATAGTGGGATGGGGATTAAGGAAAGGATAAAAAAAAAGGGAATTGACATTATATTTAAAGATTATAGTTATCAGGGATGCAAGTAAAAGGAAAGGAGTTCCACTGTCGGGAAGTGCGAGAGAAGACGAGTAGAAGAGGCGGTTACATTTATCTGTTTCAATAGTAAAACGGTGGGACCAAGATGCCTACCTAGTAGCACGCTTAAATTCATGCAGTTGAGGTACCAGTGAAAGCTCGTCAGAGTGGTTGCCGTGAAAATATTTGTAGAAAAGACAGAGGTAAGCCACATCACATCTGTGAGAAAGAGACTGTAGACGAGATGCCATGTCAGGGCCTATCACAGTGCAGATCCATCTTTGGATTTTGTTGAGAACTTCGAGATGAACAACAGGAGCTTCAAATCATATATGACAACAGTATTCCATGCATGGTAGAATGTTGGATTGGTAGATGTGAAGGATGAACTCAGACGAGAAAAACCTTCTGGTCTGACACAGAGAACCAACTTTCCTAGCGGTAGATGCGGTTATTGACTTGACTACTTCAAGTCAGTGGAAAACGTGAGACCAAAAAAGGCGCATAGAGTTGCTCTCTTGTGCGATGTACGGTGTTCCTCCTTCAAGGCAGCTTTTTTTTTTTCAGTCAACCAGCACATAGGAATTGGTTAGGTTCTTATGAATGGATAAATGAGCAGTAGGAACCGTTGACTTCGTAAAAAGACTCACCTCTATCCAATCATAATTATGTCTTTGTCAATGCACTTGTTAGTCGACCCAGCACTTTCTGAGCGACTGTTCGGTTGTACTCTCTTCCTACGGACGGAAGGAACCCGAAGGAGGCTACGCCGAAGGGCGGAGTCTCCTTCGGGGAGGTAAAACCGGCCCATTGAACCCGTATAAACGGGTTCAATGGGCATATTTTTGGCCGATCCCACGGGCTCGGAATGCCCACGTTAAAAAGGCCTTGTGCCACATGACACCCTCGTGGGGGGGTGACTGAATATCGTCAATGCACTTGATTCCGCGTTGAATATTATATGATATGACATTGTACAATGGAAATTTCAGATCTTGATTCTCTTAAGTGCCTACGGTCTTACTGATTCACTCTCGTAGACAAACATGCACACACAAACACGCACATACATACATATTCAAGCATGTCTTGTTAAATAATTTAGACATATTATGTTTATTTTATTTTAGTCCACGAATTAATTTCTTGGTGGCTGTAGAAAATTTTTTTTTTCAAATAATTTTCATTTTCCCCAGTACTTTCAATCTCATTTGAGACCATCTTCAGGGGTTGCATATCTATGGATGTGTCATGCATTAACACCGTAAATTCAAAATATTTTATTACCTCTAGGCAAGGGAGCTAACTTATGTGATTTTTTCAGATTTTTTTTTTTTTGTTTAAAAATTTATTTTAATTTTAGTATTTTAATTTAGTATTTTTATATAACAATTCACTGCTTCATATTCTGGAACGAATTATCACCCACTTCGAATCCTCCTTCGAGTAAGAAAGTTCCATTCGAACAGCATCCTAAGAACTACCACATTGTAAAACAGACACCCAGGAAGATGCTTTCCTGGTCGTTACTCTTTCATTAACTTCAAGTCTATGGTGAACAGCTAACATTTCCTACATGTCTTCATAATCTGCATTAATTACTGAGTCTTCACACGTACAAACAACGGCCGCATTCAGTAACCCTCTACCTTTAGTGGCTCTTGGACCTTGTATGGAGCTTGTATGGGTTAAAATTCCAAAT
This sequence comes from Acanthosepion pharaonis, assembly GCA_903632075.3. Taxonomy (NCBI): domain Eukaryota; kingdom Metazoa; phylum Mollusca; class Cephalopoda; order Sepiida; family Sepiidae; genus Acanthosepion; species Acanthosepion pharaonis. Next base: position 896,515 of record CAHIKZ030000323.1, read on the forward strand.
CTGAACCCCAACATAATCTCCTGATTTGGAGGTGGGCATGTTCCTAAGTAACCTCATCACATCGAAACTGGAAAACCAGAGCTAGCCTGTCATTTATACTGCAACTATGCTGAGCAGACCTTAGTTACAGTTTCTGGGAGAGAGCGTTTTATCTCACATGATCAACAATCTGAACAAGGTCAGCACACTCAAACCCTCGGTCACCATGACTTGTGACTTCGTGCGAGCACTGCTATCGACAGCCCAAGTGTTCCGTCCACCCAATTTCACTCACATGAGCTGGGTAAATCTGTGGTATGGTTTTCAAGCACTTTCCAGGCTCTACCAGATCGATAACGTCAGGAAGTCTCCTTCCTGACAAAATCAATCGTTGTGAGGTATATATATATATATATATATATATATATATATATCATAATTATTATAGAACCAAGGTTGTGTGTGTGTGTCTGTTCGTTTATATATTGGATCGGATTTCCTACATTTTTTAACTGATTTCAACAAAACTTCACAGGACTGCATAAAATTACCTTGCGGTGGATCTGACAGTGCCAAAAATTGGAAAAACACAATTGTTTTTGCACAAAATCAATTTGAAAACACGATTAAGAGGCATCGCTGTTTCGATAATGAAAGGGAGACAACTCATATCGAGTTATACTTATTATAAAACCCAGGTTGTGTGTGTGTGTGTGTGTGTGTGTGTGTGTGTGTGTGTGTGTGTGTGTGTGTGTGTTCATTTATATATGGGATCGGATTTCCTACATTTTTCAACTAATTTCAACAAAACTTCACTTTTTTTGGCAGGTAGTGTTTCTTATTGTCTTGCACACTTTTTTCTTTATTTTTACATTCAGAATACTTTAAAAATTCCATTTACAAGACAATTGTTTATAATAAAATTGAAAAATTTTATTCAATTGGTAGACTGATAATGATTGAAAACAATGTTTTTGTTTGAGTTTGGGTTTGACCAATTCATAAAAAAACCAAAAAAAGACAAAACAAAACAAAAAAACTAATTAAGACATGCGTGTCCATCAACCTTAAACAATAATCTTTTTCAATTTTATTTTTCAGTCTTTATGATGGTCGATACTTGATCTATCTCTTACTGTTACATCCCGGGCAACGCTGGAATCTACTGCGAGTATATATATATATATATATATATATATATATATATATATATATATATATATATATAGGTAGTACCTGGCTCATTAGGATTTATTTATGTTACTTTTGCCCTACTTAGTATATTGAGAACTAGTATATTGAGAACTTTTCGTTTGAACTTATTACTCGCTGTTTTTTTTTTCTTTGTACCAGAGATTTAAGGTACTGGACGATTTCGTTCTGTTCGGAGGTTTATGGTGTTTTTTTTTTTCCATTTTTCCTTGGATGCCCATTTATTTTAAAATTGTGCTATCCAGAATTTTAGATTTACATTATATATATATATATATATATATATATATATATATATATATATCCAAGTATATGATTGGTATATATGGAATGAATTCCAATAACCAACAAATACTATTCTTAAAAAGAGTGCTCAATACAAAGTAGAGCAGATATAATCATTTATTTAAAAAATAATTTATAACATAAATATGTTATTTCACTACAAAAAATGATGATTTGTTTTTAAACCTCAGTGTCTTATCGTCATCACTTGATGTTGAGGGTGTTGAAACAAAATGGCTATTTTTTGTAGTGATTTTATAACATATTTATGTTATAATTTTTTTTTTTTTAAATAATATAATATATATATATATATATATATATATATATATATATATATATTTCAAAACGCCCTTCAGCCTGTTGTTAACCGGGTCAAAATGGCTTGTTAATTTTAACGTCTCCAAAACTAAACTGCACCCTATTAATCATCTGGCAGACTCTACCTTCTATCACCAAGGCTGATGCTAACCTCCAGGTGAGTGACTAGTTAGTGACTCCATTGCAAGGTCAGCTGCTAAGAAAGTTGGTTCACTCTGTTGTGCTAGACAATTTTTCTCTCCTGAATCTATCTTACATATCTAACATTCGTCCATTCTTAGAATATTAGAACATATGGCGCGGTGCTCCTGCTATTTATCTAAAGCTCCTTGATAAAATCCAAAGAAGAACCAGCAGTATTATTGGCCCTGGTTTGGCGTCACAGCTCCAGTGACCTTCTCACTGAAGTAAGATAACTTCTCTCTGTGTCTTTTCTATAAATACTTTCATGTCAATTGTTCGGGTGAGTTCTTCGTTAAGGTGCCTAGATTTTTTTTCAATTTAATCGAGGTACTAGAATGGCGTCGTGACTTCATCAAATTACAGTTGAGTTGGCTAGATGCAACCGAAAGTTCTATGCTAACAGTTTCTTTTCTCGCACTTCTCACTTGTGGAACTCCCTTCCGGCTCCATGCTTTCCAACTAACTTTAATCTTCAAAAATTTAAACGCAATATCAATCGCTATCTACTGTATTCCTGATTACTTATTTTTTGTTCTCGCTCCTTAGTAATACTTCTGTTCCTAATTCTTACACATCCAGTAACCCTTCTTGTCTCTTAGTGGGTTTACTGTCTTGCTTGAAGTGAAATTGGTTAAAAAATTACACACACACACATACACATACACATACATATCAGTGCGACGATAGCCCAGGAGTAGAATCTCTGACTGATACTAAATAGGTCGGCTTTCGATCCCGGCTTGAAGCAATCGGACGTCTAGCCACACTGAAGAGCTGTGATACAGCGAAACTGTCTATGGATATATATATATATATATATATATATATATATATATATATATATATATATATATATATATAAAGTGTTTGCAGTACTTTCTCCTCTGAAAATAAAACAAACTCTTTGACAGCTATTTACTTTCTATGTGTATCTAGAGGAGCGGATATTACGTGTAGAGAACAAGAAGTTAACTCGATAAATGTTTTCATTGGACTCTTAGTTACCTGATATTTTATAGCTAAATTAACTCTAGAATTTTTATTATTTTTTAATTAAATTAGACAAAACCACATCGATATTTATAGATCTTTAATATGGTTCTTTTTAGAAATCACATATAAAAATTCTGATTTAGAAGATTAGTAAAATATTTATATATAATTAAGCAAGTCTAAGCAGTGTTTTGTTGTCGAACTCGTTCTAAATATAGTCCTGGGTATGACAATAAACTTCATCTGGCATCAAAACCTCTGATTGTAAGATTGGAGGTTTTGAACAGCGTGGAACCAGTTCTTAATTGCTGTTGTTCCTAAGTCCACCCTGATTCGTGTTGGTAGCATTTTTCAGTGAACAATCACACAAAAATCAAAACACGAGTAGTAAAAATACCAGCAATATATGTTTATGCAAAAATTATCAATGACACATGTTTACAAAAAATAATTACAAACAATACATTTTTATAGCAAAATGGCCAGCAGTATATTTTTAAAGAAAAATAACAAAGAGTACAACACTAAAAAAATGTATAAAACAATATATCTCTTCCAAACAGTTTTGGTAAGCTAATTTAGACATATGTCGATTAGTTTTCGCTGTGATGCTTTCAAGCACACGGATTAATTTCTTGGTAGCCTTAGAAAATTGATTAAGAAAAATACCAAAATTTTCTTTCAAATAGTTTTTATTTTCCCAGGTACTTTCAATCTCATCTGAGACCATCTTCAGGGGGTTAAGTTGTCAGCGAGTATGCGTATATGTTTTTGTAAATTCAAAACATTTCAACTGTTTGTTTTTTTACTGCTTATGCAGCGTTCTTGATTTCAAAGTTCAAAGTTCACGTGATTTTTTTCCCAATATAAGGGAAGTAACTTTTCCATTTTTGCTCATACATATATAATTTTTTATAAGCATTTAAGGACTTTGTTGCTATACTCATAGTAGACCTTATTTATTTTGGGATTTAACTCTCTTATATAAAGGGCTTCAAGGCTTTTTAGTTATTGCTTGTTATTGTTTTTATGTAATATAGATATATTTTCAACTAATATAATAATCAATGAATGATGGCATATATTTTTATATATGAAATTCCCAGAATACTTTTAAATCCCCCACAAAACATTTTATCATCTATAAATTATACATCTAAAAAAACATAAGTTTAACCTGAAAGTATAAACTCATGTACAAAATATCTGGTGTTGAAGCCATGAAATTATATACAAAATATTTAGAGTTTAGCATTAAATAACCCATAGAGGTGTTGATATGCCACTAAACAAAATGAACCAACCCAACTGTTCTAAATGAGTAAGTTATTAAAATCTTAATGTAAGTAAATATATAATTACAAGAGTCGAATCAAATTTCACTTGACTGTCCTACGTCGGACGATGAAAATATTTTAGCCAACAATCACACACACACACACGCGCGCACACACACACACACACACACACACACATACAACACACACATACAACACACACACACATATACATATGCACCTACCTACCTACCTATATGTATTTATGTAAATAACAGAGATTGTTTGGGTTATGATTTAACCCTTTAAGCGGACCCGGGTGAAGATGTCAGTATTTTAAGCAAAGTCGACATTTCTGTCTCGACACTGATTACTATTTCCAGCAATAAGATTGACCGTACGTCAAAGATTTATTTGCTTCTAAAGCAAAAAAAAATGGCAAAGCGTTTTGCCGCTCAAAATAACACCAACGAATTCATACAAATATATATGAAAACATACCTAAATACAAACCAAAATTATATATATATATATATATATATATATATATATATATAGTGTGTGTGTATTGGGGCATCAGATCATTATTCAAACATATATTGTTAAATATAAAAGACAGCGAATGTCTTTTATGTTTGATCATGAGTCGTTCTAAGCTACGTTTAGTGGCTTTAATTTCGGAAGAAAATAAAGAAAAAATTGTCCAACATTTGGATGTTTTTTATTATCAGGAAGATGCATTTGAAATTTATGGGGCACATAATGAGGTAGGAGTGTTTGGAAAATGTGATAAGCATAGGTTAGATTGAAGGAAAGAGGGAGAGAGGAATGCAGAGAGTAACATACGTTCATTTTTACGTTAATGCGACTGCACATGCGCACTAAACAGAGCTGGTAATTTTAAATTTAAAAATGATTTTTTTATGTGTGTTTTGGGCATAAAATTTAGACGATTTAATTTATTTTTCTTTTTATTCATATAAACATTTATATACCGTTATCCTATATATATATATATATATATATATATATATATACATACATACATACATACATACATATATATATATATATATATATATATATATATATATATATATATATATATATATGGGATAATATATATATATATATATATATATATATATATATATATATATATATATATATATATATAGTTTATGAAAAACTAGGTAATCCGTATGGGTAAAACCAAAGGAGGAAAAAAATCCAAAAGAGCTCAATGTGAATCCAGAGCAAATAATTTAAATAAAACAGACCACTTTAAAGTTCCATGTATTAAATTATTTCACCACAGCCCTTTTAAGGACTGCGGATCATCAGACTTTACTTTGGAGGTTGAAACATTGTTTCAGCCTTTGGATAAAATCTGATGAAATCGGGCTGTGGTGAAATAATTTATTACATGAACCTTAAAGTGGTCTGTTTTTTTTTTATATATATATATATATATATATATATATATATATATATATATATGGGATAACGGTATATATATATATGTACGGGAAAGGGAACATTTAACGCATTATATACGTGATATAAGCATTATCACCAGCCAGAGTGTTGTATTCATTGCGAAGAGCTTAGCACTATAGCAGCAGCAGCCGTCAAATACCCTTCTTTCAAAGTGCTCAACTGACGAACGGGAATATATATAGTCATCTACAGACTGTTTCGCCGCATCACAGCTCTTCAGTATGGTAGAAAATGATATTCAAATTTTCATATAGCTGTTAGGAAAATTTATCACAAAGGGCGAATAATTTTCTGTCGTTTTTCGTTCTTTCGGATTCATTTTAAAAATCCAGCAAAAGATACTCATGAAATTAAAAAAAAAATTATTGTATGGAAAGTAAATACCTAAGTATATCAAACTGTATTTATTATTGTTGAACTTTTAAAAGGTAAGCTTAAATATTAATGCAATTCTTAAATGCAGCGATCAATTTTGAGTTTTTCTGTAGTTTATTTTTGCCTATCGCATCTACTCCTCCCTACTTATTATGAAGAAGGTCCGATCAATGTCCTTCCGCAGGAGCAGGGCTTAAATGCCGCTTTTAAGCCAGTATATAAATATAATTATGATATATTGCACATATAATGCTGGTGTTAATAAAACATTGCTCGATGTAATACAACAGAACTATTAAGTATATATTAAAAAAATATACATATTATCTCTCATTGATAGCACGACTCGGAGTTTTATGCGCAACGCAATCTTCATGTGCTGATATAGACTAGTCGTTACGTAATTAATTAGTGCTATTAGTAAGGGATAATATATAACACACACACACACACACACACACACACACACACACATATATATATATATATATATATATATATATATATATATATATATATTTATATATGAGGAATAATGTATTTTATTTTTAAAATATAACGTTTAGATTAATAAAAATAATGTCGGATTAAAATAAAGTCAATTCATTTCTTACAAATTACTTTGTTTATGGTATCGATACAAAAATAAAATCAGCACAAATATGTTCTTTCGAGCAGACATAGGTTTCCGATAATATCTAAACAAAACGATACGCATTCCTGAAAAGAGTAACTGAATTTTGTTTGACTTGAATCTCCATGTGGCCGAAAAGTCTAAAGCACGCCGAACCTGGTAGTGGTTTCCCCTGCGAAAGGAAGAAGTTGTTTCGATCCCTATTGTAGACCCTTCAGCTATTCCGTCAGCTTATAGAGGGAAAGCAGCTCAGACTTAATATAAATAGATTAAAGAATTCTCAAATGGCAAGAAGAGTGTACTCTGTTGGTTAGGGTGAAAAAATCTCTGATGAAGGACAAAGCAAGACTGGATTATTAAGTGTTCTGCAATCGCAGAACCGGGCGTATTAACAAGCGCATGCAAATTTACATCCTACACTTACGGTGCGTGCTGACCAATCGTATTTAGAATTCGTTTTTATTGTTTTACACTTTATGTGGCATTGCATTAGCTGATAAAAATGTCATTGGTAAAGCCTTATAGAAGCGGAAATCGCTCAGAAATTTGTACATTTTGAATATTGGTGAAAGCAATAAATCATCTTCGTTATATGAAAAAAAGAAACGGGTAAATTGATTTTATAATCACTTTTATGCAGATGTTCTTAGTGCTTCTTTGTATGGAAATTTATAGTACATACTTGAGCTTGCTAGCTAGCTAGCTAGCTAGATAGATAGATAGATAAGAACGGACTGTAATAGATAGATAGATAGATAGATAGATAGATAGATAGATAGGAACAGGCTGAAATAGATCGATAGATTACGTACCAAATATTTGCTTCTATACTCTTTGTGCATGTTTTTTGAATGTGCTCACGTCTGTTTATGTCTATGTCATATAGATAGATAGATAGATAGATAGATAGATAGATAGATAGATAGATAATGTATGTATATTGTGAGAGAGTGAGATATCATAGTCTCGCAGAAAGCAGTCCGGTCTTAATCGAACACATAAACACTAATCAGATTGGCCATCAAAGGAACATAAATCATAAATCAACGGGCCTTTTTGTTTTGTGTGAATCGATTTATTGCGAACAAAAGACGAAAACAATCTTGTTCCTTCATCCTTAACAGAACTGATTTAAAAACCGAAGAATTTTACTTCTGACTCAATCTTTGGTACACGCATCACGAAAATAAAAAAAAAAATAATGCAAGAACAAATGTTATACAGCATTTTTCAATAGATGGCATTTGTGATTTCTTTTTACACCTGACCGAATTTATTTAATTATATAATACATCATTGCAAAAGTTTCTGCTCGATGAGAATATTAAAAACCAAATTTTAGATACACGCAAAAAATATTTATTAGTCAAGTACGTCGCCTCCATTGTTTTTAACAACTGTCTCCCATCGTTCTACAAGCCTATTGATGGCATTTTCATAGAAACTTCCTGTTTTTTTGCTGGAAGAATATTGTGAGATAGTTTTCGACTGGCTGTACATAGTCAGTTTTCTTTGTCCTCAAATGACGGACCCTCATTTTTTTCTTAATGTGTCACGTATCTGTAATATTTCGTGGTAATATTAATTCATACCGCCAACGATACATATATAATGAATATAATAAAAGTTGACTATTTTTCATCTTCCATATATTTTTCCAAAAATGATTCAATATCAAAAAATACAAAAAGTAATGAAAAATTAAGCAGTTTATTGACGCAAAAACAAACATTATATAACTTTAAACTTTACAAATGATTCCTTGGCATGGCCTGGACACTGCCGCATAGCTGATGATTCGCATATCGGCACTGGTCCGCAGACCACCACTTTCAGAAGCACTGCTTTGCATTGTCCTGTAGAGACAGAAACATGTGAAAATACGGACGAGCGGGATCAGGAGAATACAGAGGGTGCTGGGTGGTTTCCTCTTTTCAAATCTTTAGGCATCTACAGGGTCTGTTTTGCACATGCAGTCTTGCGCTGTCGTGATTGACAATGACACCTTTACGATTTGCCAAAATCGACCGTTTTTCTTGAATATTCGCACTGAAATTGATGAGTTGGCTGCAGTTATTGCTGGAAGAAGCTCAAAGTGAATTATCCCTCAAACGGACAGCAACACCTTCATTTGATGTAAAATCGCTTTTGCCACGGGTTCTACATATTCACTCAAATGTTTCCAGCTCCGTTTGCGTCATAAACGTAAATGGGACGTAAACGATGTATTTTTCATGGTCTTTGACAATTCTATCCAAGAACGGCTCCTTGTCGTAGTGCGTCAGTCGCTTTCTCGACTGATTGCTCGGTTCAACTCTCTGTCTACGGACGGAGAGGAACCCGAAGGAGGCTACACCGAAGGGCGGAGTCTCCTTCAGAGAGGTAAAACCGGCCCTGAACCCGTTGATGCGGGTTCAAACGGGCATATTTTTGGACCGAGCCCACGGGCTCCGGAAACCCACAATAAACAACCGACCTTGTGTCACATGTTGCCCCAATTTGGGAGACTCAATATCGTAACAGCAAAAACATTACAGCAGAAATCCACTTTCTTCTTTTCCGTCAGAGAATCTGGCACCCACTTGTTTCTGCAAATGACGAAAGACAACTGAGATATCGATTTTAAAACTCTTAGCAAACTCTTCCGTCGAAATCTACGGTTTATTCTCCAAGATGGCAAACAGAGCGTCCTGGTCGACGTCAAAAGGTCATCCAGAACATTGGTTAATCGTTTCGATTAAAATCACTCTAACGAAATCTACCAAACCACGCGGTCCGAAGAGCTAGAGTACGACCCAAATAAACCTTCTGAGTGTCATTTTGTCACAATTCCAGTGTCTACACCTTTCCGAAATTCATAGAGCATAATATGGCGAAAGTGGGCCTTTTCTTCTTCCATATTTAAGGCAATCTATTAAGCTCTTCAACGTGGTGTAATAGTTGACAAGGTCGTCTTACTAGATCAATCACGACTGAGTAGTGAGTTCGATCTTCACTGGGTTCCCTATACTTTCGGCCTACGCTTAGAAAATCACCATATTTAAGGTATTCATTCGTGAACAATTCAACAAAGTCTGACCAGCAACTGAACAAGTCAAGGTTTCAATATAGAACATACCAGAAATCGAGACGAAAAACAAATACCGTTCATTTTATATTAACAATAAAAAGTGGGTATGAACATTTGCAATGACAATTTTGTAACTGAACTGTATATAGGACTAGCAGCATGGCCCGGCGTTGCCCGTGCTTGATTCAAAAATCGTACGACTCATACAGCAATCGCTATCACTTGACTTAAAATATTTTTGCCCTTCCTTGCCTTTAAAGGAGTGCTCTTTGCCGTGCTGATATTGCTACATGCTTTACTTCTTGCCTATCTCACATTGCGAATTTTTTAAACATTAAATCTGTTACGAAAAAAGAACTAAACAAAATGAACACAAAACGATCAGCTTTAAAAAAGGACTTGTAACTGAAAAAACCGAATGAAAAAAGAATGTTAACAACAAATACTTTTCACACCCAACCCAGTTCTGCAGAATCAGAATCAACGTTGAGTTTAAGCAAGTGAATGAGCCAATTGGCGTAAAGTGCTATGCAGATTTAAATTTTTCCCACTTGTGACGAATACAGCTATCGATTTTTTGCTAGTTAACATTCGTGTCAGTCAGCTGTTGGCTCTCACGCTGACCAACAGAATCTTCCTGCCTATTCGTGGTAGCCAGCTATAGGCTCTCACTCTGGCCAGTAGAAAATGGCCGCAAACTACATGAAAACTGCCGTAGAAGCATGAAAAAATCGAATATTTCCACTATCGATTAGAGTTGGGAAATGCAAAGTCGGCCTTTGCCTTCCCGCTAACTTGGAGCATGTGCATGTCAATTTTGGTGCAAATCCGTCGAAAATTGCGGCCGTGCATTCGTTACACACACACACACACACACACACACACACACACACACACACACACACACACACACACATCCTGCCTTTTATAGATAGAGATAAATAACAACAAAATTTTAATGTTTTTAACAGTCCCTGAATATCAAATACAGTAAAATCCCTCATGTCTGGAATCACTCATATCCGGAGGGCCTCATATCCGGAATCCGCATATCCGAACATGATTTTGATGTGTATATTTGAACAATTTGTGTGATATGTAACTGATTTGAAATTTCTGTTTTACAGGAAATTTACTTTGGAGAATTGCTTATGCTTATTTCACTCTAATGGCTTGTATTGATGCAAAAGATGATGGGAATAAGAGGAAAAGAACAACTTTGGAGTTATCACAAAAAGTGGAAATGCTAAACAGACTAGACGCTGGTGAAATTTCATTGTAACTAATGGCTGAGTTCAATATAGGAATGTAATAATTGTATGATATAAAATCTTCCAAAGAAACTATTCACCAGCGTTCATACTGTTACAATCAACAAGGAAATAAAAAGAATGACTGGGATGAAACCTGGACTGAACTTGAAAAGGTTGTCATTTTTATGGAAAGAAAGCCAGCATTCACCTCTGATGATTCAGTAACGCGCGCAGAGTTAAAAACTGTCTTTCGTTTAAAAAATTTCAAGAACAAAATCAAAACGAAATGCGGAAAAGTTGAGAATTACATTAGAAGAGAAAGAATCATCATGAAACAGCGATTAAAAAATCCTCATTACATTATTTGTTTTGCATACGTGGCATACTTAATTTAATGAACATTGCATAATTTATTTATTTTTCTTTAAAATCAATTCCGTTATAATTCACTCGCCATCAGCTTATTTTGTTTACTACAAAACATTGAAAATAAATGTTAAACCTGATATCCGAACTTTGTAACCAATTTCTCATATCCGGAAGGCCTTCATAGTCCGGTTGTCAGGGATTCTACTCTATACTAAATATGCTGCCAATGTTTTCAGTGATGTGCCAAATCTAATTGAAATAAGATGATTAACCAGTTTGTAGATCATGATTCATTGACGTATTTCTGTTAAGATGTTTCTTTTCTTAAATGTATTGCTGGTAATTAAAACCAAAAACAGCGAAGGTCTAAGGATAGAGGCCTACATCAATATGAAATGAACGAGAGGCCTGTCCTTTCAACGCGACCTTCATTGCACGTTTTGCTAGAAACGATTGAATTAAGCCAATTATTATTCCTGTAACACCGTAACGCTTGAGATTGTGGAGAAGACCAGCATGTCAAACCCTGTCAAACGCCTTTGAAATATCTAAAGCCAAAGCCCGAGCTTAGCCGATTATATCTGAATCTTGATAGACAAATTCAGTGATGGCCGTAAATACATCCTGTAGACCTGGAGAAACAGAAACAATATTGTTTATCGTAAAGGATGCCGTGTAAAGTAAGATGCTTGACCAATTCGGCGTAGATTAGAGCCTCTTGTATTTTATCAAAAACTGGTAAGATATTAATAGGGCGAGGGGTCAGAAGTTTCATACGCGTTTATAAAAACTGGAACTACAGAGGAGGATTTCCAACAAACTGGAAAGCCAGAAGTGGCGAGGCATTTATGGTAAAGTTTGGAGAAAACTGGAGACAGTCTAGGAGGACATTTAAATCGCAAGGATACCGTTGAATCTTGTAAATCCAAGTTTCAAACAAAAGATACTGGGTAGGAATAAATAAATGTATGATTTATTTACATATATACGAAGATTAGTGACGTCTATCTGTTGCTATTGCTAAGGCAACGGAGAAAGAGAGAGAGAGAGAGAGAGAGAGAGGTGAAATTAGAAGCGAAATGGACACTTGGAGGTGGCCGTCGTCGTTATTGGTGGAGTCTCTCTCTCAGTGTGCCGGTGTTGACATCAAACACTGATCTGTGTCGGGTCTGTTTGTATTTGGGTATATATATAGCTTTTAGTCGGTCTGAAATTAAGGTCTTGGGGTTTTGAGCGGAAGTGGGTCTGACTGTTCATTATTATTAACTTTGTTTTGGTTAAAGCGGATGTATGGGTTAAGCCGATGCGTAAAAAACGTATTTACGCAACCTGGTTTAGGTCGTCGAAAGGTTAACATCAAATTTGTCTAGAAGATGTTGAAGGCATGACAAGCGAAATTTATTGCGAAACGGAAAGAATCATCATTCTATGAATTTTGATTTTATTTGTCCTACAAACAATATTTGGTAGACCCATGTGAATCCGAGTAATAAAACTCAAGACCTGGAATTTCAGCAAACAACAATTAAAAATGATCTCTGAAGTATTTACATATACAGTAGAATAATTTTCTAATGTTTATATTAATAATAATAATTAATTCAGAAAACTTATTTTTTCAGTTATTTAAATGATTCAGTACGGTATTAAGAAAATCTAATTAAACAGATTTTGATAATTCTATAAAAATCTTTTCAGCTCTATTCAACTAATTTGTAGTGATGTGTAATAGCAGATGACAGCAATGCTTATTATGAATGTTGTAGGTTTTCTAATTTATGAGTGAATTTTGACAAGGGAGATATAAATTCTTCCTATATAAACATGAATTTAAAAAAAATTTTCTGGAATTGTTTGCTTGACGGCATATCAACTCCTTATGGGTCATTTAATGCCGATATTTAATTTTTTAGGAGCTTTGAATTAATAAAAATATGATATGTTGTTCTGCTTTCACAGCTGAATACATGGTAGATGATTATTTACATTTTTTCGGACTGTTGTCCTCATCTTTGTTGCCATATTTACGGCATTTCGTCCGTTACACGCTCCGGCCTTCATCAGGTGATTTTAATTTCGAACCAAACCCTTTATTTCTTTCTTTTTTTCTACCGAGGTAGATTTTTATAGTTCCACGTGCCATGCATCTTCCGAATGTCTCAGTATTAGTTATTTCACTTTAACTCAACTCTCCAAGATATTGTTCACCTCTGCTGTAGTCAGGTATTCACAACTATCCTAGGCCACAAAAATCTCCTAAGCCGGCCAAACATAGATATGAATACAACCAGTAATACGGAGTGCTAGAGAAAAGCAATAATAACAAGAAATTGTAATATGAGCTCTGGTAAAAAATATTACTGAGACATTAGGTTTATAAATCCCAAAAATTAATTCATTGATGGCCTAGTGGATAAATGCTTTAGTTGAAGTAATCCAGTGACTTGACCCAAAGAGTTGTGAATTCAATAATTCGACTTGTCCCCCTGTTAGTGTGTAATTTAGTACGCGCGTTACGTCCTGTAATTGCCTCAGATAAATAATGGACCACTCAGTTTTGATTTCGATACAAGACGGAATAAAAAGATATATCCGAGACGCTGTTTGATTTTAGGGAAGGGATGGTAAATGAAAGGAATAGAAATAAAGAAAAAGAAAGAGGAAACGATAATGCCTTCATGCGTTTAACGTCTGCTTCGGTGAAATGGAGAAAAAAACGCATTTTTACCGATTTTACACAAATCTCCAAGATCCAGGGGACCGTAACCCTTCCTCCTCGCACACACACAATACCTCTCCCTTGGGATGACTCTCAGGTTAATCCCTGGCACTTGAGGCGCCCCCAAAGAGGAAGTGCCGAGAAGTCATGAACAATTCTATATTATTCAAAGAAAATGTCTACTTGTTCATTATTTCTAAACAGAATGACAGGTGCAAAACAATTGTTTACTATCACCACCAATGGGGGCGCCTTTCAACCATCTTTTTTTTGTTGTTGTTTTTTATCGCTGCGGCGTTAACGTAAAAAAACCGCAATGCACTAAAACATTAAAATAAGCAAGAAAATAAAAGGCACATACCACCAGAAAAGAAACACACGAAAAATAAAAGTATTATGACTTTCACTATAGATATAAACACATAAGATATCTTATTTGCTGTTTACCTCCAAAATCTTGAAATACTCCTTTAGAAATATTATCGTCTGTCTTCACATGAACATCTGTCCACTGTGATGCCATTTCTGAAGCGTGTAAATTGTTTGTTTATATTTGTGGTGAATGCCGAAAGAAACGCTCTGCTATATACTTGTCAAACTGCAGGATAATTTAGTGAAATCGTCATTGAAATAAAACAGAAAGATGCTCGGCATTTTTTTTTTTTTTTTTTTATCTATCTGGTTGGAAGAAAAGTTCTCGCGGTTTCTAAATAAATCAAAACTCAGATAGAAAACATGAGAACGTTCCTACCAACCCGGCATTTTTTTTTTTTTTTTTTTTTTTTTGACATTGTTATTTAGTAAATGTAGCTTCTTTTATCTGCCGTACTTCTTCAAGATGTGGGTGATCATCATTCGCCATAACTTCTTATCCTTTGTAGCTTTTAACAAGGTTTCTCTTTTCAAAACCGTCGCTGTTCGTCGATCTGTTTACACAATCTCGTTAGGTAGGTTGCTCGACGCTTTCTTCTGTCCCAATAGCCTCCGATATCCGTGAGTGTTACTGAAATCAAATTGTAGAAAAGAATAAATTATTTTTTTCTTTCAAGAAATAAAAGAAAATGGTATCCCAACGAATAAACAGCGACACAAGTTGTTGTAAATATCTCGTATTTCTGGAATATGATTTTATGTAGTCAGTTGAGGGTCACAAGCCCCACAAAAAAAGGACAAAGAAGCAAGAGATAGTGGTGGCTTTTCATTTTCCCATTGATTAACGAATTGAAAACTCGCTAAAAAGCCAGAAAAAACAGTTTATCCCTTCAAAATCTATCTGTGACAATATTCAATATTCATGTAAGTGGAAAATATGAACACAAGAAGGCTCTCCTGAAGGTTAGCATCAGTCATGCGGATGGTAGACAGAAAAGTTTCTCTGTGGTGATTGAATGAAAATATTTTTGTTTGGAACCGCTAGAATATACAAGCCATTCCTTGCCCCAGTTAACAACATACTGGAGGTTCTTTTCTCGAGCAGTTGCCATTATTACTTTGTTGGATCTAACAGACATGTTACTAAGACAGGATTAATGCCATTAGCATAAATACCTAATTGGAAACTGATAACATTGGGAAGATCAAAAATAGCGTAGGTCAAAGAATAAAGCCCTGAGTGACCATAATCTTCTTTCACAGAATACTTTTCTCTGTTACCTGTATGAGAGAGTTTTTTTTTACGGGGTGTGATTACCAAAACAACGACTAAACAATTTTGAATTCAGAATTTTCCATCTTCGAGATGATTTGTCTTTGTAACCCCTACCCCCAAAAATAACTCCACTCTACTCTTATTTAACCCATTTTTCCAATGGCATTTTTCGGCTGAGTAGTGAACACAACCGGTATTTGAACTCGCGCTGCTGATTCTACTATCCGTGCCGATTGCCACTACGCAAAGCGAACATACACTTATCCACAATCACAATAGAGAATTGAACCCGTAAATAAATAAATAAATAAATCTCTTCCCCTATCACTCTTCTGTTTTGTTTAACTACGTCCACACGGTTTACGTCTAGTGATACGCGCATGCGCAATGCGAAATCGAGAGAACTCGACAAGAGACGACAATAATCATTAAACCTATTTATCTCTAGACAGCTCCGTATTATTTCCCCCGTTTTATTTATACTAAGATATTAAGAAAGACACATTCTGTATGTATTTCTGTCATGACGGGTCAACAATTAAGACAGCTTATATAATCAAGCACGTCAAAATTCTTCGGGATGTTTTTCAAGGCTCCTATCAGTAAGATTTGATTTCTTTTAGATAAACGTGTGAAAAACAAGACACCTTTTGTATTTTCATCAATTAACTGTACCAAGTCGAAGACGCAGACACAGCTTTATGTAAAAATACTGATGTTCAAAGTATAATCATGTCTTTATAGTATGATTCTTTTGGTTGTTTGTATCCAGATTTAATATCAAATTATTGTTATCTCTCTGACGTTGATAAAATAACGAAGACAATGAATTTATATTGTTAGTTTTCGGGGCGAGGAATCCAATTAACCCCGTTCTTAAAAACAAGTTAAAAAGAGAAGGTGTTACTCCAACGGAATTCTTCTCGTTAGCGCATCAATTATATCTCCTTCCCCGGTTTGTTCAGACTCGGAAGTCAACAAGCAACGATTAGGCTAACACTGATGCCATCAAAGACTGCGTATCAGTGACCAAGGCGAGCATTCAAGCTTTTTGAGGAGATTGTCCAGTATCCACTGCCATATAAGAGGACCAAAATCACATAACAGTTCAGTTCTCTTTTTTTTCTTTTTTTTTTTGTTTCTAACGAGGTTTTCCTGTTTCTTAGTACTCTGCTTAGCTTTTCGAAAACATCTTTCACTATCCCAATGCACTTTAGACTCTATAATAATTAAAATAACCCAAGGAATTTATTTTTGTCTCTGTGTCAATTTTTCTTTCAGAACATCAGTGATCATGGCTCTCCACTACTTTCCTTTCTTTATATTGCTAGTTTTCGGGGCGAGGAATCCAATTAAACCCGCTTTTAAAAACAAGTTAAAGAGAGGTGTTACTCCAACGGAATTCCTCTCGTTAGCACATCAATTATATCTCCTTCCCCGGCTTGCTCAGACTTGGAAGTCAACCGGCAAGGAGAAGGCTAACACCGATGCCATCAACGACTGCGTGCCTGTGACCAAGGCGAGCATTCAAGTTGGAGTATATTCAGCTGGGATTTGACCTTGAGAGGAATGGGCTCCGTCAGGTCTACTTGTCCCCAAAAGACTAAGCATGAATGAATACCTCTCTCTTATAACGTAGATGTGGAAGGAACTGGCCAGGTGCTCAGCTGCTTAGCAACCTTACAACCAGTGTGCTTGTAAGATTGCTAAGAAACTGAGCACCTGATGTAATGAAAGTTCAGGAAATTTAAAATCGAATCCTTTATTCAATTCACAGAGGCAGAAACTTCTCATTCCACGGCAATTTCTATGGAAGATAACTCCTATTAGACAATCATCTTGGCTGTCTATTTATCCTGATTATTCGCTCCCCTGGAAGTGAAACTTAGTCGATTATTAACAGGAATATATTAATATGATTAGATTATGTCTGTGGATCCTCCTTGAGATCCAAGAGATCTCTGATTCTGTATTCATCAGCCGATGATGTTCGAAAAGATTTGAAAATGTAACAGAAAATGAGATTGGATATCAGTCAAAGGATATTTCTGATCTGGACCCGAAAAGGTTTGTATGGAAATATCACTCCCCCGAGCTGACCAAATCGTGGACTACATTATCCAGGATCAGGACCATCTCAGTATGGCACTCTAACAAGAGAGGAAACAGTTCTTGTTTCGCCATCACTTTAGACAAGCTCACTAAATGCGTTGTTTTCCTCTGTCCCTCTTCAATCAGTCATGTGAGTGTCAGATTTTCCAATCCATCTTTCCTCATTAAACTACCCTAGAAAGTTCAACAGTCTATTCCTGAAGTTGAGTATAATTTCCTTTTTTTCTTTCCATTTTTTCTAAAACTTCGTCGTTGCTCACATGTTCAGTCCATAGTATTCTCAGCATCCTTCTTTAAAACCCCATTTGTTTAATGTCTCTTCTTCATCTTTGAGGAGATTGTCCAACATTCACTGCCATATAGCATAACATATATCACATAACAATTCAGTTCTCTTTTCTTTGATTGTAAAGTTTCTTTTTCTTCGTACTCTGCTCAATTTTTGGAAAACATCTTTGGCTATTTCAATGCACCTTAGACGCTATAATAATTATTATCAAGTGAATAAAATTGACACAGTAAAAAGGGAAAGATTGATCTTAACTCGATTTCAAGCGTTTCTGTTTTATGGCCAGCGGATGCATTTTTGAGATGGTGACAGGAGCCAAGATCAACCGCGATAAGTCTGTTGGCTTGTGGTTGGGTGCGTGGAAGGGATTTTCTCTTCTCGGACCTTTCCAACGGACGGTTGGGCCGGTCAAGATACTCGATGTCTGGTTCGGTCCTGATATCCAGTTGGAAATGAATTGGTCGGAGGTACAAGGGAAGGCCGAGATCGCAGTTAATCTGTCGTCTCGAAGGAATCTTTCCTTGAAGGGGAGGGCGGAAGTTTGCGTTTCACTGAGCTTGCATCAGCTTAAAGACAAAATTAGGACAGAAAAACGGCCGTTCACTTCATCAGAATTTGGCAAAAGGTGGGTGAATCTTGCGCGTTTGTGTCGTGTGAAAGGGGCTGACCTAGAGTTGCATTTTGATGCCGGTTAGGCATCAGGAGATTGTTCTTCCTAGGTTGAACTTGGGCAACCCATCCCGAAATTAGGCTAGTTTGGGTTTGTTTTTCAATCTTTAGTTTTTCTTTTTTCAGTTAACTTAGCTAGGGTGTGTATGCTCATAGACCCCTTTTATTTCTGTCCCTATTTTTCTTTTAGTTTAATTCCACATCCCCTTTCTCGTTAGGTGGTCAGGGATGTCAGTTCTCTGGTGGATGCGGGGCGCCTTTCGTTTTCGCAATGTGTTTTTCGTATTTGTTGTTGTGTCTGAATGAGTGCGTGTCAGTGTGAGTGCTTGGGATAAATGAATGTTTTTTTTTAATATTTATTTATTCCCCACCCCACAAAGATTTAAAGATTGTGGGGGTTTTTATTACTAATATAATTTTGTTTAGTTTCTTGTAAATAAGTTTGTTCCATATTGTACGTACTCATTAGGGATTTTTTAAACTGTTGTTTTATCCCCTCCCCCCACCAGAGACAAGAATTTTACATATGGGGACTATTTAGGACTTTCATAGGGACAAGAGGTATTACAGTAGATGTATTAAGAAAGTTAAGTAAGATTGCGTTCTTTTGGTGTTAAGACTATTGTTTGTATGTTTGCGTCAGTGTTTGTGGCTACCTAATTTTAAAGTTAAGACAGATGAAGACCGTCCTTTTCCCCATCTCTCATTTTGGCCTTGTGCCACATTTTCTGTATATAACAGAAATAAATATCGGGAAGTTTCTAACAGTCAGCTCTGACAATCGGACCGAACATTCTTGCTGTAACACACTCGTTTGTATATGTTTTTATTACTGTTTCTGTTAATATATTTGTTTAACTCAATTCCTCTCTTGTGTCTTTATTTCTGGCCCTAACAAGGCCACAACAAATATGTTCTACGTGTGCCACATTTTCGAAGCTCTCGTGGTTATGTGCTCATTAGTTGCTGCCTTGCGCCAGACTGAGCTCAGGTTATTAAATTTCAGTTATATATGGGTAACGTAACACTTGCAGCGCGCAAAGTGGGGATGGAGAGTCAAGTTCAAACTCCAGCCTAGACGGTTGCATTTATTTTCGATCTAATACACTGAAACCATGTATTTTGTTCCACTTTTATTGGAGAATTAGTAGGGTAGACTAGAATCTCAAGTTAGATAGGGCAGCCAGTTTAGATAAAAGGACTATTCGGATTTCAAAACCGTAGAGAAAGTTTGAGAAAACTCCACAATCATTGCCAAGAAAGTCTGGCAATTGTTCACATGTTGTATAGCCCCCTCGTTATGGGGAGATCTTTGGCGATGGTCTTGATTCTCTTATAATATTGCCTACTTCTTTCTCAGTCGTTGATCGCCAGTTGTTTTGTTTGGAGATAAATGAGATAACAACAAAAGGGATTTTAACGTACTACTTTATTAAACACATACGCGAGTACATTTCTAACTAGCCAGTGGGGTCGTTCTATCACCCCTACTGGGGAGTAAGTTCCCCGAGACACGAAATAAGCGCATCTATTGCGTCTGACGTGTATAACCTAACTCCTTGAAATAACTTTCTATCTCTCTAACATTCCGACGTTAGTTTTAACCAATCAAAAACGACTTCCTTTGTTTTCCTCGATCTGACCTCAAAGGTCAAAATGAGGAAGTCAGAGGCAAATACAATTCTTTAAAAAAAAATAATAGTCACACAGACATCAAAGAGAAGGAAGCTGAAAAGTCACGATCTCTTACGTCCTGAACGTATACGATATTCAAAATAAATAGAATATATTTGCAACACGCTAACAGGTATTGAAATCCTTACAGTAAAACAAACGCCAAGCAGCCAAAGTGCTCCATTCATTTTACTGAAGAGCTTCTAATTTACGCAGGTGACCATTGTTTTTAGAATTAGCTTGTCATTCAACAGTGCTCAATTGAAAATATATTTTCAAGAGCTAAATTATGTCATTCGCAGATAGTACTGTTTCGCTGCATCACATCTCCTCAGTGCGACTAGACAACTGAATACCTCAAGCCCGGATCAAAAACCCAACCGATATATATATATATATATATATATATATATATATATATATATATATATATATATAACCTTCCACTTCCCTTAGGAGACCTTACGGTCAAAACCCGGTTTGTGAAGTTGCTTGGCATTTTAGCCTTTTCTTAAATATCTTAGCTCTACATATTCGATTATGAATTTTGTATTGAGCACTTTTTTTGGGTTGTCTATACCTTCTAGGTGCGGCTGTTTTCAGTCTTCCTTTTACTTTTACATTTATATATATATATATATATATATATATATATATATATATATATATATATATATATATATATATATATATATATATATATATTATCACTCTTTTCATTATCTATCCTATCTACCTCAGTCTGTTCATGTCTATCTCGCTATCTCAGTCTGTTCGTATCTTCCTATTACAGTCTATTGATATCTCTCTATCTAGCTATCTATTAGCCAGTCTCATTATTTACCAATTAGTCTGTTTACATCAATCTAACTATCTATATCTCTGGATATATCTATTTATGACATTGTACTAAGTTTCGATTTCTTCCAATGTAACGTAATGTGTAAAACAATGACATGAAGCTAGACGGCACCGACAATAGCACGAAGCAAATATTATTTTTATTACTATTATTATTTTATATGCATATTTAATATTTTATACACATTTCAAGATACTGTCTCCTTTCGGTAAAGATATTTCATTTAATGTGTGTTGTCTCATTTGTATAACAATGGTTTCTAGAATTTAGGGTCTTTTCCTTGAAGCGAACCCCGTATAATATTTTCGTATTATTCATTAATATTTTTCTTGTGTTGATAATTGTATTTGGCTCGTTTCTGATCTGATCATTCATGTCCATACGAATAGCACTAAGATTCGACAAACTCGCCTGGCGGAGTGATTAGAATGTTAGCATCACTTTATATATATATATATATATATATATATATATATATATATATATATATATATATATGCATGGAGTATTGCTGCCATATATGGGCTGGAGCACCTTCCGCTTACCTCGGAGTTCTCGACAAGATCCAGAGAAGGATATGTAATCTAATTGGCCCTGATCTAGCGTCTTGCTTGCAGTCACTCTCTCACAGACGCGCCGTCGCCTCTCTCTGTCTTTTTCTACAAATACTTCCATGGTAACTGCTCTGATGAGCTGCTCTCTTTGGTTCCCAGACTCCATGAATTCAAGCGCCCTACGAGGCTGGCATCCCGCTCTCACCCTTACACCGTAGAAACCTTCAAATGTAGCCGTCTCTTCTACTCCAATAGCTTCATACCTCGCACCTCTCGCCAGTGGAACACCTCCCCAATTACTGTTTCCTGAAAGCTATAATCTCCAACTATTCAAATGTAATGTCAATCGACATCTCAATTGACTTGATCTACCCACTATCCTTCTCCTCTTCCTTTCTCCTATCACTCTTATCTGCTCTCGCTCCAAAAACCCCTGCATCCTAGTGGCTTCACGCCTTGCTTGGGCACAATGCTTAAAAAAAAAAAAAAAAAAATATATATATATATATATATATATATATAATCCAGGTAGTAAATCCATTGGTATATAATCCAAGTGGATCCTAATAATATCAAATATTGAAGTCAACACTTAGAGGCGACAGGCCACCTGACCATTGCGTCTAGCATGAAACAGTCAGTTGCCTCTCAGTGTTGATTTCAATGTTCACTTTTATATTTACACACGCTCTATCTCTGATATTGAGCACTTTATCCCATAAATATAGCTCATCGTAAGACTATATTTCTTCATATATATATATATATATATATATATATATATATATAAAATAATAATATAATTTAAGATATATATATATATATATATATATATATATATATATATGAAAATTTCTCAGATTTAACCTGTAGAAAAGACAATATTTATAAATTTAAATGACAATAGGAAAACTGTATTATTGCTGACGAAAAACTTTTTTTTGCTTTGAGAAAGTCTACATTGGACGAAACGCGTCAGCAATAACTACAGTTTTCCTATTGTCATTTAAATTTATAAATATATATATATATAAAATAATATGATATAATTTTGGTTCTATATATACATATATATATTTTTTGTTTGAATAAAAACAGACCACTTTAAGGTTCCATGTAATAAGTTATTTCACCACAATCCCATTAACAGGGCTCTGGGTCATCAGACTTTACTTCCAAAGGTTGAAATGAAAAATGAAAAGAAATTCACACGTTTTTGACGGACCGCATCAAGCATATGTAAAATTAACGAAGTGAGGAAGTGAGGTGGGAGAGAAGATAAGATATCAGTGAGTTAGATGTACCATTTGCAATTCCTTATCCTTAACCCCACTGTGTGTCGGCTAGACGTCGCTTAAACTTAACGTGTATTGTCTCTAGATATAGATGGGTAAGGGGTGAGGGAGAAGACCGTCATTAAAGGAAGAAGCTACAACAACCCTAATAAATTAAATTCCACGAGGGCAGGTTTCATTCAAATTCTTAGACGCTGTTAATTCGCCTTACTTTAAAGGGCATATTTGGGAGGTTATGGTTTGATATAAATCTAAATGTCTAAACAATCTACGAAGAATTTAATTTGAAGTTCGTTGGAGTTTTGAGTATTTTCTATGAGACAGTCGATTGGAAAAACTCATGGAAAGTACGTTGAAAGAGTAATCCTAAAATAAATATATATATATATATATATATATATATATATATATATATATATATATATATATATATATATATATATATATATATATCCCTGATGCAGATAAGGTAAGTAAAAAATATGCTTAAATGTTTATAGTCAGTGTCGGTTTCAAACCCTAATAATCCGCCTTATAATGTAACAGCTTTTAACACATGCAGATACCAGACACCGTTGCATCAGTCCAAACAAACCATTTGCCCGGCGCTGCTGAATATACAACTGTCTACTCTGCGATATTTCAAGGCACTGTCAGATTCAGGGCCTCGAACTCCTCCCACCGCGACTTCAAGTGAAACTCGTACATACGATCCATTGCTAAGGATGCAGGTAAAATGGCCGACTCTCTTTCCCGCTCCAGTAAGTACTTGACACCTCCTGTTAGCTTCTACATTTAAAAGAGCCGGATCAGACCAAAAATGGAGTGCTGTTGTTATATTTGGGAAGGAGATGCAAGGACCTCACTCTACAGACTTTATAAAATGGAAAAACGTCTTCGAGTCCTTGTGAGTAAAGAATTATTCTCTACCCTTTAACCTCTCTCCCACAGGTGGGATGTGGCAAGCCTCTCTCTGATCTACCGCTACATTCACGGAAAGAGCTCGGACGAACAACATTCTTTGATCCCATCAAACCAAATCTTCACAGCAAGAACACGCCATGCCACTTACAGAGTGGCAAACAACCCATATTCCCTTCGTATTCCATCGGCGAGAAGTTCCACTAGAGCAGATTCTTACCGCAAACCACGATCATTACAATCAAGGTTAGGCTTAACTGTCATCTTCCAATTTTATACACACACATGCTCTATAAATGTAACCCTCTATCTCGAGTGGCACCCGGGCCTTGTAAAAGTGAAACTCGCTGTAAAAAAAAAAAATAAGCAGACGGGGAAAAATGGATCCATGCCAATATGTTCGTCCGTCAATATTTCCCCAAAATCCACAAAACATTAAAAGTACAAGCGTATTTTTTTGCGTACCGACAACCAACGAGGAAATTATTCGTACAACTATCAATTTCGAATATTTTTATCCATTTCTCAGAATCTAATGCCCGTATGATGTTAAATGTTTTTATAGCGTAATAAGCACAAAAAATAAAACTCAATTTTTAGAACAATATGTTAAATACAAATCTGACATGAGAATTATGCAAAATAGAAAAATTATGAAATTATTTGTTCAGTAAGAAAAATGGAAAAAAAATTGAATAATTTTCACAATATTAACAGCCAATATCATGGCTTCTCATTTTTATAACTTCCTGCATTCCTTTTCTAAAGTTTTTGGTTAGATTTGTACAAGTCTTTTCTGGAATTTTCTTCTATTCATCAATGGTTACACATTTTAATTCCTGAAGGATTTTTGGTGATCGACGATTTATTCGAACTTTTAATTCTTGCCATAGATATTCAATAGGATTCCAGTTAGAGCTCATTGGAGGCCATGACAGAATTGTAATCTTTTTTTGAAGCCACGCAGTTAGTGATTTAGACGTATGCTTTGGATCATTATCTTGCTGGAAAGTAAATCACCGACCTAAATGAAGATTTTTGCGCTGATAGTTGTAGGTTTTCATCCAGAATGTTGATATAGTCTGCAAATTTCATTAATCCTCTTATTGAAATTAATTCTTCAGTCCTCCTTGAGCTAAAACAACCCCAAAACATCATCGATTCGCCTCCATGTTTTAATGTTGCCACTGTGTTCTTTGAGAGAGAAGCCTCGCGTTTCTTGCGCCAAATCTTCGGTACATCATTATGTCCAAAAAGCTCAATTTTTGTTTCATCACTCCATAGTATTTGTTCCCAAAAGAACGTTCCAAGAACGTTTTGACAAAATTAAACCGAGCAAAAATGTGACATGCTTTGTGAAGATAGATTCGTTGTGTTCAGTTTGTATACAATCCGTTTATATTTAAACAAGTTACGCTGATACGCATCCTATCCAAACGTTTGACAATGTCTTTCAAAACAACTCTTGGATTTATATTAACCTCGTGACAGTTTCCATGCAGTTCTCGGTGACAATTTGGGTTTTTTTCTACACCCAGGCAAATTCTCTGTCGTGCCAAACTGTTTAAACTTCTTTATAACGGACTGTACCGTAGATCTAGGGATAGCTAACCGGTTTGAAATAGTGCTGTAACTATTTCCTGACTCGTGGAAGTTAATAATTCTCTGTCTCAAGTCAATGCTAAGCTCCTTTGTCTTCCCTATTGTGTTGTTAACGTAAGAATATCAATGGTGACACTCTATGCACCACGTGATGTTCTTTGCTGGAATTATCACAAATATTCTATTGAATAAATAGTCTAGAAGGCTTCACCGATAAAATAATTATGTAAATTATTTATACTTACACAAATCAATCAATTTAAAATGATATTTTCTAGCGTACAAATAATTTTGTCTTTTCTCTTTTTGCATAATTCGCCTGTCAAATTTGTCGCATTTAACCTATTGATCTGAAAATTGAGTTCTATGTTCCTTTTTTGTGTTTATTAATATATGAAAAAAACCTGGCATCATAGGACATTAGATTCTGAGAAATCTTTCTTCAAATATTGTTCTGCTAGCCTGCGCCTTCTACAGAATTATGAAACATCATCTTTCATTTCTGCTATATTTGGTTTTGGGGTGTTGGTGTGAATTTTAGTCCTTTACGTAGGATGTCTATTTGTGTGGGTGTTATTGATTTTTGGGAATGGTTGATACTTTCGATTTTTCTTGGTTGTAGGCCATCCCGTGCCTATCTAGTTCTGGTTTCTCTTTAAAAATGGTTATTAATGCGGAATTCCTCTATATTGTTTCTAATTTCGATATTTTTTGTTACTTTATTTATGATTATTGTGTATTTTTGTATTTTAACTGTTCCTTTTATCCTTGGTACTTGTTTGTTATGTGTTGGCTTTGGTCCAATCTGAAGTTATTTCTGTACTTCCGATTTTGTGGTTTGATTGTTCCGAAGTTGTATTCTATTTTTATTATTCTATTTGTTGCTCTCTTGTTATATGTATTTTTTATCTGGTTATTTTTCTGTGGTGCCATTTGTTTTGTCCAGAATCGTTTATGTAAATCCAAGGTTTGATTGTGTTATCTCCCCTTGTTGGTCTATTTACGTATTGGAATGATGGTGGTTGACTTGGAAGATTTCTCTTATGACTTTTGTCAAAATTTTGGGCTGAATTTTGTCTATAGTTTGATATCCTTTTATGACTTAAAAAAGTGTCGGTCTGTTTTCCCATTATGTTTTTTTTTCTTAAAGAATCGATTTTATTCGCTGCGTTCTATTTTAAATTCTTCTTCATAGTTTGAAAACCAGTTTTCATTTTTCTTCCATCTCTGTAGAGATAATCTTTGTTTTGATTTTTTTTTTTTTTTTTTTTTTTACTAGCTATTTATCATTGTTTTTTCTTCAAAAAATTGTTCTGCTCGCCTGAGTCTTCGACAGACTTCTGAAACATTAACTTTCATTTCTTCTATATTTGGTTTTTGGGGTGTTGTTGTGAATTTTAGTCCTTTAAAGACGATGTTTATTTGTGTGGGTGTTATTGATTTTTGGGAAAGGTTGATTACTTTCGTTTTTTCGTGGTTGTGGACCATCCCGTGTCAATGTATTTCTAGTATCTTTCTAAAAAGGTGGGATTCCTATATATTGTTTCTAATGTTAGTGTGTTTGACGTTGCTGTATTTGTGTTGAATGTGTATTTTTGTATTGTATCCGTTGTTCTGTCCCTGGTACATGTTTTAATCTTGGTTTTGATTCAGTCTGAGATTATTCCTGTAGTTCCGATTTTGTGATCTGTTTGCTTTCTAAAAAATTAAATATATATATATATATATATATATATATATATATATATATATATATATAAAATTTTGGAGTAACTTATTTTTTAAATTTACTGAGTTTTAAACGCACATAGTATATTAGTAATTAAGAGTAAAAAACAATATTTTAAAATTGTAGTTAAATATAATGTATTCTAACCCAAACACCCCTTTTAGAAAGAATCTTTAAGTATACAAGTACAAATTTAACAAAAAATGCCGAAAATCTTTTTGTCGTTATTAATAAAAGAAACCCAGACGACATGCTTTTAACGGATGTCAGAATTCGTTGAAAAATACACCCCTACCCTCCCTAAACTTAACCTCTTTTTCGAACGTAACTCATAATTGATACAACAATAGTTAATAAAAATGAACACCTCTGTATGAATGATTGGATTTCTCTGTATCCTTGGAAACAGGAAATTATGAATTTATATGTGCGTTTAAAACTCAGTAAATTTAAAAATGAGTTATTCCAAAATTCGCTTGAAGATGAAAAAGAATTAATGCTTTTAATTTAATTATATAATTAAATTTGAAGTTTTTAGCTTTCATTTTTGAAACATGGTTACTAGTGTGTAGCGAAGAAACCATATTTTAAATCAGTTAATCTATGATATTTATGCTCTCTAAATTTACATTGAGCACTGTTTTGTAAAAATAAAAAAAATATCAATAAGAATATTGGATTATATATCTTATTGTTCTTTTTTTTTTTATATATATATATATATATATATATATATATATATATATATATATATATATATATTTTCATTAAATACGGCCGACAAGGAAGATTGAATTATGTTTTTCCAGCATTCTAACATTTTTCCGTTTTGAAGGAGTTAAAGAATAAAAAATTATGCATAATTTTTATTGCCTCAAGTGCTTTCGGACACTAAATTATCCCTTTTCTATAGCAGATTTTATATTCTCATTTTTATTCTCATTTTAATTGACCAGTGCGAAATTTTTCCTCCACATTACTAAGCAACGGTCTATTTTGGACCAGGAAAATAATTAATTGCAGCGTTACAGCAACCTCACCACACTATCACTTACCTCAGCCCCTTTCCAACTAAAATATCTTTCTTGGTATTTCGCCGTAGATATAAAAATAGTTACAAGTGTTTACCCACCGTTCAACCGGTGGCTGGGCATTAAATCATTTTTCTCTACCACTGTTCAACCGGTAGCTGGGCATTACGTCATTTTTTCTCTACCACCGGTAAAACGGTGGTCAGGTCTCAAAGGGTTAATGGTGAATGGGGTGTGTGATATGAACGAAAGAGCTAGTAGATAATGTAGATTATGAGGATAAGTAGCATAGATAGCAATTGACTTCACTGGAAATGTTGTTGCATTCAGGGAAGCACCCACGCGGGAGTCTGTTTCACAAATAGGTATTTCTTAGGTAAAAAGAAACACTGTCTGAGTAGAATTTTCTTCTTACCTTTGAAACACGGGGGAAATGAGGATGATTCGACTCCGTTGAAGTAGCATGGCGCGTCCAAACTGTAACGGTCTGAACTGGCGGGAGTAAAGAATGAAGAACATTTGAATGTTTCCTTTAGAAATATCGATAGAGTAGCGATCGTCTTGTAACGCTGCGTCTGTGGGTAAGAGAATAAATAGTGAAGAATATGTCTTACCCCACAAGACTTCGTAAACGATTTTAAACTTTGTCAAGGCTGAAAAGGGAAGTTTGAGCAGCTCATGCCTAGATATGGCGACAATGCACTATTTTGGACTAATCTGACTCTTGTAAAAAAATAGCACGACAGAAGTTGTCAGGTACTTCCTGGAGCGAGAGAATACTTATCGAATAAAAAATGTGGATCCTACAAAGCATATAGCTACATCAGGAGAGACTTCCTCTTATCATCCACCAGGAACCGTTCTCTAGTCTCTAACGACTGAAAGTCTTGTTTTGACACAGGAATTATATTGGTACACAAAGTGGTATAGGTCTGGTGTAGACCTAAACACTTAATCATTTCAATTTTTGTCACAAGTATGACGAGAAGAAGACGATCGTTTCAATCTCCTCTGAGACTATTCTCCGCGCATATACAAGCACAGATAGGAAGAGATGGGCACGGATCATGTAAGCATACGGCATCCAAAACGAATCTACTGATAGAAAACAGCGATCCTGCTTTCCTTCCTGAGGCCAGTGTACTTATGATGAAGATGGGTATGCTGATAACAAAAAGGCATGAATCCACCTCTTTTCCCGCCAACTATGGCGTAGGACTTGTATCAGTAAATAATTACTATTGACATAAATTCTTATCGTTAAAAATTATTTTTTGGCTTTAAATAACCAGCAAAATCCGTATAAAAAATCAATGAAACAAATCAACATCCTCTACCAAGAAGTAAAACTCAAGATAAACCTTTGTGTTGTAGCATACCTACGGACGATAATGGGTATGTCCCCATTCACATAAATACAGTAGTAAATACTGTATGTTGGTCTGCAGTTGGAGCTTCATCTCCAGCTGTGCTGGTCAAACTATCTGCCTTTGGGCAGAGAGCATCCCCAGACGAGGCTATATCGAAGCGCAGAGTCTCGTCTCGGGAAACAGCTACCCGACCACGTTTTATACGGGGTTTACGGGGAATTTTTGGCCGACCCTACGGGCTCGGATACCCCACTAAGTTCGATCTTGTACCACATCTGACTGCGTGGGGAGGTTGGTAGATATCCTGCAGTTGGAGATTCATTGTGGAATTCACTTGATTCACTTGATTCACTTCTAGCACTTGACTACATCTTCTACGCACTGCTGGCGAATCTTATGTGTGTTGTTCTTGTGCTAAGTATTATCATTCATTACCAACCTTCGTTTGATTTTTCTCTTCAGTAACCTTCCTAGGATACAACACTTTGCAAATCCAAAATGATGATTTGGAATTGGAACGAAGACTGTGAGTGTACGTAACTTGAATTCATCATAAATATGTGGAATGAAAAAATACTAAACACTTCAAATATCATCGTGTATGAATTTCTTATAACAAACTTAGTGTTGGGATATAAAGAAATTGAACATAGAACAGACTGTAAAAAAGATAGTTTCGCTGAAAACTACCATTTTCTACAAAGCTAAAACATTAACATAAAAAACGTGACATGTTCTAAAATAGCCTTCTAAGATCAAGACTTTCCGATGGATGCCATTCATGGCACAAAACCTATTCAGAAATTTATATATTAAATTCCCTGACTTACGTAATTACGACAAATTTGGGGATGAGCAGACAGTTTGTGTTCAGGAAATAGTCAAGAAAATAACAGCAACGTCGCAACAACATTACATATTTCTCAACCAAAATATGGCTTAACTGCATCGTTGCAAGAAGGTTTGCCTTTGGCTTATTTTGTTTACCACCATATGAATGGACTATTTAATGCCGACAAGAAATTATAAGATATGTTCGTATGAATAGAATATATATTCTTTGTAAGAAATCAGTTTGAAGATCAGATTTCAAAAATAAACATACATTGACCAATCCAAACCAAATTTTGTGGAAAAGTACAAACAGATAAAGGCGTACAAAGTACAAACAGATAAAGGCGTACAAAGTACAAACAGATAAAGGCGTACAAAGTACAAACAGGTAAAGGCGTACAAAGTACAAACAGATAAAGGCGTACAAAGTACAAACAGATAAAGGCGTACAAAGTACAAACAGGTAAAGGCGTACAAAGTACAAACAGATAAAGGCGTACAAAGTACAAACAGGTAAAAGGCGTACAAAGTACAAACAGATAAACAAAGTAAAAAACAGATAAAGGCGTACAAAGTACAAACAGGTAAAGGCGTACAAAGTACAAACAGATAAAGGCGTACAAAGTACAAACAGATAAAGGCGTACAAAGTACAAACAGGTAAAGGCGTACAAAGTACAAACAGGTAAAGGCGTACAAAGTACAAACAGGTAAAGGCGTACAAAGTACAAACAGGTAAAGGCGTACAAAGTACAAACAGGTAAAGGCGTACAAATTACAAACAGGTAAAGGCGTACAAAGTACAGTTGCTTTTACTAGACTGCATAGCTTAGTACAATAAATTTCCTTGTTGGAAAAATAATGTTTTATTATTCAACATAAAAAATCTCCCAATTTAAAAAACTATTTAATGATTAAAACAATATATATTTATCTAATTAAAATGCAATATTTCTTTGTTTTTTTTTTCATATCTTTCCTTTAAGTTTTATATATACAAGAATCAAGTTTACTCTTCATCTTGCGTTTGCGAGAACTATAAACAAATCAAAAGGCCAAACACTCCAAAAAGTTGCAATTTGGCTCCAGAAATAAATATTTACGCATAGCCAGTTGTATGTTGCATTCTCAAGAGTAAGAAATCCTAATAATGTATTGTAGGTCTGGGATGAACTTGCATGCAAATCTTTTGAAGTCTGTCGAGGATATGACAGCAGTAGTCCATTACTCCGATCTGACTCTTCTGAAAATATAGCGTGACATGAGCAGTCAGGTATTTCCTGGAGCGATTTAAGGAGTCAGCCATTTTTCCAGTGTCTTCAGCGATTGATTGTAGATATGAGTTCCACTTTGCCGATGCATGCTAGAAATACCATGAAGATAACATATGAGCAACAAAGAAGTCTTAAGGAACTACAGGCAGATTTATACTTACAATAAGAAAGACTTGACATTCTGGGGCATATAATGAGGAAAGAAGGCACAATAAATCTAACACACCCAGGACATACTAAATAGCAGAGAAACACTGAGAAACAATGAATAATCTACTTAATGACTTTGTGAGAATGGCTGGCGTACAGGGACAAAAATTGATGTTAAAGAAAAATGCACTTGTTCTGGAAAGAAAGTGAAAAAAAAAAATATAACGGATACCGCAAACACATCTAGACAGAGATCTCACCAACTGGAATTTAGTGATCGAGAAAAAAGCTTTATAAAAAAAACATCAGTCACTGTGGATGTATTGTTGGCGCAATTGTTATCAGCGTGAAAAATTGGAATCGGAGGCGTGTCTTCAAATTGCAATCAAAGTTATTTCTATTCATTTCTCACTAATGTCTTTATGAGTATACATATATCATTATCTACTCTCCTTAAATATTAGTGAACTAGTAGGGCCGACTGAGACATTTAGCCTTAGTAGAATAACCGGTATAGAAAAAGCACAAATCTGGATTTAAAGAAAAACAGCTAAAGAGGAATAATCTACTAGTCAGTGGATTAGCCAAACAGATTAAAGTGTTGGTTCGTCATTTTGGCGACATAGTAATTGTGAGTTCAATTCCTGGGCCGGGCAGGGTGTACTTGATCTCAGTGCAAACACGGCGAGCAAAACCTGAACAGTACTAAAAATAAGAATTAGACGAGATATCCCCATACAAGGCAGTGGAATGAGAACAGTCTATCTTCATTGATTAAATAAAATGGTTCAGTTTGGAATTTTCTGTAGGTTAACCGGGTAGACATAGACCCGATGAAGCCCAGAGAGAACAACGGCCGGAAAGTTGTGAAGTCAACAACAAAGACGAGGACAATAGTCTTCATAATGTAAATAGTGCAGATAGTGAGAAGTCCTCATCCAACTAATTCAGAAGGAAGTGGAAGCGATTTCACAAGACTATCTTGCCCAAGACACACCAGTTACTATTGCTAAGGCTGCAGTACATATGGTATCCACGGTAGTAAATAAAATATAATATTTTATTACAATATACCATTTCATCTTAGTAGCCGAGTGATCTTTGTATCTTAGTAGGACCGTCAAACTAAAAATTATACTTCTGTTGTTGTAGTTGTGAATTCTCACTTTTTAGTTGGAGAGAAAATGAGAGATCGAAACAGAAATGAACGTTTCTTTTTCAAATAAACAAGAACCCATTTCGTTTGACCATCTACAAACACACGGGGTGAGAATGTTTTTAACACATCAATTTCTGCTGTTTTTGCTTCAACTTCCTTTAATATTAATCATTATGGCTAAGCGGTCACTTTTTATACGTTTTCATGATTAAAGCCGTAAAGCATGTGACCTAATTACGTGTTTGCTTTCTGTTGACCAAGTGTACAATTATGGTATTCTGTCAAAACAAACTACTGAATATATTAAAATATGATACACAACTGGTTTATGCCAATACCTTTAATGTATACTACAGCTATTGTGATGCCATTGCTGGGAAAATTAATGTAATTATGGGATAATTCTACTTTTCATGTACTATACGACCATGGTACTGATAAAAAAAAAGACAAGATCTTCGCATGATTGAGAACTGGACAAATATTTATGACAGAAGGGCTTTCTCATGTGTGCATTCGTCCAAATTATCTCTGTCTATCATTGTGACATCCCAGTGACAAGGGCATCGTCAAAATAACTAACCTTAGGAGATAGTGCGAAAAGAGTTTTATTTATGTCTTTTGAAGGACGTCAATCAGCAGCTTCAACCGGAATTTGAACTTTGCACACTGATTCCGTTTCTCACGTTGTTCGTAAGCATTTTTTAAGTGTTTAATTCTTCCATGAGTCGAATCTGTCTGTCTGTATGTCTATATGTACGTCTGCCTGTCACTGTGTCAGTCTCTTCATTTGTCTAATTTTCACATCCTCTTCTGTCTCTATTCTTTTTGTCTTCTTTCTCACTGTTTTGCTTCATCATTTTCTATATCTTCATATTGTCCCTTCTATCTATCTCTCTTCTTATCTTCCTTTTTCTCTCTATTTCTCTCCCTTCTCGTTTTCATTGTGCTTCTATTTCTCTATTACTTTCCCCTCTCCCTCTCTCTTTTTCTATCTGTTTTTCCTTTCTGAACCTCTCTTCTTCTACATATTCCCCTTCTAGACTATTTCTTCCTTACCTTGCTCTTCTTCTCAGAAGGAAAGAAAAGTCTACAGGACTACGCAAGCGCAAAAATATTTGGGCTTATAGCGGTGTGGGGGCATGTATACATGAATGGTTACCCGCGTATTGAAAACCATCAATATCACTAATGAGTCCGCTGTTTAGATTCTAGCCTTAAGCTATAGTTCGCTGATCAACAACAGATGGCGACACTCGTACATCCGGGACACTCACAATGGGCTCTAATTCCTACCCAACCTTTTTAGGCATGGCTCCGTACCACCACACAACTTTTAGACACCCACAAACCACAAGCAACACGCCTTCGCCAGTCGCAGATCATACTGTCAAAATCAATATGGCGGACATACTAAACTTGTCCTCATCTTCACCGACGGTTTTTGACTGGGCTTCATCCTTTTTCGTCATCATCCTGTGTTTTACAGATTTTAATGCTCGCGTCTATTCCCATTATTCAAGAATGACCCCGGACAATAGCTTGTAGAAAACCGGGAGTAGGAATCAACAAACTAGGTTCGTATTCTCACCACGATTTATGTAGATTTTCATGCCAACGTTCATTGAGAAGGCATGAACCCATTCTTCTCTGCATCTCTGCATTCTGTTTAATACTAGAATATTGGTAAGTTACAACTCTATCGAAAGTAAAAATGGCGATTCGAAAGAATTTTTCGTTAAAATCAAATCCAGCAAAAAGTCTTTTTACCAAAAAGAAGCAAAGAAAAATTCATTCATGCACACATATGGTTCTCTCTTTCTCTCTCTCTCTCTCTCTCATAAAAAAGAAAATAACTCATCAGAAGAAAAATCCTCGAGAGTGCCGCCATTGATTATTATCCAAATGATACTCTACGCCTAGTCTTTTTCCCTATTTCACCTTAACAGAATTACTACTCTCCCAAGCAAACGTACACAACACTATCAAGAAATCAAAAGAAAATGGTTGAATCCGTCAACACAGCAATAAAAACAATATCTCTACACGTGACAATAATTGAGGTAATTTTCAGTTAACAGTATGAAAATAGCGTTCTCTAAATTCTTCCAGTTACTAAGGACATATTATTTTATTATTATTAGTTACTTTGTTTAATAAATTCATTTATATATATATATATATATACACACACACACACACACACATATATATATATATATATATATATGCGTATATATATATATTCGCTTTTATTATTATTTTCTCTTTCTCTCTCTCCCCCCCCTCTCTCCCTCTCTCTCTCTCTCTCTTTCTACTACCCTTCGTCTTTGTGTCTCTCTTTAATTCTCAATTTCCTCCTGTCACACTCAATTCTACCTATTTTCTCTTTCTCCTAAGCCCCAGTTAATATATCTCGCTTTTTTGTTCCCCCCCACACACACACATATATATATATATATATATATATATATATATATATATATATATATATATATATAGGGAGATAGAGATTGGTTTATATTGATTATTTAAAACATAAACTCATATATTGTCTCTAAATTCACTATCCCAAAAAGCTTCCCTTGTTTCCGTTTTCGCACATATCCCCATAAACTGAACTTCATAATCTTTAACTCTCTACCTCGAGTGGCTCTTGTGCTGAGTGAACATCATTGCAAAATAAATGGTAAGAAACTTGTTCTCAGACACATTAGGCTCATAACCAGATGCTAATTTTTTTACAGGTGTGAACAATTCAGAATATATATATATATATATATATATATATATATATATATATATATATATATGGAGAGAGAGAAAAGAAAATTAAGTTATCTACTATAAAAATTGAAACAGCTAACTTTATTATCAAGAATAATAACATGCCTGCAAAATCTAAATTATAGCGTTATTATTTATGAATTCACATAGCCCTTAAGTAAGTGCGTTAATAATTAAAATAAACTCGTGAATAAGTATATTGGACATACCACTACATGCCTATCTAGGAGACTCACGTAACACCTCTTTGACCATAGCTCAATTAAGATGAATTTAAGCACGTATGGAAACCTACTAAACTCCATCCGCAACATACTATTAGTAAAAAACAAGTATCATAGCCTGGTTTACATGTAGACTACAGATAATGGCAGCGCTAATAATAAAAAAGGAAAGCCAACACTTAATAACATCAACTATGAACAAAGCCACAATGAATACATTCCTATGATATTTAAACAATTTTTAAACACTTTATATCCAGATAAGTAAACATTTATATGAACACAAGAAAAATTAATTAAAAAGCTTAATTGCAGTACTTTCTCAATCTTCTTGAATGAAACTGGTAGATGTATATGAAGAAATATAGTTTTAAGATGTACTATATTTATGGAATAAAGTGCTCAATATCAGAGATAGAGCATATGTAAATATATATGAACATTGAAGTCATCACTCAGAGGCGACAGGCTGTTTCATGCTAGACGCAATATATGTGTGTCTGATTGAATAAATTACAAATATTGTTTACTTATTTTTATCATAATCCTTTAATATTCACGAATATTTTCCGTATATTACAATCAAATTGCGAGACATTTACAGCATTCCTGTCCACATTCACAGTATAGAAAAACACTGACTGATAACACAACTATCCTACATCAAGAAAATAACAAATTAAAACTACAGATCCTCGAAGCAATCTTCATTAAAAACATTGAAGTCGACACTGAATAGAATCAGCTACGAATGCTGTAATAATGTTCTAAAATGCCTATAAAAAGAACAGTTTTCATGTTTTAATGCACGCTTGCCCATGATATTCCAACATAAAAGAAAAAAATTCCATAATGGATAAAGCATAATTGTCAGCCGTTGCATTTAAAGGTGTTATTAAAATTTTCCTTATGCGAGCACACTAAAATTTTCCTTATGCAAGCACACTAAAATTCATCTTTTCAACCGATTTTCTTTAAAGAACTTAATAACGTCAAATAAACGCTTGTTACTAATGGTTTACCAAACCATCTTATAGATTACCATATTAGACGTTTTCTTCTTAAAAGGTAACCAATAACAACACTGAACACAGAAAAACAATATTAATGTTTTCTACAAAAATCAAATGCTTAATAACTATAAGCAAGACGAATCTTCACTTAGAAACATTATAATGAAATACACAACTCCAGTTGATAAAAACAATAAAATTAAATATTTACATAAAAATAAAACTGCTAACCTCATGGTCAAAAACAGATACATACATAAATCAATGCATATTCAGTTAAAAGTAAAATAAATTTCATCCTTGATAATGGCTGAAAGTATAGCCGAAATATGATTTATGTTCGAAAAAGAAAGCAATTATACAAATACGAGAAATTATGTAAAAATTAACCTCAGCACCTTGTTTCAGCAAAACTTGCATAAAAGTGGTATTGTTGGCCAAATATAAAATTATACAAAATATAAAATACATCCCTACCCCTTACCAAAATGTAGCTAATAACCGATACAATGAAGCAGACATAAGGAAAACCCAGACACCCCTTGTCCAGTTGAAGTAGATTTATCTGTAACTATGGAAACGTGATTTTAGCTGTGTCTTTAAAACCCAGTAATTTTAAAAGTTACTCCAAAATTCGCTTGTGGATGAAATGGAACTAGTGTCTTTAATTTAATTGCAAAATTAAATTCGTGGCTTTTAGCTTCCATTTTTGAAACATGGTTAGAACTGTGTAGCGGAAAAAACCATATTTTAAATCAAATAATTTATTATATATATATATATATATATATATATATATATATATATATATATATAACTCTAGATACATACATAAAACGATGCATATATTCAGTTAAAAGTAAAATAAAATGTATCCTTCATAATGGCTAAAAGTATAGCCGAAAGCGCTTCGAAAACATTCGGACAATTTTTATATAATTTATGTCCTGAAAAGAAAAAACATTATACGAACACATGAGGAATTATATAAAAACTTCAACCACCACATAGATACAAATATTTAAGTAAATGCTCTGTTTAACAATATTAACTACATTTACCAGCCTGAATGTCTGAGAAATTTCATAGAAAATATGTGTCCTCCTATAGCTACAGAGGAAGCGTCTGATTAGCCAAGTCTAAGGGCTCTAAGTTAAAATTTTATTCTCCGTTTTGGTGGGAATAGAAATTGATTAGGTCATTTTTTAGTGTGTTTTTTTCGGTAAAATTTAAAACGTAATTTATTATCCTCACGTATTAATAAGGTATCAAGGAATGTATATATATATATATATATATATATATATATATATATATATATATATATATATATATATATATATTAATCATAAAGCAAGGCAATAAAACCACTAAGACGCAAGGGGTTACTGACTGTGAGAAAATATGAGAAAAATAAAAATTATTAAGGAGTGAGAGTAAATAAAACAGGAATTAAAAAGCCAGAAGATAACGATTGACATGGAAAGCAAGAATCTGGTAGAGAGTTCTAGAAGCGAGAATTTTGAGAAAAGAAACTATTAGCCTAGAACTTATATCTATCCATTTCAACTATAAAATGATGAGACCTTTCCGCCAATCTAGTACTGCGCTTAAATTCATAAAGGAAAGATCACAGAACAATTACTATATAAGTATCTATAGAAAAGGCACAAAGAAGGGACGTTACTTCAGTGGGAAAGTAATTAAAACCTAGATGCTGTGCCAGGTTCAATTACATCGCAGATACTTGTTTGGATTTTACCAAGGATATGTATCAGCAGCAGCAGCAGGACATATATATGCGTGCGTGAGAGACAAACAGTAACTTTAGGTCAATAATATAATCTTCGTTGTTACAAAGACAAATTCACCCTGTAGGAATAATTATACTTTTTGTTTCGTTTTGCAAAAATATAGAATTATATATGAAAATTATGTTAACGTCTAAATCTAAAATCTTGGTGGACAATTTATTTCGCATTGAGTTTTTCCCATTTCTATCAATGTTAATTATGTTGTACGCAAATATAATGTGTGCTTCATAAAAAAAAGTGGTTTATTACCTCTATCTAAAAATTTTTTTATTACATTTTAAGCAATCTAACAGATTGCATCATAGTAGAAATGGAATTATAGTTTTATTAATAGTAGTCTGTAAATAATCTGTGACAGAATTCTATAGAATAGCAGGAATCGAGAAAATTTGTGAAGCAATCCGAATTTTTGGCAAAGTCCCAGAAAAAAAAAAAACAGACATACTATTAGAGACCTTCTGTAGACCCAATCACCTCCGTTGTCAGGAACTTTCCGATCATTGAAATATTGTTCACTTAACCTTTTGACTTCGTCCATTTGTCGACTGATCAAAAATGGGCAAGTGTCTACGCACATCACCGGTTCTGTGTGCAGCTGTTTCCGGTTCCGATTTGAAAGCATAAATTTATGGCATTCGGTTGAAAAGTGGTGGGTCTTTTTCTGTTTTCCTGGGCTGGTATTATCGACCATGAACTGAAAAAGATAGGCTACATCATTATTAGGATTATTTCTAACAAAAATAAGAGGAATAGACGAACAGACGACAAACAACGGGCTTATTTTAGGCAATACTTGGCTTTTCGGAATGTTAACAATAATTCATAGGAAGGAAATTAAGTTTTATTAAAATTTAACTTGTTTCGGTTCGTTAACACTTGTTCACTCACACTTTCTCACACATAACAATGATTAAGGAGTTCTTCAATGTGCTGTATCCCTTCAGAAATTTGGCGACCATGGCTTTCCACATTTCACTATCTTTCGTAGCTCTTAATAAATTTTGTCTTTTTGCTATCTCTCCTAAAACTCTTACCTTTCATTTGGGAGTCTTGCCTTCACCCTGTTCTGTGAGTAACAAATTTTCCAAGACCACTTTCCTCATTATGTAACCTAGAAATTTCAACTGTCTTTTTCTGATGTTAAGTATAAATGTACTTTTTTATCGCGTTATTTCTCACTTGTTCCCTCGCACTTTCTCACACTTAACTGCATCCATAAAAATAATGAAATACTTTTTCTATGTGTTGTGTCCGTTCAGAACGTTGTCGATCATGGCTCTCCACAATTTCCTGTCCTTTGTAGCTCTCAATAAATTTTGTCTTTTTGTAATCTCTGCTAAACGCTTATCCGCCATCAATTGGCTCAAGCTCATCAGGGAGATCAGGTGTTCCTCTGATTCACTTACATTTAATCTGACCTGTGAGTATCAAATTTCCCAAGCCCACTTTCTTCATCATTTACCTTAGAAATTTCAACTGTTTCTTTCTGATTGTTAAGGATGAGTGTTCATTTTCTTTCCGTTTTTTTTTTTTCTAAAACTTCATTGTTTCTCACATGTTTAGTCCATGGTATTCTCAGCATCCTTCTATATAAGCACATTTCTGTTGCTCCAAATGTTTTCTTCATCTGAGATGTCCTGCATTCACTGCCATATAGAAGCAATATTACATAACAGTCCAGTACTCTTTTCTTTGTTCCTAACGATAGTTTTCTGTTTCTTAGTACTTTACTTAGCTTTTGGAAGGCATCTTTTGCTAGCCCAATGCGCACTTGGATTTCTTTGTTGAACTTTCCATTTTCTATTAAAACACTGCCTCTGATATTTAAATTGTAGTACTTGTTTGATTAAGTACACTGTTTCTTGAATTGTATAACCTTTCACTGAAGGTGACTTTAAACCATTGACGCCCGACGGCCACATCACGTTGAACCATCTATTCCTATAGGATCACTGAATTTAAGTAACTTTGGTACCTAGATGGGGGCCTGCATGGAATAACACGTGCTGTAAGCTTGGGTGTGCAGGTGGGTAATGGACAATGGCTCCGAATTGTTAATCGGAGAGCCGCGTTCCAATTCCCGTTGGGTTCGTTATATTCACTTACGCGCAAATATCATTGGCAAAGGATTGAATCCATCTCTTCTGCTCCAGCTATGGGTTAATTAGTAATACTTGTATCGTTAAAAGCATTATTATCTCTCATTCAAAAAAAGAAATTCTTATAATCTAAAAATATTTTCTTGTTTTAAATAACCTACAAAGGGTTAATAAGTCGTATAAAATGAATCAATCAATCATTTAAAATTTCTATTGACATCTTTACTTTTGCTGGTCTAAGTGCATTGTCCCGGAGAAAAAGGGTTCTTCGATGAAGTTCTCTACTCTGTGCTAAATATTTAGCTAATTTTCTTAAAATACTTTGCGAATAAGCAGTTTTTACTGTCTAACCCATCTTTAATATTTCTAAAAAAATCCTAATCATCCCATTTTTATCTTGACTGGCTTAATTTTCCTTTGACAAGATTCTTGACAACTTTGGTTAACCATTGCTTTGACAAGACTCTTGACATCTTTCGGTAACCATTGCTTTGACAGGAGCCTTGACATATTTCAGTAACCATTGCTTCGACAAAACCCTTGACATCTTTGGGTAACTATAGCTTTGACAAGACCCTTAACATATTTCGGTAACCATTGCTTTGACAAGACTCTTGACATCTTTCAGTAACCATTGCTTTGACAAGACCCTTGACATATTTCTGTAACTATTGCTTTGACAAGATCTTTAAGTAACTATGGCTTTGACAAGACTCTTAACATTTTGGATAACCATTGCTTTGACAAAACTCTTGACATCTATGAGTAACTATTGGCTTTGACAAGACCTTGGACATATTTTTGTAACCATTACTTTGACAAAACTCTTGACATCTTTGGGTAAACATTGCTTTTCTAAGACCCTTGAGATATTCCGGTAACCATTGCTTTGACAAGACCCTTGACATCTTTAGGTAACTATGGCTTTGACCAGACTCTTAACAACTCACATTCAGTACTCATTTGTCATATTTATATCTTCATTTATGATGGATTGTGACTTTGTGCTTACAACCATTAAAAAACAGCTTCATTAACCCAATTTCACGCAGAAGGCTTGGTTGATCCTGTGGGATAAGTTGCAGACAGTCCCCCAGGGTGCCGCGTGCTGATTTCGTCGCCCCAGACTGATATTATCAAGGTGTCTTCTCAGTGACACATCAACCATGGTGAGATTCGAAGTCACATTCGAACGACTCGACAAAGCATACATTGAGACAAATGAACTCTCTACTATTTGTTCAATTTGAATATTATTGTATTATGGAGACTTTTGAGCCTCACAAATCCAGCGAGCACTGAGCACAACTTTAAAGTTATCTAAGACGTAGTTATACTTCGATTCATGATCGAACATCTGAATGTTATCTCATAATTTTGTCTTTTGTTGATATTAAATAAGGTTCGGGGTTGCTACAGTTTATAGAACCTCTCACCGGCCTATTTTTGAATATACAAGTTGAGTTTTTCACACAAGATCTTTTTGGAAAAAATAATGGAGGTCGGTTTATTTGTTTTCAATAATTTCCTGAGCGATTTCAAATCCACCATATATTCAGTATGTGACGTCGTCCCCCGGTCGCAGCGCCGACTGTGACGTTCTATCCTAATCTACCACGGCACCAGTTGTGACGTCCCCAAACAGCACCAATTGTGACGTCCTCGCCGCGGCGCCAGCTGTTCGCTCCTCGCTGCTCCGTTCGGGTGTCGCTGCTCCAAACGTGACGTCCGCCTGTCGCGTCAGTCGTGTTGTCTCGTCCTGTGACGACCAACTGGCTTGGTATCGGTCGCGGTACCCAAATGTGACGTTCTAACCTCTTGGTGATTCGGGTGAGAATCTGGTTAGATTTGATATCAGCCTCGTCGTTCCCAACTCGCTTCCAACGCCTGGTTACCAAGTTAACTGCATTGATCTCCAGCACGCCTACCCACGTTGTGAATTGATCTAAGGCAGACGAGATCAAACAGTGGTTGGGGCCGTAATGCAAACCGAGTTCAACGGGGGTGATACTACACAAATATGCATAAAAGAAAATAAAATGAAAACTCAAAAAGTTCAAAGTATCAAAGAAAAAGGTAACAAACTTTATGTCTAGTTGTTCGATACATAGGACTGCATCTATCTCCCGACCCGTTCTGTGGATTGTGACACGTCGTTTCCGCTAGGCAAGTTTTAACGCTTCAAGTTGTTTGCTCTCTAAAAAATTGGTGTTTCGGTGTGTCTTTGGACGAAAGTCGAAAAACTTATTTCGGTGGTTTGGTTCTAAGTCGCTCTTCAAAATAATTGTTCTTGGGTTGAAGAGGAGTTCGGAATATGCGTGAATCTTGGTCAGCTATCTCGAGGCGGCCTCAAATGGAGACTGACTCTGGGAAATCAACTCTGGAAACTCGAGCCCGAACTGATTTCTGCCTGTTGGGGCCTCGCTTTTATTGACGCCGACCAAAACCGGGTTAGGTCTGTTGGCGTCGGGGGGTTCCTCGATAATTCTAAATACATATCCACCTCTTTTATTTCTGGTTAGGATTTTCCACTCTTTTCCATTTTGGGAACCTTTCCTCCCCCCACTTTCTCACCATACCTCTGAGGGGCGGAACTGCCTCCCCACTTCTTTGTAGCAGCTTCTCATACTTATACTCTGGATGGGGCGTCGACAGCCTTCTTCGTGCGTCACGTGATCACCACTCGGCCAATGAGGTCTTGGTCGGGTATCTTTTCTCCTCCTTCGTGCGTCATGTGACCACCACTTGGACCAATGATGTCTTAGTCGGGCGTGAACAATCCGTGGCTTTGTTTCTGGAAAAAAAATATCTTGCTTAACTAAAAAAAAAAAATTATCTCTTCTCTTTCCCTTTTCTTCCTTTCAATCGCCGTTATCACCCTTCTAGTCGCAACGGACAATATGACAACTCTTGTTTTACACGTGGTGTTTGTCAGGTATTTTATCGCTAATTTCTCAAGATGGGTGGTATTCTTAACATGGCTTCAAAAAAGAAATATCCCCAAAGTTTTCAGTCAGTCTGTCGCATCCAAGGAAGAAAGAAAAACACTTCTGGGTCCCCATTCATTTTCCTTCGGTACATATTCCTGATAACATAATTTTATTATCGCAGGCCAAAGTTGTTTCGTCGAAAAGAATTCGGTCAGCGAGACTGCTTGTGTGGAATTTAATCTTTCATATGTGTCCAAAGTCCTTTTTAGTGGCCTGTTTCTCGTCACTTATCGAAATAGCATTTTCACTTGAATTTTTCCCTGGCCAGTGGTCCAGCCGTTATCAAAACACATCTGATTCCTTCTTTCTTTCCCTTTCTTTTTTACTCAGAAATTCCCTGTCA
The DNA here is from genome assembly GCA_903632075.3 of Acanthosepion pharaonis. NCBI lineage: Eukaryota > Metazoa > Mollusca > Cephalopoda > Sepiida > Sepiidae > Acanthosepion > Acanthosepion pharaonis. The sequence goes on from CAHIKZ030000323.1 coordinate 941,127, forward strand.
TTGTAATGACACCCTTTTTCATTTGTTACTTATCAATATTTTCATTGTCTCTTAGCCGTGTGTGTGGCTGCTTATCACCTACAATTCGCTTCGCCTTTCTTTCTGCCTTCTTTCCCTTCTCTTCCTTTCTCTGCCTCGTAAATGGTGCCACAATACTTATTATGTACCAAAAAGTGCTTGGTGGCTAAAGTAATCGGGTCATTTTTTAAACAGCTTAATTATTCGTCTCTTTTGATTTTTCATTTGATCATGTGCTTGATTAACTCTTTAACCCTTTGATCCCTGCGTTCCTAAAATAATCCATAAACTCTCAACTGTTTGTTCACATTGAATATTAGTGTATTATGGTGTCCTTAATTAGTTTTTGTTTTTAGTTTTGGGCCGCACAAAAGCAGAGAGCACTGAACACATCTTCAAAATTCTCTAATATTCCTACTGCTGATTATTTTAAGAAAAAATCGTGGGTGGATGCACCCCACGAAGAATGGTGGTTGTCCCCTTGTCTCAATTTGAATACCAGTTCAGGTGAGGCGTATCTGTAGAAATAGGGAAATTCCTGAAGTATTTCTGAGACGTTAATTCTTTTTTGCTATCTTATTTCTTTGACGTTCAAATCGAGAATAACCTCACAAACAATAACAGAAAACAAATCAACATTATCCTATCATCTAGTAAATCAGGTGATTACAATATTAAGTCTTGCATAATATTACTCAGATTAAGGATGAGCGAGGCTTCTTAGGAGTTAACCATTCATGCTGTACTTGTTTATATGATACCAGTATCAAGTAGCAAATCCGAAACCTGATCTATTAAGGGTAATTGTTTCATCCTTCCCTAAAGCTATCAATGTGAAGCGAAAAAAAAAACTGCTACTGCTAGAATTTGAACTCAGTTCGTGATTTAATTTTCAACGAATTCGAAAGATCTTCAAATGCAAAATACGATGGAGGAAGGTTGCAGAACATATCGACCGGAAATCTATGATGAAAGCAAGAAGGATAAAGATATTAGACTATAGATGTGATTTTTTTAGGACGTAGAGTATCATAGCTCTCTACAGATTCCTTTTCTTTATTATCTACGAAATGCCAACCTGGGTGGGAAAGATAGACGTTCTCGTTGACTTCTCCGCTGTTTTAAAATACAAAATACGACTGAGGAAGGTTGCAGAACATATCGACCGAAAATCTATGATGAAAGCAAGAAAGATAACAATATTAGACTACGGATGTTTTTAGGACATAGGCGATCATAACGTGTGGGAGTCGGTGATCTAATGGTTATTTTCTAAGCGTAGCTTAGATGTGGCACAAGGCTGAAAGTATGAAGCCCCTAGGGAGGTTCGAACTCACTTGTAATCGTAACTGATCTAGAGAGACAAGCTTGCTAACCATTACACCACGCCGAGGTGCTCCAAAATTGTTTTATACGCATAGCTTAGATGTAGCACAAGGCCGAAAGTATGGGGCACTTGCATGGCATTACTCATTAATGGGATGAGGGTGGCTTCTTAGGAGTTAACCATTGACTTCCTAAGTAAAATACTTCATGCTGTACTTGTTCATATGATACCAATACCAGGTAGCAAATCCCAAACCTGTCCTATTAAGAGTAATTTTTTCATACCTTTCCTAAAGGTATCAGTGTGAAGCGGGAAAAAAACTGCTGTAGAGTTGAATGATGGAGGAAGGTTGCAGAACATATCGTCAGAAGATCTATGATGAAAACAAAAAAGATAAAGATATTAGACTACGGATGTTTTTTTCATCTTTTTTATAATCTACGAAATGTCATACCGTGTAGGAAAGTTAGACGTATATTTTCTCATTGCCTTCTCCACATTTTTGAAATGCAAAATACGATTAAGGAACGTTGCAGAATATATCGGCCGAAAATCTATGACGAAAACAAGAAAGATAAAGATATTAGGCTAAAGATGTTTTTGTTTTGTGCAGACGTAGGCAATCATGTCTCTCCAAATATTTATTTTCTTTATTTATCTGTCAAATGCCATACCGTTGTGAGAAAGATAGAGGATTGGTTTCCCGTTGCCTTCTCCAAGATTTTGAAGTATTGCTTACATCTTTTTTTTGCTATCTTCTTTCGTTGACATTAATACGTTCAAAACGAGTATAACGTCACAAACAATAGCAGTAAAACAAATTAACATTATCCTATGATCAAGTATATCGTCAGGGTATAATACTGAGTTTCTAATGGCATTTCTCAGATTAATGGCATGGGGGAAGTTATCCACATACTTTCCAAGTGAAATGCTACGGCTTGCACCTGATTATAGAATAATTTCAGTCCTAACATTTTAGGAAAAACGGTTTCATGTCTTTCTGAAGGGCATCAGTGTGACGTGATTACAAACTACCGCAGCCAGAATTTGAACGCGGTTCGATAATTTCATTTTCCAAGCCCCTAAACTTTTAGGCCAACTGTTTAGCGACGACGACGACGATGACGACGAATATTTGTTATGGTTCAGGTTAGGACCAATGAAGACCAACACGAACACAAGAGTAGAAATAACGAAGGTATATTACACGAAATAATAATACAAGATGTGGAAGGTGTTAGTATGACTGTCAGTCTGGTTTGGAGTGAACTACTATAGGCTCGACTCGATTCGATATTTACTTGCCCCCCCACACACACCACGAGGGTTGCATGTGGCACAAGGCCGAGTTTTACGTAGGTTTTCCGAGCCCGTAGGCTCGGCCAAAAAATGCCGGTAGAAACTGTAAAAACAGAATCGGGTTGGTCAACCTCCCCGAACGAGGCTCTACCCTTCGGCGGAGCCTCGTCCGGGTTCCTCTCTGCTCAGAGCCAGAGAGTTCGACCGTCAAGCCGAGCCTCTCTGCTTGATTCGCTATCTAGCCAGACCCCCCCCCCGAGGGTTGCATGTGGTACAAGGCCGAGTTTAACGTGGGTTTCCCGAGCCCGTAGGCTCGGCCAAAAAATGCCCGTAGAAACCCGTAGAAACAGGATCGGGTTGGTCAACCTCCCCGAACGAGACTCTGCCCTTCAGCGGAGCCTCGTCCGGGTTCCTCTCTGCTCAGAGGCAGAGAGTTCGACCGTCAAGCCGAGAAGCTCGACTCGATTCGACCCTCTCTCTTGAGAGGCGTTGTAAACATAGTGTTAGGAAGAGTTCATTCTGTAGTTATAGGTAAGGACCCATGACAATATTAAAAGAGAAATTATAACGGTAGAATGATGCGAAGGAAATGCAAATATCACAGATTTTTGGTTACCCATGGTTCCACAATTGGTTCCAGTTTTTCCGTTTTGCTGAATTAAGAGATTTCCTTTTACTAAAGATTTAGCAATAGATTATTTAACTCGCTGTTTGGGCAGAAGTCATATACTTGAAGCATTATTATTTTAATAAACATCTTCGCGTATTAAATTCTTTGATAAATATCTCAACAGCCCTACCAGAATTTACCAAATCTAACATCCCTTTCCTGAAAAGTAAGCAATACTTAGCCTTCGGTAAATATTCTTTTAGGTCTTGGGGATGAATTACTTAAGTACAATGTTTGGTGGTAATTACGATGTTTACATTAAAAAAAAGTTCGGCTCAATGGCGTGTTTAACAGTTACCTAGAATAAGAAATTTGCACACATCTGGCAGTTCCTACGAACATACTGAAATTATGTCCAGATTAAACGAGGTGTATCAATATTATATATAAAATCACAAATGTTTACCGATTGATTCATGTATAAACCCGACCAATGTTTACCTTTAGATTCAAGTATAAACACGACCAATTTTTGCCTATAGACTCAAGTATAAACACGACCAATTTTTGCCTCTAGCCTCAAGTATAAACACGACCAATTTTTGCCTATAGACTCAAGTATAAACACGAACAATGTTTACCTATAGACCGAGAAATCGTTCCCGTTTGTCCGTTTTGCCGAATAATAGATGTCATTTAATAATCATTTAGCGATAGGCTAGTTGACTCACTTTTGGGGAACAAGTCATATCTTTAAAGCATGAATACTTTGAAAAACAACTTCGCATATTAATTCTTTGATAAATATCTTAACAGCCTTTCCAGAATTTACCAAATCTAATATCTGATTCTGATTAACAATTCCGGGGCATTTTCTATTACACCACTCGCACATCCAAAACTACAGCACCTGATATTACCAAGCTGTCACCCATCTAGGTAGTGACCAGGCTCGACGTTCCTTAACTTCAGCGTTGTTTCAATGTGATATGGCCATAAGATTTATCTGAAGATTGCTTCAAGACTGAAACAGATTGTCGCTACTCGGTGTTAACATATATATATATATATATGTGTGTGTGTGTGTGTGTGTGTGTGTGTGTGTGTGTGTGTGTGTGTGTGTGTGTGTGTGTGTATAAGGACATTGAGGCCAACAGTCAGCGAAAACAGTCTGTTTCAGGCTTAAACCCAAACGTCAGGCCATCTATATATATATATACATTAAGTCAACACCCAGAGGCGACAGTCTGTTTCAAACTAAACGCAATCATCAGGCCTAACTTTTATATTTACATACACTCTATACGCACTGTCCCTGTTAGTGAGCACCTTAACCCATGAATATAGCTTTAATTAAAAACACTACTTATCATATATATATATATATGTGTGTGTGTGTGTGTGTGTGTGTGTGTGGAGAGTCGTCGATGGTAGTGCTAGCACGAAGTCACAAGTCATCGTGACTGAGGGTTTGAGTGTGCTGGCCTTGTTCAGACTGTGGATCACAGTAGATATCACGCTAGATAATGTGCTCCCTCCCCAAAACTGTAACTAACGTCCGCTCAGCATAGTTGTATTATAAACCACAGCTCGGCTCTGTGGGTGTTGAACAAACACAAATGTGTCTGAGCATGCTTCTGCAATAGGGATTGGCTAGCCGCTCAAGTAGACGGGCAACCTCGGATACGAGAGGACAGCCATTTTATTTATGCATGTAAATGCTCGTGTGTGTGTGTGTGTGTGTGTGTGTGTGTGTGTGTGTGTGTGTGTGTGTGTGTGCGAACGAGCACGAATGCATCAATGTAACCGGTCAGATATAACTCGAGGGAAAAGAATGAGTGTAGAATAAATTGTGTTATTATTGAATGAAGTAGCAACAAACCAACAAAGTGACACAGGTGAAATAATGTATTGTTGTTGTTTTTGTTGTTCTTTTTTGCCTTTGTTGTTTTTGCTGTTGTGTTTTGCCTTTGTTGTTTTGTTGTTCTGTTTTACCTATGTTGTTTTAGCTGTTGTGTTTTGCCTTTGTTGTTTTTGTTGTTCTTTTCTGCCTTTGTTGTTTTTGCTGTTGTGTTTTGCCTTTGTTGTTTTTGTTGTTCTGTTTTGCCTTTTTTGTTTTTGCTGCTCTGTTTTGCCTTTGTTGTTTTTGCTGTTGTGTTTTTGCCTTTGTTGTTTTTGTTGTTCTTT
>CAHIKZ030000324.1:0-32500 GCA_903632075.3 Acanthosepion pharaonis
TTCCTATTGAAGACTATCGCCCTCTGTACACCTTTTAAATTTTGTATTTGCTTTCATATAATTTTTCTTTTTCTTACTTGGTAACATCCTATCGAACACGAAACGTATTTTTCTTGCAAATATAATTTCTGCAGGTGATAAGTTATCATTTCTATTCTGATTTGGCGTTATCCTATTATACCGCTAGAAACTTTTGTATGCTTTTTTTTTCAGTGTCGATTCCGTTATTCTTTCTTAATGCTCTCTTGAATGTGTCGACAAACCTTTCTGCCTGTCCGTTTAATCTAGGATTGTACGTCGGTGTTGTTACGTGTTCAATTGCCAACGAATCACAGTAATCTTTGAATTCCTTCCCGGTAAACATAGTAGCATTGTCGCTTACAACTGTATTTACTACTCCAAAACAACTAAATACTTCATCTAACGCTTTTATAATGTTTGAAGTTTGAAGCTGTCAGGTGTTTGTATAAACCTCAGGCCATTTAGAAAGACTGTCTATGATTACTAGATAATAGTATCCCTTTAATGGTCCTGCATAGTCAATATGAATAAGTTTCCAAGGAACGTCCAGTTTTGGTCAGGGCTGAGTCCTTTTCGGTGTAGCTATGACTGCTAACTGACAACCTTTACATTACTTTATCATATTTTCTATATCCTGGTCCATTCTAGGCCAATAAGTGTAACTTCTCATTAACGACTTCATTCTGGAGATTCCAGGATGGCTCATATGAAATTCTTTCAAAACTGTATTACAACTCTATCTGCATACATCAGTGTTTTGACGCATATCGAAAATGGAGACACCCTTAAACCTTTTTCTTCTTTTCGTTCCACCTTGCATGTTTCTTCATGTTAGTAATATATTTATCCATTTTCGCTGCTTTTTTTATTTCTTCCAGTGTCACTGGTAGCTCTCTAACGGTGTTAACAAGTATTTCCGCTAGTTCTTTTTCCTCTTTTAGTGCTGTTATAACCATTTCTTCCAGCAATTCATAGTTTTTTGGGATTAATCTAGATAGACCATCTGTGTGTGCAATTTTTCTTGATGGCAAGTATTGCATTTTGAAATTGTAGTTGAGTAAAATAATACTCCATCTCTGTAATCTATTTGCAGTATGGACTGGCATGCCTTTTTCGAACCAAAAATTGACAGTAGTGGTTTATGCAAAATGAATAAACCCGTGGAATTTCTTAATGGCATAAATTATTGCCAAACCTTTTTCTATCTGACTATAATTTTTTCAGCAGGTAGTAAGGTTCATGATGCGTCCTCGAATTTGTGTAAAAGTACCACACACACCATATTCGCTTGCATCTGACGCTACAATTAATTCCTTTTTCGGCTCGTAATGCGCTAATGCTAAATCCAATAAGCAGTTTTTTATTTTTTGAAATGCTTCTTCACATTCTTTGTCCAGCACCATTTCTTACTTTTCCTTAATAATTTGTTTAGCGGTGCTCTCAACTCGTGCATTTTAAGATATATAAACTATAATAATTAGCTAAACCAAGGAATGATTGTAATTTTGTTACATTATCCAGGCATATTTCTTATAGCTTCAGTTCTATTTGGGTTAGGCATTCTTCCTTTATGATCAATTATCTGACACATATTTGATTTTGTTCATGCAGAAATTGCATTTGTCAAGGCCCCACTTTAAATCCGTATTTCTCTATTCTCTGGAATACTTCTCGAACATGATTTTTGTGCTCTTCGAAATTTTGACTCTTTATCAATATGTCATCTACGTATGTCATTGTGAATTCTGGACCAGCTAGCATCGTATCCATAATTTGTTGAAATAAACTTGGGGCTACCTTCAACCCGAATGGCAAACTTTTTGAGTTGTATAGCCCTCTATGTATTAATAGTTAGATATTTTGTACATTCTTCCTCGACTTTGACTTGTAAATAATTTTCGGACAAATCTATTTTCGAAAAAATTTTTCCTCCGTTCAACTTTGAGGAAATTTCTTCCGGCATAGAAAGAGGATACTGTGGTCTTTTATACATTCATTCAACCCTGTTGAAAAGTCAGCGTATACTCTTATTTTTTTCTTTTATACATACACTGTGGGTGACACCCACTCATAGTAATCTACTTTTTTAATTATTCCAATTTCTACTAGTCTTTGTAATTCTTTGTCTATCATTTCTAATGACGAAAATGGTACCTTTCTTTTTGGTTGAAACACTGGTTTTGCATCCTTTAATTCGAATTTTACTTCCGTCTTAGTACAACAACCCAGTTCGTCAGAGAATACTTACTTAAATTCATTTCTTAAATCTTTAACAAATTTTTCTGTCTGTTTGCAATTTTCTATATTCGACGCATTTGTTTCTACAAAACGTATTAATTGGTTTTTCCCATAAATTAAATAACACAATCCAGTCAATACCAAATAAGTTTGAATTTCTTCCAGATATGACGTAGATTTTTGCCTTGTACGTTTTTATAGTCAAATGACACTTTTGTGTAAAATTCTCCTTTGAATTTTAACTTCCTTCCAGAGTCACCTCTGGCTCTTTTCTCAGTGTTTTGTAGTTTTGGTTGTCCAATTTTCTTCCATGTAACTTTCTCGATTATAGATATGTCAGTTCTGGTATCAAGTTCGACTATTTATTTTAATGTCTGCATACTTTCTTTTTTCATCATTATTCGTATCTTTTTTAGATAAAACTGTATTTATCCTTTTGAACTGCTGGTTGTTTTTTCTTTTTGCATACAGTAGCTTTATGACCTTTTTGGCCGCATTCATAACATATTTTATTTCTAAAATAACAATTACTTGTAGTATGGTTTATTCCACCACATGCTTTGCAGTAGTGTTTTACTTCCTTGTAGACTCGTTTGTTTAACCTTTTATACTTGGGCAATATTTTTCTCTTCTATACTTATATTGTCCCGTTTTATATTCATTAACTTTTGGCATTCCTCTGTAGCTTTTTGTAATGTTACTTCCGTATCTTGTTCCATAATTGCCAGTATTCTCGAACGAATTTCTTTATCCTTTGTTGCAGTTATCCCTTGAGCAAAAATTAGACACTTAAACATGTCTTCTCTAATTTCTTTGATCTTGAATAATTCACACTGAGCATCCACTTGTCCTGCATATGAAATAAAGTCGTCTTCTTCCTGTGTAACAATATTTAGACATTTAACGTGTGAGAAATAAACTTTCACGTTCACCAAATATTTTAGACAATATTTCAATCGTTTCTTTGAACGAGATATCCTCTGGCTTCTTTGGTACAATGAAATTAGTGTACTTAGTATTTTCCTGAGCACCTAATTTTTGTAATAGTAATATAATTTTTTCTTTGTCAGACCATAACTGACATGTTTTTGAAAAAATTGTTTCGTACCATCTGAAGTATGCCGGAAAAGTTACACCCTCCATAGGTTTGTAATGGAATTCTGAAAGTGAATTAGTAATACCTTCAGCAGAGAAAAATCTTGAACCTTCCTTTTGCTCGACTTGTTTTGTTAATATATTTTCTAAGGCTTCTTCTTGTTTTAATATTTGCCTTTGTAAGTCTAACTACTGTTTCTGTTGTTCTTGTAGTTGTATCTGTTGTTGATACTGTTGGTGTTGTAATTGTAATAATTCGATTTGTTTTTGAATCGATTTATTTTGTTCTTCCCAATGTGTCTGTTGCTGCTGCATAGCAGAACAGATGATTTTAGAAAATTCCAACAACTTTTCCATATTAATTTTTTTTTAAAAGCACAACAAAATAATAAAAAAATATCCAACTGTACATTTAGACAATAAATTAATCCGGTGACTGGTAAAAATGTATTATTCGTAGTTTTTTTTTTTTTTTTTCTAAATGTCCACTTGACTTCGTCATCGTTGTTATATTTGAAGGGGTGTCTTTTTTCAATCCTCGTTCGATACTGTTATCTTACCTTGTGAGTTTATTTCAAATTCTCGTCTGCCACTGTTATTTTATCTTGTGAGTTCATTTCAAATCCTTGTTTGCCACTGTTATATCGTGGGTAATATGATATAAGCAACTAGGTAATCCCAAGTGGAAAGATTATACTAATACAGGAATTAGGTAAAACAATAATACGGTTTTATTGTATGGAAAGTACAATGAGTAAGAGTTTGTAATAACAAGGAAAACGGAAAATATGTCATGGAGGTTCGTGGTGTTTCAACTGCCACTACAATAGCTCATCATGTCTTTTATTATCTCTCAATCACTGTCAGGGTGTGTTAGGTTGTTCCATTTAACATATATATATATATATATATATATATATATATATATATATATATATATATATATAGAGAGAGAGAGAGAGTTTAACATTAATCAAAGTGAATTTTGTGTCAATTTCTATGGACTTTCCCAAGTCATTAAATAAAGAACACTAGCTAACTTTGCCAGAGGTCATTGTGAATTCAAACTATTTCCTACACATACCTGTCACTTCAAGTGAAGTTTTTCATGTTATTTGTGAACATGTTACAAATTTCCAGTATTCTCTCTCAATCCTTGGTCCATTCTGCCTGCAGCTCATAATCATTCCTGCTTGCAATGTCAGTGGAACAGATCCAGCCATGTCAAAGTCAATTTTGGCTTAATTTGAACACTATTTTCCTTATTGCTGATATTTTTTGAAAAAAAAAAAAAAAAAAGTAAAGGAAACTCCTGGTTTCCAGTGTTCAGGAATAGCAGCCATGGCCGGGTGTCAATTTTTTTAACACCCAGCAGCTATATAACTGAAAATTACCAATGTACTATGTCGCATTTTGACCCCGCTAGGAATTTTGTTTTCTTTCAAATTCTCAATTTTATGCCTGAAATTGTTTTTGATTTAGGAATTCTGATTTTCAAACAAAAAAAAAAAAATTGGTTAATTTACCATTATTGGGAAAAAATTTTGTTTAGAACTAGAAAAACTGCAAAATTTTAACTATTTTTTCACATTTTACCCCCTGAAAAAATTTTTGAGTCATTTACACCAGCCAATTTTACTTTGAAATGAAAGAGCATTATTTGCTTTCAGAAAATACTTAGTTTCATGGGGTTCAGATCAAAAGTTTTCTTGATATTTTGTTCAGATGATGACAAAAATCAGTTTTCATTATTTTTTTTTCAGAGAAAATAGGCTGTGATAAAATAACTTTTGATATGTTTGTGATGATTTTTACTTGGGATAGAAATCTGAATTGACTTTTTTTAAATTTAGGGGGCTATAGGGGGCTTCAAAAAGCTGTGCAACACTTGTATTTTAATTTATTTATAGTATTTATAATTTCTCCAGAGTATCAACAAACTTATGGTGTAAGCTACAGTGATAAAAAAACAAAATAAAAAAAAAAAATTGGAATGCTGAAAGTTTTTTTTTACTTCAGTAATTACGAGGTACTACATGAGCTGGTTCACATGAAAAAAAAGGTTACGTCATTTATGTCCTTCCATATGATAACTCAAATCTCACGTTAGCTGTCAATAAGTGATGAATATCATCTCAGCACTTATCAATCACCAACAATGTTAAGATTGACTCCTCTTATTTTAAACAACATTTTTCTGCAAAGAAAGTAAGTAAAAGTTTCTTTCAAAATATATTAAATAAACTTTAAATTTTCTAATTTTCTTCAAATAAATTTTGAAAAACTGTATAATTGATTTTTGGACAAACTTTAAATGAGGATTTTAACTAAAATTTCGGACTTGCTAAGAAAGAGTAAAAATTAAAAAAAAAATACTTTGGTATTTCTTAATAATGAAGTACACATTTAAGATGATAAAAGCTTTTTTCATCAAGTTTAAGGCTGTTCTTGTCATGCTATGCTCTTTTTTATTGATTTTCATGGAGGTACCAATTTAAAATTAATTTTAAATAAATTTATGCACATTTGAAATATTTATATTTAACATACATATATATGTGTGTGTGTGTGTGTTTGTGTGTGTGTATGTGCATGTCTGTTTTGACATATTTTAACCAATCTAATGTAAAAGAGGTTGTATCTTTTTGGACAAAGAATAATAAACTTTCTTTTTGTTAACTCATGTAATATAATTAGTGCAATTATCAAAATACAAAAATTTTGTATAATTTGTTATATTTTCGAAGTATAAACTCATTGTAATCACTCACATAGCTAAATCCATACATTATTTAAAATTCTGACAAATGAAAGAGTAATTAAATAAGAAAGTTAATTATATATTTGTGAAGGAGAGTGAAAATATTCTCTGCCCAATCAAGAAATGCTTTCAAAACATTCTGATGTTTGGTTAGATTGTGAAAAATGGATCAAGTTGAGAATTTTTCAACACCTCTTCATTGAATATAAATACCAAGAATTGTTTTTTCTCTTTATTTTCAGCTGGCTAAAAAAATATATATTCAAAGCAAAAGTTATTACACTATGAAGAACATATAAACAATATATACTTTCATATAAATGACAATAAAAATAATTGCAATAACATCAAATATTATTAGCAGCAATAATAACATCCCCTCTCACCACAATATTCCCAAAGGGCTTTAGAAATTTACTGTTTCTGTTGTTGATTTGCAATGAAGCCTATAAAATATATTGAAAGTGTGTAGTTTTGTGCTGATCATGATCAAACAGACCAGAAAGTCAAGGATCCATCCATTATTCTGATACTGTGTAATGTCAGTCTGTTCCATTGCAAAGCAAACCCAGTGAACCAAAACAAATATTGACTATGCTAGGAGATTTCTACCACACTCTTTCTCTTTTGGTCATCATATTTTAGTTCTAGTTATTTTCACTTTGGAATGCAAAGGTGACACTTCTTAGTTTTTAATCTTTTTTATTGCTACTTTGTCAGGCTTTCTATCAGATATGTATGAGCCTTATATGTCTTTTGGAATAGGTTAAAAAATTTAAGAACAGAATTTAAGAATAACTCTAGAAACTAATTATATTTTCAAGATAATATCTTTTATACAATAAAAAAATTGAAATACAAAAAAGTGAAATAGAATTAGAAAAAAGAAAGTTAAAGAAGAAAATACAATGAAAGGGAAAAGGATCTTAAACAAAAGACTATAAAGAAAGAAAAATATAGAATTTCTATTAAAGAATGAACTATAAGAAAATGAAATGATTCTAATAAAGGGTAAGACATAGATTGGAAATTTAAAATTTAGAGCTGAATGTAGACATCAGTAAATTAGCAATGCAGAAAGAGAAGGAAATGGAAAAGACAAAAATGGAATATAAAAAAAAAAAAGAGAAAGCATACATGTAGTTTTAATTATATGCCCTTTATATTTAGATTCACTAAAATACAGTAATAAAATTGGACACAGACTTGACAGCTGAAGTTGCATTATTGTTATACATCCGTGAAGTGGAATTGCTAAATCATTTCTGTCACTTCCTAAAATTTAAACAAATTACTAAACAACATATTTTAATTTTAGAAAAGCTTCCTGTATTAAATCAAGAATATTTAATCACTGCCTTGTACTTATTTCATTTAATTTTGTGTTTCAGATCAGAATTACATTGTTCAAATTTAATATTGAAACAAATGTCCTTTTAAAGTATTTGATTTTGTATAAAACAGTGTTAACTCCATAGATTACGGCTGAATTTACATTAAAACAGTGGTGAAATAATTTTTTTTTTTTTGGTAATCATTGCTAACAGGTAAATTATATTCAATGTCTTGAAAAGGGAATTGATATGAATTCTAATGAGCAAAGACAGTTGTTCACCATGATGTTGTTGAAAGTAAAACTCTCATGCATTCCTTGAAGCATTTGATCTATATGGATAGATTTTTCACATTCCATTGTCTATATCTAAGGATATCACTCCTTCATAAAATGAGTGACCATGGTTCTCCACAGTTTCCTGACTCTTGTTGTTCTCAACAAAACTTTCTCTTTGGATTGCTTCTTCCTTTACCCATTTGCTCTATTTTGTTACATTGGTTACTCACTCTGCAATTTGTGTTTCAGTAATACTTCTACTGGTTTATAATTATAGGGAAAAGCCTTTGTTCACACATCACTTCAATAAGCTTTATTCAGGCAATGGGAATTTTTCCCTCTTTAGACTACTATTAAAGTATTCCATCAGCTATGACATGTTGTAAATGTTTTGATCTAGCATTCTGGTCAATGCAGTTTAGACTTTATCAAAGACATTCAAAATTATATGAAACATTGGGGTTATTTGTCTTTTTAGCCAAACTTGTGGTACCACTGTTGAAACACATTCCTTGAGATTAAATACACATAGTTATGTGTATTATATATTATAGCATATTATGCTGAAAGTTCCACTTCACTGTTTGAGAACATGGGCCTTCATAAAATAGGCCTTTGAATTTCAGTTTTTGTATTTTCTTTATTTCTCGATGAGTGGTTGAATTGTTGAAGATTTTTTGGTGCTGAAACACTGCAAATGCAGTACTATACAACTGATTTTTATCAGTTTCAGTATCTATTCTCATATCAATATTATCTATTAAAAAAGACTCTTTGATTCATTAACAAGTACAATGAATTGAACACAATATAGTTATCTTGTCTTTTTTCCCAAAACAGCATTAGCAACATTCTCTTTTAATGCCTGTAGGGATTCCCCCAACCAGATCTACCAAGACATCCATTAGGTAGTTGTGTCTAGGACAATAAAAGGATGGACATAAGCTATCTTCCACTTTTCACTTTGGAATGCAGTAGATACACAACACATCTTATCTTTCTCTGGACGACTGACTGCTAAATTTTAATTCCAGCTACATGGCACATCACACAAATACACATATTTTATCAACAAACCCTATATTGTTTTTCCCTTTTCAGCTATCTGTGTACATAATCATATATTTTCTCTCTTCTTATATTGTCATTATCTATATAAAATATGTATGTTAAATTCCTCCACAAACAAGTGAATGTGCTTTAAAGACAAAATAGAATCTTGTTTGATTGTGAAGCTCTTCATAGGTGAGTGGTCAAAACATGCAAGATAAGACAGTGGCTCCTCTTGAACCAGGTTTGAATCCTGCCAGAGAGCACATTTTCTTTATTAAGTTTTCTTGAGTATACAGAATGGTAGATAAAATAAATACTGTTTAAAATACTTGGAGTGTCTACTCAAATACAGGTATTCTATAAAAAAAGTTTGAAGTATGTCAGATTAAAACTAAAATCCATTAATCCTTTAGAAATAATCCACATGTCTAAAACTTTGTCAGAGTTGACATTAAGATTCAATCCAGATAGTTTCTTACTCTTCTTAGTCACCAAGATAAAGAATCACAACCCAATCTTTAAAGGTGTTTCTATTTTGGAGTACATTACTACTATTTAGTTTAGAATATCAGCCTGTCCTGTCAGATGTAGATGTAGAGTATGACTGCATCTCAGCAGAGAAGTAAGCATCCACCTCATGAGGCCACCCTTTTGTCATTGGTGGTGACCCATGATAACTAAGGACGGATTCTTGGTGGCTGAGCAGTCCATGATCCACTTCAGTCCTTAAACAGGCAGTTAGAAAGGCTTGATCCAATCATTCAGCTGGTCTTGCTAAGCCCTAATTCAGAAAGTATATACACTACATTATGCAAACACACACTTATACCACAAATAATGTTGTATATGTATGCACTTGAATCTGTAGAGTTAAATGGCTTGAAGAAAAAGGGCTGTAGCATGGCATTTCATCTCCAACTATTTCACTATTTCTTGGGTGGCAAAGCAAAAAGAAAAGCAGCTGCTTGTATCCTTCTTAAAATATAAATATACTATCCCCATAGCTATGTCTTATGAAAGCAGATGGGTTTTCCCCCTTCATACTTCCAATTAAATTGGATGAGTGGAGAGCAGGAGGAGTGAAATATTTCTAAAAAAAAAAAAATGGTAAACAGATTAACCAAAAGACTGCATATTAAAATAGATTCCATATAGAAAGGAATTAATTTTCCACGATTTATCAACTTACAATTGGAAAATAAGATTTTATTGACAAAATTATCACTATTCTTAATTCAAAAAGTAATTTCCTCTAATGTAACTCATAAAACTGTTAAAAATTATGAATGATGAAACAATCTTACTGAAAGTGGAAAAAAAGTATACAAATATTTTAATGATGTGGAAGATGTTCCATAATAAAAAGGTGAAAATCTCTCCTCACATAAACCTGAATACACCAATAGGCATAGTTCAAAATGGAGCTTTCCCTTTACAAAATAGATGAGATAAAGACTTGTAATGAGTTATAATAATAACTCCCTTTACCCACACCCTTCAAATTCATATGAGCTGAGGAAAAAGATGGAAAAAAATTGCGAGTCTATGTGAAATTGCTTTTGGACCAATGAAAACCTTGTCTTCACAGAAATTAGCCATTGAGCCAAGAAGATGAAAATAGTGAGCCTATGTGAAATCCTTTTAGATATAAAATGAGATAAAAAAATTAACTTAGTAAGAGGAGAGTGTCTGAAGTCATGTGAAAAGTTTTGTTTCTGTTCACATATCTAGTGTTCAAGTTCTTGCCAGTGTCAAATTACTATTGTTACTATTATTATCGGCCTCAAGCAAGCATGGGGCACTTCAAAGAATTTTCTTTCAACAATCCATAAAAGCTAATTTCAAAATATCTCTCTTCATCTACTTTTGAATGCATGCAAAACGTATATCCTTTTTTGAACAACAAACTTTCTTACTTTTGTTTTAAACATTTTAAAATATTTTGTGTCAGATCATTTAATAAGTTGTATGAACATTTCCTCTTCATGACAATTTGTTGAAACTAGGGACTTTAAAAAATTCTGATTTATTTTCCTGAAACAAGCTCCTGACACCACTTCAAGTGCGTGAATTTGTAAATAAATTCTTTATCTTTTTCATTAAAATTACCCGAGTTTCCTTGTCATTCTCAGCCTCAATAAATCTTCTTGGTGTGGGTAAATCAATTGTTCATTTTAACCTCGAAACCCCATGCCACTATAGACTGAATTGAAAAAAAAAGGAGTGGTAGATGTTAGAAAAGTGTTGATTAAAAAGAATGGGCAAATTGTATTAAAAAATCCCTATATTATGACCTTCAACCTTCTTGAAATAAATAAAATTTGATTGCAAAATTGAAAAAGTAGAAGTCTTCATATCGAACCCACTATGTTGTTTCAATGGCCCAGTAGTTTGGACAACATGAAGATGAATGCAATGTTTGTGCAGTCAGTGGTAGATGTGGACAAAGAGACCAAGAGTACATGACAGATTAATGTAAGTACTTTGACAAATAAACAAATTGTGTGGAAAACATACTGCTTATGCAAGGATATGAGAAGTATAGAAAAAGAAAAATAAATTCATACAAACGAAACATCTATAAAAAATTTATTATTTAGTAGCCTAGAATAATTAGAATTAATAATTAATTAAAAAGTGTAACTAAATAAATTTATCTGTGTTTGTCTTAACACTTACTTTTGCAAGATTTTATTAAAAAAGGCCAAACAGTTTATTAAAGCTTTTATTTTAGGCTAATAGATTAAATGTAATATTTAAGTAAAATACTTTACTGTATTTCAAACAATTTAAATTGATTAGAATGAGTTTTTATTAATAAAAACGCTAAAATCGTAAATATTGACAAATCTGTTAACAATGTAATACTCTTTATTAAAAAAAAATATTTCAAAAATATACTTTGCTGAAACTGTATTTGAGGAACATCTGCTGATTTAAAGTTTAATTAATCTGATTTGAAACAAATATTATTTACGTTTAGTTTAAAATATTACAGAAAAGCATTTTTTAACACAGAGGTGAGTGTTTTTATGAGGTGTTCACAATTCCTTCGCTAGACTTATGTTTGGAATTTTTTCTACAGGGTATATAACTGTAACAATTACTGGACAAATATAAAGTGAACGCATTTTTGTTATGAATTTCAAATTACTCAGTAATCTTTAAAAATTCAGAAAATATTCCAAGCAACTTAAAATTTTATTGGATTTTAGGTACTTTGTCTTGCTTACGAAAATGCTTGTTGAGGAAATTTTAAGAAATTACCAAAGATTTTAAATTTACTGTAGTTACTGCTCTTATTTTCTGATAATGTCCAAATACAACATTATCATCCATATTTACAAAAATGGACATTTTTATACAAACATAAAATAAATTCAAACTTCTTTTTTAAATATTGTGAAGTTGTTGAATTGTAGCGAGCTTTTCTATTTATGTTTTGTAAATACAATCTTAATTTTATAATATCACTTGACTGCTACAAATTAATACAGAATTTTAAAAGATTTAAAAGTTTGTAAATTATTCTAATTTATTTTTTTAAAATTGTAAAAATTCATTCTTGTTTATGTCCATATTTCTTTACATAGATGATCATGACTATCCACAATTTCCTGTCCTACAAACTCTTAATAATTTTCTCTTTTGTTATTTCTCTGAAACCTTGTTTAATCATCCATTACTTAAACTCTCTAAGTGTGTTATGTGTTGTTTTCATCTATCTCTCTTGACTTCAATCTGTCTTGTGAGTATCAGATTTTTCAAACCCTCTTTCTTCATTATTTGCCATAATAACTTTAACCGTCTCTTCTTGATTTTGAGTATAAGCATACTTTTTGTTTCCATTTTATCTAAAATTTTGTTGCTGATCACATATTTGGTCCATGGTATGATCGACATCATTTTGTAGAATCACATTTCTGTTGCTTCAAGTCTTTTCTTCATCTTTGAGGAGATTGTCCAGCATTCACTGCCACATAGGAGGACAGATATCACTTAACAGTTCAATGCACTTTTCTTTTTTTCCTAATGGGGCTTTTGGAATGCGTCATTTGCTATCCCAATGTGTATTCGGATTTCAGTGTTGCACTTTCTTTACACTATTAAAACACTTTCCAGATATTTAAATTTAATGTTTTTTGCTTATTTGATTTTGGTATATCAGATTTGTAATTTTTTCTTCTTGAAACAAAAATATAATATAATAAAGATATTTTTTTTTTTTTTTTAAGCATTTCATCCCAAGCAAGGCGGGAAGTCACTAGGATGCAAGGGCTTACAGAAAATTTAGAGCAAGATCAGATAGGAGTGATAGAAGAAAGGATGAAGGTAGTGGATAGATCAAGGCAACTGGAGATGTCGATTGACATTACACTTGAATAGCTGGAGATTATAGCTCACAGGGAAACAGGAGAAGGGAAGGGAGTTCCACAGGCGAGGTGCGAGACATGAAGCTATTAGAGTGAAGAGACGGCTGCATTTAGGAGTTTCGATAATGAAGGGGTGAGAGCAGGATGCCAGCCTTGTAGGGCGCTGGAACTCATGACGTCTGGGAACCAGCAGATGCAGCTCCTGGAGCAATTTCCATGAAAGTATTTGTAGAACAGACAGAGGGAGGCGATGGCGCGTCTGTGAAAGTGACTGTAGCGAGACGCCAGGGCAGGGGCCAACTCCATTGCATATCCGCCTCTGGAGCCTATCAAGAACCTGAGGCAAACAGAAGGGCACCAGACCATATATGGCAGCAATACTCCATACAAGGGCGATTGTGGATTTGTAGATCTGGAGGATCGACTCGGGGGAAAAAACATCTAAGCGCAGCTCAGGAATAACTTTTGCTACATAAAAGCATTTAAATGATTTTCTAATTAAATACCAAGTAGGACTGATTGTTTTGCATACTATAATTACTATTGCATATGTTCATTAGCTACTGTATATAGTTTTGATAACTTATCAGCAGAATTACCCATTTTAATCAAATTGTCTACATAGAAATTTTCTTTAACATGTCAGTACAACTATCATCGGGAAACTTGTTTGTGTGGTATTTTATTAAAAAGTTTAAGAGGAACCAACTAGCTTTAAAACCAAAAATAATGGTTGCATATTTATAACAAAGAAGCTTATGTTCTTTCATAAAGAAACAAAACTTGTTATGATCTTCAAGTAATCTAATCTTTATTATAAGAAAGGCTTTACGTATGTCTGCTAGCATGACATATTTATTTGATCTAAATAATAGCAGCAACTTTAGCATATCTTCCATTAAATTAATAACTGGATAGACTACTTCATTTAGGGAATATTTCCGCTTTAGAGAGCAGTTAAAAACAGGCCTAGTTTTTGTGGTAGTTTGCTTCTCAGTTTTAATGACAGGCCTATGAGGTATCCAAATATAATTAGCAAAATTTCCGGCTATACTTCAAAATACTTTGATAATAAATGCTCTTGTTGTTGGAACATCTTTGCATAATTTTTAAATAAGTTTTGTTTCTTGAGTTTCTCAACAACTCTGTTTAAAATGGAAACTCGGTGGTTAGAAGGCACAGACTTGATTTTATCCTCATGCCAAGTTTAATGTGATAGGCATTATCCTTATATTGAATGGAATCTACAAATTCTTTGCTTTTTCTTAGTCACAGATTGAATCATCTTCTGGAGCTATGTCCAGAGAATCAACATCGAACATTTTCTCTAAATTTTGCTCCACTTGAATTTCATCAAAAATTTCAATAAAAGAGTCAGTGTCATGACAAAATTGACTCTAGTATCTGAGCATGTGGAATAGCCAGAATATAGTTATGCTGAGAACGTTTTCCCTTAAATTTCATTGGAGTTATTTGGTTCTTGTATAAAAAGTGTTGGTAGTTACCTAAAGGGGAAATACTTGTAGAAAACTTCCAAGCAAATCCCTTCATGCAATCCACCATTTATATATTTTTCATAAACTGAATAATGTCCACACGCAAGTGGCCATGAACACAAGTATTTTTTTTTTAATTAATTTAAAATTTAAGTCGATTAAATTATGTTTTACTTATAGAACTTAAGTTTGATAAGTAAAAAATTTTTAAAATGTCATATCAAAATTGTCAACGATAAGAACGGTAAGAAACTACACTGACTAACTTCAATATCAAATACAATGTGGCTTAAGCTTTTTTTCTTAGACCCTAATTCTACAGTCAAATTCTACAGGAGTTAGGAAAGATTCCTCACATCTTAGTTTTTTATCACGTGTTTAGAAAAGTAGGACCTCTGACTGCCTGTATCAAATAGACAATAGAGTTTTTATTTATTTTTCCCTTTGATACTGTAATTGGCACTATAGGCAATATAAAGAGTTGTTCCTGCAAACTAGTGTTAGTACACAAGTTAGTAGAAAAATAGTTTTATTTTTAACAGAGGGCTAATGTGGCCTCTGGATTTTCAAATTGCACATTCATGGGGTAACTTATTATTTTGGCCAGAGCTGTCTTCATTTCTATGATTAACACTTGTACAAAGAAGACACAAGTCAAGTTCTTTACATATAGAACATCTCGGTTCAAAGGTACTTAGTACAATAACTCATAAAATGCCTGTTTAGATTAAAAAGCTTACAGTGTGTAACAAATATGAAGGCTTTAGTTGAAAAAATTTTAGTGTAGAAACATTACTTTTAATGTTGTGGTTCTTGTTATAATTCCTTTTCTGAGACTTAACATTGTCTTGACCATAGAATTGCTGTTATTTTCCTTAACTGTGTTTTTTATTAAGGTTTTATTACCTCATTGTAATTATCAAAAATATGGTTGATTTTTCAATAATTGCTACCAATCTTGTGAATTAATTCTTTTTGAAGAGTAGGAGGTAATTTTAAAAAAGATATGGCTATTTCAAAGCCCGATGTGTTCTCTTCAAAAAAATCCAAATAGTAACAGGATTTCAATTTGGATAAGTCAACTTTAATGTCTGACAAATATCTTTTTACATTAACAAAATCTGGGTTAAGGTTATCCAGTAATTGTTTGAAAATTTCGTCAATGAAGGGTATATCCAAAAATTCTTTTTTCAATAAATTGATGACTATGACATAATTATCATCTTCGAGTGAAAGATGTGATAATTGTGATGCATAACCAGTTAAAAAAACCTTTCAAAAGTTTTGCTTTCTCAGAATTTACCGAGTCAACACAGTTCTAGAACTGAACAAAGAAATAATTAAATTCAAATTTACCAAATTAACTGCCGCTAAATTTGGTGCACTGTAGTCTGGGCAACAGGTGCTTGCTTGAAATTGTAGTTGGTCTGCCACATTAGAATTTTGAGGTAATCACATAGTGGGAGTGAGAGAAACAACCTCTTGTTCTATTTCTGCCATTTTTCTATATACATTAGAGACAAATTCAGTTTCTAATAATTTGTTTGTTAAAAGGCCTCTTTTTTTCTAATTTAATATCTGCCTTTTTACAGGTTACATTTATTTATGGAGTTCTCTTGTTTTACAAAGTAAAGTTTTTTAAAAGATTTCTCTGCTAACATAATATTTATGACCAAAGTTATTTTTCTTTTAAGGGAGACATGGTTAAACAACAAAGCCTTTACATCTTCCACAGTTTTAAATTGTGTAAAGAAAGTTTTTGCACAATTAAATTTTACAAGGGTAATAAAGACAAAGAAAAAAAAGAATGGAGATAACTGCTACAAAGTCCTCAGTAGATATCAAAATAATACACCTATCAAACTTCTAGCTCATAGATATATAGTGAAGAAATAAATAAATGTGAACAAGAGCCATGTCATAATAACAATATAGCAAATATTTATTACTTGTATTACCTCAATGAATGAGTTCTCACTAAAGTTAACTTGTCATGAACTTGTTTAATTGAAAGTGAAGTAGTGAATAATTGTATGGTTGCTTTACTGCGGTTGGGTATTTCACTATGGTAAAAGGTTTAATGAATAATTTACTTGTTTACTATTCTATGAAAATCAACTTCTAACAACCCAATTTAGTTTTCGTTCTGGTAAGGGTTACAACAATGGCTTATATGGCATCAAACAAATCCATGAAATAACATACTTATTAAATGCTGTGCACCTGCTACGTTGATCTCATCAACAAAGATTTCATTTTAACATCCATCAAAAACCATATTTCAAGCTCTGACTCCAATAACTGCTTTCATCTGATAGAGGAACTATATTGGTTCACAAAGTCGTATATGTCGGTAAAAAGCAAAAGACCAAATTGTTTCAAACCTCAGGATAAGTACAAAAAGGAAATGAAAGCCCATCTGGTTAAACTCTTCCTTGATTAAACTCTGCACATGTACAAGCACGAATGTCAAGAAATGGGTCTAGAATATTTAAATATACCTTCCAAACAAATATAAAGTGCTCTTGTTTTCCCTCTAGAAGTTTGGTCAGTGTGCTGACGATAAAGGGATCATGTTAATGATGTATGTGTTCTTATTTGGTATAGGAAGGATTCTGAACAGACATCACCATCCTTTACCAAGTGTTCCAAGAAAAAGGACTTAAGATAAACCTTTGGAAAACAAACAATGATCTAGATTTGGAGTAGTGATGTTATATTCATTTAAAAATTACAGAATGTGGAATTCAAAACACTTCAAATACCTCAGAGTATATATCTGTTATAACAAAATTTAGTATAGGAGATAACTAAAGTGCAATAAAAAATTTGCTTGTAGAAATTGGGGCACAACACAGAACAGTCTTGAGGTAAATGGGGTTGCATTATAGGAATTGTCACAAAAGACTTGTTGCTGGAGTATGCTGGTCGGGTGTTTAGGTGAAAAATATGTGTCTCCTGGAATGTTTATCCCACAACAAAAATGACAGATTTGCAGGTGTGTCTGGGTAATAAAATACAAAGAAACAACTAAAACTAATATATATATATATGCAATCAAACTATAATGTATTATTAACAAGACAAAAAGTTACATTGCTGCAAGCAATAAAGACAATGATATTGTATGTATTTGACAAAACAATGAACATGCATGTAAATATTTAAAGACTAGTAAATTATTGTTTTTGTATTTAAAGTGTGTTTAGAAGTCCTAGAGAAAATGAAGAATAATGAAGTTGTGTATGTGTGTGTGTGTTTTCACAATAGACCTACATGTGTCTAAGGGAAATATAAAAATAAAATGATAGAAAATATTACAGTGTATTTATAGGTTCAGAAAATGACGTTTATTTTTTTGTTAGAAAAGTAAGTGGGGTTAACTTAGGTACCTCCATGAGATTGCTAAAAAAAGAGCATAGCATGATGAAAAAGACGCCAAATTTGATGAAAACAAAATTTTATCGTCTAAATGTTTATATTATTATAAAAGAGGAAAGATCAAAGTTTATTTTAATTATTTAAAAAAAATTTTTCCTTCCTTTTTTAATCAAAATTTAGAATGTTAGAACATTCTAAATTTTGATTAAAAAAACCTTGTTTCTCTTTGTATCACTGGAACTAGTAAAATAACAACAATTTTTAGCACGTTTTTTTTTTGTGTGACACATTAATTTGGAAAATCTTGCAAAAATAAAAATAATTGTCAGATTTTAATGAAACTTTCAGAAACTATTCACAGTAAATATGTTTTTTTTTTTTTATTAAAGTCATGGCAAAATTTTTTTAATATTTATTCCCCCCCCCAACTAATTTTATGAAAACACTAGAAATTCGATCACGTCAGGTTTAGTGATTAGAATAGTTAAAAGCACAAGGCTTTGAGGAATGCAAATCATGTTTTTTTTTGTTTTTAATTGAACCCCACCTACCTGAAAATCAGCTCTGAATTGTAACATACAAAACTCAATAAAACAAAGATATTATTTAATTTCAAATACTTTTATTCGCTTTTAGTTGTTTTTATGAATATGGACAATATTTTCTGAAAGCAAAAAAAAAAAAAATTCAATGAAAAATGAATTTTTAATACAATTATTTGTTATTTTTTAATTCTAATAGATTTTTACATTTAAGTTGTTAAAATATAAAATTAGTTAAAAGCTGCATCGGGTTTCCTAAGTGTCCTTATGTGATAGATCTTTTTTTAGCATGTTGTAAATTATATTGTTTTGACTAATCAGAAGTGTTTATAATCGGGCTGTAATTATAAAGTACGGAAAATCAACCAAAATAAAATTAAGTTGCATTATTTGAGTTAAGCATTGTTCTCCACTGTTAAGGCCTTTACTTTTGTGAAACACATGTGAAATTAATTTGATTTTTCAATTTCAACTGAGAAAAGTATCAGTATCATCTTATGAAATTTATACGATCTTATTTTTATATTAATCTCAGTTATGACATTTTTCCATAAATGAAATATCAAAATTAATAATAAATTGAATGGAAATACAAATAACACAGTAAAATGTAATAAATGGATATAAAATTATAGTATTTTATGTACAAAATTTATGTATAAAATTTCATAAGAAAGGTACCTATAAATTAATTAGATACCTTTCTTATGAAATATGAAATTTAATCTCACTCTTAACAGTCTTATTTTAATTTCTTTATAATATATTTTCCATAAAGCATTGTAAGCATAAAGGTGAAAGCTAAGTACAAAAAACAAAAAA
This sequence comes from Acanthosepion pharaonis, assembly GCA_903632075.3. Classification (NCBI taxonomy): domain Eukaryota; kingdom Metazoa; phylum Mollusca; class Cephalopoda; order Sepiida; family Sepiidae; genus Acanthosepion; species Acanthosepion pharaonis. The sequence goes on from CAHIKZ030000324.1 coordinate 19,395, forward strand.
AATATTAGGGTGCTGAAAGTTTTCCTTAAAAATAACGAGGTAAATAATTTGTCCACTTAAATGTAAATAATTTCACTTTTCTCCTTCCGCAGAACAAATTATCCTCACAGAATCCGTCAATATGTCATTCATCACCTGTCAAGTGATGTGAAAATTTATGACCTGCTTTGTTTTATTTTCAAATTACATCTTTTTGGTGCAGAAGCTAAGTTAAGCTTGGTTCAAAATATTTTAAATAAACATTATAATTTCTGATTTTTCTTAAAATAAGATTTGAAAAATGATAATTGATATTTAAAAAAAAGAATTTCAAAGGAGATTTTCAGTTTTTTTTTATAAAATGGAAAAAATGGTCAATTTTGCTGACTCAAAAAAACAAGATTTTTAACGAAAATTTCAGATGTGCTAGCAATGATTAAAAAAATGTCAAAAAAATAACCCAAAATACTTTGATCTTTTCTCTTAATAATAACAAACATTTAGATGATAAAATTTTGTTTTCGTCAAGTTTGGCGTCTTTTTCTTCATGCTATGCTCTTTTTTTAGCGATCTCATGGAAGTACCTAGGTTAACTCCACAGACTAACCTGGTTTTTCTTTATGTTTTTTTAACTACAGGCCAAACCAATTAATGATCTCTTTTATCATATTTTCTGTCTTGTATTATTTGTTATCTTTAGTATTTAGGCAAATAGAAATGCAAAAAATTTTTTCTTTGCTGCAATCAAATTTGTTAATGGCTGGCTAGTTTCTGAGCTTGGCAGCCTATCTTTATTCTCGCTATTACAACATGCTTTTTCTTTCTGTTAATTAAAAAATAATAGATCTCTCTCTCTCTCTCTCTCTCTCTTTGTACCCATATTGCTTATTCACGCTTGCTTACATTTTAAGTATCATTACTTTTTACTCTTCAGAAGGGATATATGTACTCAGCAGCATGTGTGAAATGTCTGTTAATAGAGTGTCAAGAAAAACTTCTACAAGTGTTATCACTAATGTGTTTAGTTTGTATGACTAATAAGCACAGTATGATATAAGAAAGTTTGTTAAGGTAAAGGGTTACTGTTAATACTCGCCACATGGGGATTTTCTTATATAGAAAAATATTTAGCTAACTCATTAGGTGTACAATAAAAATGACTCATACCCAGTAAATGTAACAGAAAGAATTTAGTTATTTATTTATGATTATTTATGCAAAAAGAACCATGTTAAAGCTTGCTCAAAAATTCTTTTGAATACCTAATAAAAATTAATCTGGGTAGAGAAAATATTCATATGAAAGTGGGGACTTAACATTTGTTGATAAAGTTAAAATGTTCTTAGTAAAAGGAGACAGTTAAAGTTCATGAGGTATTGTTAATGTTCTGACCTATCTGGGGTCGATGGGTTAATATAGTAGCAAAACTGTTTGTTATTAAATATAATATATTATAGTGCTTAATGGAATAAGTTCTTATATCATCAAGAAAATTGAGGTGTTTGTTTCACATGTTCAAGATTGCTTGTATTAAGTTTCGTATGTTTCCCAGAGTTGTTGGTTGACTACATGGTATCTTGGGCTCTAACGCTCTCTTGCTCTTTGCTAAAGGTAACTCAATCTGCTCACTTACATCTCTACATCTACATCTATGAGCTTTGCTGTAAATAAATAGTAATTTCACTGGCTGACTGTATTGATTATAATTTCTTCGGCATGATCAGAAAGCTATCTTTTTTCTTTTTTTTTTTCTCAACAGTAAGGTTCACCCTGTACAAGGCCCAGGGACCACTCGAGGTAGAGGGTTACATTAAGGGGTAGCTTATATGGATAGCTGGAGAAGATAACGGTTGACTCTTGGAAGTTTGTTCACAGGAAGAAGCTGTTTGAGTGGAATTTACTTCTCATGGAGGGAATGTGGGTTGTTTGTTACTATGTAAGTGACATGGTTCGTCTTAGCCATGAAGGTCAGACCTGGGGGAACCAGGAGATGCAGTTCATCCAAGCACATTCCATGGCAGTAGTGATCTTGTCAAATTATCACAGATTTCAAATTCCGTTCTGATTCATGGAAAATAATTTAGAAGATGAGTTTTCTTTCCAAATTTTTTTTCAGAATATTGCTTTTATTTATCTGGGCCAGACACAGCATCACCATAATGAATCAAAGGTTATAAAAAAGTCACATCCGTACACCTCATAATGATTTTGCTATAGATGCTAAGGTGCATATAGTAGTACTTGTCACAATTTTTATAACCAGTGTGATTACTTATGAACCCTAGCAGCAACAGTGCCCTGCGTGATGGCTGGCAGCACATGTGGCCGCAACTGCTGGTGTTGTTCTCAGGGGAAACTCTTTTTCTGCTGGGAACATTCACAATTGGCCACTGCCAGAGCTTGCTTCGTAGACTGGATGTAATGGGTGAAGCCTAAAGCATAGAAAACGACTTATGTTATTTTGTTCTTTACCTTTGTGGCATTCATATCCAGCCAACATGCAGATTGAATCAGAAAGGGATCTAAATTTTGATGGAGTGTATGAAGTGGGACCAGAAAAATTGTTGAGCTGAAATGTTTCCCATAATCTGACCAAACTGCCAAATAGATTGTCTTGAAATTGCATACTTGCACAAGCTGGGAGTTTTTCATCATCCCCGTTCAATGGTGACAAATAGTGATTCAGTAATATTAATCTTATTATTTAGTTCAATTTTAATAATTTTAGTATTTCATCAGTCTTATAAGGCAGAACAATCCACATGTCGAGTTGTACAGCTAAGTAATTGACTACAATTAGATTTTTAAAAATGTTATCTATTTACCTGCGTCATTTGTAGTGACCAAATAAGTTTTCTCAGTAAATTTATTCATTCCACTGGAGTAGATTATTCTCATTCATGCTCAGGGGATATCAGTTAATACTCACCAATCTTATTCACCTTTGGGTAACTTGTTCATTTCTTCCACTTTGCTAAGCAGTGACAACCTATTTTTGTTCTCTGTCTCATTCATTTAATTCCAATGCCTGTGCATAAAGTGGTATTTAGTTAGATAGTATGTGGGATATGTTTAGTTCAAATAACAATTCTTCCAAACCTCATGGTACTGAGTATTCAATTGTCTGACACATTACTTGTTGCAAATTGTCTGTCAGTTGCTGTTGTTCTTTGTCAAGCGTCCAAGGTGCTGATTGTGTAGTGTTGATAAAAGCTAGTTTGAGCCTATCTATTGACACAGAGGCTTTTTTATTACATTAGAAGACAAAACATTGAATGGGTGTGAGTAATCATTTAACAGCATCATACATTATAAATAAATAGTAACTCGCATCTAAATGTTTTTAATGTATATTAGCGTGATGAATTGCAGGTTTGAATTGCTGATGGAACATTTTGATTTTAATCCATGTACACAATTCAAATTTGACTGTGTATTAGTGTGAATTTTTAAATACTGGCCAGATAATTGTTACCAAAACCCACCTTGTACATCTAAGGCTCATTTCATTGTATTTTTAAATGACAATAGTCAATAATAAATTATCAGAACAGGTAAAGTGGTTTCCATAAAAAGATATTTTTAACTGTCAATGAAAACAAATAGGGACAGAACACGTTAGTGCATCATTGAGCAGTCTTTGTTACCACATCTTGTCCGAGTGGATCTTTTAGTCCCTCACATGCAAATGAACTTGTCTTGATACCCTGGCTCCAGGAGTTGAACTCCATCTTCAAGTTCCTGTCTGAAACTGGTCGATCTATACCAGTGCAGAAATTTACAAGCCAGCCTAATCGCTCCTAATAATAAAACAAGACTCTTGAAATAAGCACAGACTTGGTGCTTATATTAAGGAGGGTTTCTCATGGTGCAAAGACTCCAAAAACAAGAACAATGACTTCCTATTCATGTGATTTTGCATGACACTTATTTTCACTATCATCTTCAGGATGATGGGATTGTAATGCATGATAAAATAACTGGGAAGATTGATGATATTATTTCTGGTCATCCCTTAGCTCACATTTATATTTGTGGCGATTTCAACATTCATCACAAGGAGTCCACTCAAACAACATACCCATGAAGAAGGCAGATACTGTCATCTCCATAGCTTAAGAAATGATCAACATCATGGATAAGACCATTTGGTATAACTGGGTATCACTCAAACATCCTACACCTGTTTTTTATTTTCTGCACTGAAAGATGCTCTGCTAAAGTGTTACTCTTCTTTGGGAAATTACAGTCCACTCACTAATCAATGTTAAAGTTGATACCAAAGCAAAAGCATTCTCCGATGCTCCATTTCATAGGACTGGGATAACTTCATAGCTTACATTGTGAGGAGTGATTGCCGTTGATATCTTGTAAGATATGTAATGAAACATTTTCCTACCCTATATTGTGATGTTATGATAAAAGATAAGCCTTATTTTTGACAGCATGGGTACACTAGTTTATGCAATAGTATATGTGCACCTCCAAAGATCAAGATGACCAAAGACTGGCAGCTGAACTTCCTCTGACTTAGTTCGGGGAGGAGGGGAAATAATTTGTATCATTCAATACCTCCAAAACCGAGCTAGTTTCATCATCACTGAGTACACTCTGAACTTGTATTCTCAAGGAGGTTCCTTGCTTTAAACATCTGCTGGGGCAAGATCACAACCAAGACCTGGAATGGAAATCAGATATTTGTTGTTAAAGATGCCGGTAAAAATGGTCGGTTCCTATAAACTCCTCCTGATATGCTCTATCTTTACAAGAATCAGATTAAACCAAAAATGAGAGTATTGTTGCAATATGAGGGTTGAAACTAATCAATCCTCACTTTCAATTCCTGACTGTGTTCAAAAGTGTCTATGTGGCATGGATGTTGAATTATTTTACTACCATACAACGCCTTTCCCACAAATAAAATGTTGCAAACTTCTTGCTGCTCTGTTGCAATGACAAATGTTCTGACGAGATGCATTCTTTAGTTTCACCACTTCAGGTCTTTAAAGGTAAGACACCATACTATGGACACAAGGATGAAGCCACATTCCCTTCATATTCCATTGACAAGAAGGAAGTTCCATTCAAACAACTTCTTCCCAAGAACTGTTACTTTGTGAAGCAAACTCCTGATAGGATGCTTTCCTGATTGCTTCAATCTTAAATGCTTCATCTAAGACTAACCGTTTCCTTTCCCACATATCCTCATAATCTGCACTTTATTTAGTACATTTCATTTCCAGTAAGTTAGTAAATTTCTGGAAGATGAATAACTGAAACTACGTCCATTGTAATAAAAGAGCATACATCAAAATGAGTGATCAATCTGTTCAATATTTACCTGTCAACAATTTCAGTGGAGGCGTTGTGAATCAGAATGGCCATGGGATATGAACTGAAATGTTCCATGTTAGTTAAAATTTATTTGTAGTACTTGTGCAGAGGTAACTAAATCAATGTTTTTAAATCGCACATCAATGATATTAAAATTACCTATTGACAATTTAGGATGCTTTGTAATTTTGTGCTGCTGCCATACAAATATGTGATTATCTTCACCAATATTTGAATGCTGGTGTGTGACATGTCATGGAAGAAAGCCTGGTGCATAAAGCCTGAGCTGTTTGAGAGAAGTATAGCAGTGTCTAACTGCTGAATGGAGAAAATAATTCTGTTAAATTTAGTTTCCTTCCTTTTTTGTTGTATAATGTTTGTTTTTTTAAGTGACATGATATTTACATTATTGAAATCACTGAATAGCTTGTACACAACTAGATAGTGTCTACTACCACATTTTGGGAAATGTTTATTCATCTTGTTATAAAATAAAATAGGACATATCTCAGCTGATTTACAGGCAAATAAACTAACATACTCAAGAGCGAGAGCCAGATATGAACGGGACAAGGCCCCGTCACAAAATGACGATTATCTTCATTTATGTATGTTCCTGACACACGAGTTCCGGTCAAAAAATGAAATAATATTTTAGGGTGTTTCTATTTTTTCACCAATAAAAATGCTTCCCTCCTAATTATACTCGCGTCATTTTTCGAGCCTGTTAAGCCATAAAAAAACGCCATGAAAGGGGTCACAAGGAAGTACAACGGCAGTCAACAGGAGGCCAGGGAAGAGACCTGTCAAGTCAGGCTGAGCAGTCAGCAGCAGTCAGCAGGGGGAGTGCCAGCACCAACCAGTGTGAACTACTATGAGAGATCAACCCAGATTCAAAGCTGCCTTATGAACTTTACCACAAGGTAGCTGTCCCAAACCCACATGTTCCTGTTGAAATAAATCACGTAAATCTATTTCTACTGTTGTTGTATTTCTTTGTTGCAACCATACGCTTGTCTATAACAATCTTATGTTTGAAGTTTGCACTTCTATTATTGATACAGATATAATATGTGACTGAGTAGGGAATATTATTGTCATTGGTGTCTTTTCAGATAAAATGAAGCAGTTTCCTTTCATGGTGAACAGATTCTCATGTGGCTCAATATACCTTAGCTAAGGTACATTTTTCTGCAAGTAGAGCATCTAAAAAGGCCTTGGATGGCAGTAGAGGAAGGATTCTACATGTGATGTTTTTGACAGCATTCTATTACCTGATGGACGAAAGAATGTAATTTTTTTGTGTTATCAGATATTTTAATGATTGTCATAGTAAATGTTTCAGAGAATAAAGTTGGGGCAGTAATAACTGATTGGAATTGTGGCAAGAAAGTTCACATTAATTGGCAGATTTGTAAATATCTATTTCTTTATTTAAACTTATATATCTTATTTTCTTAAACTTCACCTATTTTGCAAATCAGATAAAGGAAATGCAAATTCACTTTTGGAACAAAACTACCATGTCAGACAACTGTATTGCTGTGAATATTAAAAAAAATATCTTTTTAAATATTGATTAGTCAGTAATTTAAACAAAAATGCATACAATTTTCATTCAACATTTATTTGTTAAAAACAAAGCACATTTTTATTAATGCTTGTCAAGACAAATCAGTTACTTTCTTTAATGTATGAAAGAAAACCATTAGTTTCATATTTATAAATAGTTATTTAGTAAAATTATAAATTAAATTTACAGATATAAACTGAATTTACAGTCTGTAGAGTGATTGCAATGTTGTATTTTTCCCTTGAAATTGTAATAACTTTTATTCACTCTACAGACTGTTTTCTGGCTTTAAACTCAGTTATTAATTTCAGTTTTGATTATGTCTTTTCACAACTTGCAGCTGAAAGTGCAATGGTAAGCAGTAATATGTATGCATTGTAAATTGTCAAAAAGACATCCCTTTCAAACTGCAGAGCATCTTTAGGATCAAAGGGAACTGTATTTCTTCCAGCTTCAAGGAGCATTATACATTATTAACATTATTAATAAATAAAAATATAAAATAATAATAAATATCATAAATAAAATAAAAAACAAATAACATTAAAACTTTATTTAAAATAAAATAAATAAAACCAAAATAATGAAAGTTCCTTCATCATGCAATGGAAAACTTTCCTGCCTGATAAACAGATTCTTTATGCCTAAAAATGCCCAATTCTGACCTAATGTCCATTTTCTCTCCTTAGCACCTTCCTTGTCATAAGACAATGTGACTATTTCATGCAACCTTAAAACACATATAATTAAAATAGACACACCAGTACACAGAAATAGACACACTAGTACACAGAAATAAATAAAATTATATGATTTTAATTTATAATTTAATATGCTTTTAGTGTTCCTGTGAACATGAGGCTATCCCTGCTGGTATGATGTGAGTGACCCCACAGCATCACAAAGTTAGTTTCATCATATATATGGTTCTCATATTATTATCATAATAATTTGCAAAGTCTGAACATTCCTTTTTATAATCTCTTTTTTGTTACTCTTCAATTGCAACTGAATTTAAATTCAGAAGAAATGAGAACAAGTTTCTGAGGCATTGAAGGATACAGTCTTCAATTTCTGTTTTTAATCAGTTTATGATTACCTTCACTCTATTCACTTCTTTCTATTCATCACTTTCTCTTTTATCACTTTCTCCTTTTGATTATCTAGGCATCATTTTTCTTTATGTTTGGGCAATTGGGATTCCTCATTTCTTCCAATATTCATTAGCTGGTTAAGTGAATTGTGGAGAATTTCAATTTTCAAATTCAAGATTTTGGATTCAAGCCCTTTTGCATCACCAGAAGATTCATAGAACCCACTTTTGAGACCTATAAATATTTTGAAACTTTCTGAAGTGATCCTGCTCCAGATTTGGTTTCCCTAGAAAAGTTTTGTATTATATTGTCTTTTCACAATCCAAGAGGTAAATGATTTGAACATTTCCCAATGATAAGTAGATGAAGAAAAAAGTAAGCATTTTTTCCAGAACTTCAAAAGATATAACAACAGTAGATTGTAACTCATGAACACAAAATGAGGCTGTGTTTTTTGCAATTCACAAAAACAGCTTTGAGGTTAACTTAAAGAATTTTTTGGTGAATACCTCCATTCACTCCATTCATAACTGCTACATTATCATATGGCTATAATAGTCATTAATGAAAATTTTATCTTCCAATTTTTTCAGATTTTTATTTACCAATCTAACTTCATCTTTCTTGTTGATTTGTAAAATCACAGAAATATCTCCTTTATTTCTACTTTTCTATTTTCATCAATATGAATATATAGCAAAATTTGTAAAAAAAAAAATAACAAAATCTAAAAGATTTCCTGCATTTTCAATTGTCTTCTCTGGCTCTGATAAACATAATTCCTTCTCATGATGCCCATGAAAGACCAGAATCTGATTTACTAGATGTTATATATATTCAACAATCTGTTCAGGTTTGTTTTTCTGTTTTTTATTTTCTGTAAACATTTGAAGTTCAGCATCTCTCAGATTTGAACACTGTGAACAACTGTGAGATTCAAATATTCCCTCATGTAAATTCTATGAGACATGTTTTTCAATGCTTGTACAATGAATTTAAAAGGCAATTTCAAATAGCAATAAAAAAAAAAAAAATTCCCTCATTGAATGGATGCCCGCTCCTGAGATGGATGCCTGGGGCTGTTGCACTCTGCCTTGCCTAGGGCTGTTGCACTCTGCCCTGCCTAGGGATGTTGCACTCTGCCCTGCCTAGGGCTGTTGCACTCTGCCTTGGCTAGGGCTGTTGCACTCTGCCTTGCCTAGGGCTGTTGCACTCTGCCCTGCCTAGGGCTGTTGCACTCTCTGCTAATGTCTTCTCGTTAGTGACAATAAATTGTGAAAACATCATCATTCTACTTTTATGTCACAATGGAAGCTAAAAACAGAAACAGATGAACCTTTGGGGATGCATATAGTGAGTTAAGGCCTTTTAATGTTCTTTAAAACAAATAAGTGATCTTTGGTTTGCATTGTATAAAAAATATTAATAATACAAAATAATTAAAAATAATAATTAATTAAAAAATGTAAATAAAAAAATATAATCGTTTAGGTTTGTTTCTTTTGGGATTTTTAGAGAAGTGTATTTTAAAGAAAAACCAACAGTTTATAAGAAAATTGATACATTTGTATATAAGACTTTCTACATTTAGAACTGACCGTTAAAGAACTGTCAAAATTATTTTGGTCATGATGGATTGATTCAATTTGATTTTTTAAATTAAAAAAAAAAATATGTAAAATTTCTATTTATTACCCAATCAAAAGAGTAGGCTTACCCCCACATAAATTTGTAGTCTGGAGCCCCTTTGATTGTTATAAAAAAAGAAGAGCTGCAGATAAGCTTCAGAGTGTAATTTAATTTTAAGTTAGAAGGTGGAAGGAGTGATAAGTCACACACAAAGGGATGGAGCTTACTGGCTATGGAAGAAGGTTTCAAATTTTAAAGGAGATCAAATTATTCAACTTAGATGAACTGAGGCAGAAAATTCACCCAGAAGGCAGAATAAGGACCCAGAAGGGAAATCAATTCTTGGTTGCCTCCTGATAAACATACTCAAAATAACTAAACCTATTATTATAACTGTGTTCTATAAAGGAAATATTATAACAAGTCTCCATGACCTTGGTAATTCGAAATTGCCTAAGCTCTCTTCATTCTGTGATGTTTCTTGTTTTTCTATTAGGTGGGTGCACCTCTTTATTCAAAAAGTATTTTCAACTTTATCATAAAGCTTGTTTACTGAATATAAAAATTGTTTATCAGAAGTTAGCCAAGATAGTTGTACTTTTTATCATTATTTTGTTTTCCTATTATCAAAATCTGTTGCCGTAAAATGATCAATTTTTATTGTTTATTATTCTGAAACAATTATTTTCACAGTATCAAGTGTAGTATAAAATGTTTTGCACTTTCATTTTCTCATTCAATTTAATTGATTTCTATTGAAAGAAAATTAAAATTGAAAAATATAAAATGAGACCTAGAATATATTTGGAAAATTTAATAGTTTCTTTTTATAAATGTAATCTCTTGATAAAGTCATTTGAAGAGTACATACATTCTTTTTATAAATAATTTTAAGTTTAAATGTTCATCTGGTTTTCAGTTTTGTTTACAATATTAACTGATGGCAAAATAATTGTTTTGGCTTTGTTCATGTAATATAATAAAATTATGCCAGTCACAGGAATAACTGTAATAATATCAGTTTGATAGCATTATTTGTGTAGGACAGTGATAATCATCTCACTGTACTTATAGTACAATTTAGACATCTGGAATGTTTAGTTGAGCACATAGTTTATTCAAAAGAGTCCAAAATTACTTCAGATATTTAAGCATCATTTATATTATATTTGTGAGAATAGATTTTGGTTTTAAATCACTTTTTTTTAATTATCAATAACCCAACTTTAGCATGAAAATCTATAATGAATTAGTTTTCAGTTTTATGATGGGATCAGGTATATATACTAAAACATTCTTTAACATGAGGAGGATTTTACAAGTACATGAATTAGCAGATTATACTATGTTTAAGGTGTGTAAGATAAAATTTAGTGCATTCTTTTTCAATCAATTACTAAACAATAAAAGAGTATTTACAGAAAAAAACTGATTCAGAAAAATGTGAAATCTATATCCAGCAAAAAATCCCGTGATTGGTTTAATAAGCAAGGCATTAAAGAATGGCAAAGAATCATTTAAAAGCTTTCAAAAACATTCATTCCAAAAAAAGGAAGATATACAAGATTAAAAAATGCTGAAAAATATGAAGATAAAAAACTGATGGTATGCACAAAAAACAAAAATGTACATGGTTGTCCATTTGCACAGTGGACAACCAGAAAAATGCACTTTTTACACCCTTTTGACCATACCAGGTCTTTTTTTTTTCAGTTTCATCACACACACACACATATATAGAATTAATAAAAATAAAAGGTTTGTCACTTAGCTGATTGATTCAGCATTCAAACACAAGAGTTTTGTAGATGGACCTGTCTGTCCACTTGTCAAGAGGTGTCAACAATTGATGCTTATACTTCTCCATTTATTTGTGCATATGCAATTATCATTGGTGCAAGATTGTTTTTCTGTTTTCATAGTGTATGTGTGTGCATTCATGTGTATGCACCCATCAGTGCAAATGTGCAGACATGAAGAATGTCATGATGATTTGTTTTTTTCGGCACTTTTTTCTCCCATTTTACACTCACTCTTTAATCTTTCTTCTTTGTTTTTTCTTTTTCCTTTTTTTCTTAGTTGTTGCTATTTGGCTTCCGGTTTTTCTAAACAGGATGTTGTTTTTAATTTTTGAACATTCTAGTCTTTTCTTGAGTTAGTTTCATTTTTTACATGAATAATTAATTTGAATGCTTAAATGATAAAGTAAATATTTATATATATGTTCCATTATTTCATTTTCTTATTTGATTTGGTGGTATTAATTGCAGGAGTTTATAGATTTTTTCATATTTTTAGGGCATTAATTATGGTTGGTTAGGCTTATGGAATATTTCTTTGCTGTTTGAATATATATATATATATATATATATATATGTGTGTGTGTGTGTGTGTGTGTGTATATATGTATATATAGAGAGAGACAGAGAGAGTACAATATATACTCCCCCTCACACACGCACATGCATGCATGCACACACATATATGTATTTTTAAATAGTGTATATGTAGTAAATTAAATATTTAATTGCTAGTAGTTTATTTGTTTTTGCCTTAATATTCAGGTATTAATTATGAAAAGTTAGATCTATTTGTAGTTGTGTGTGTATCTATGTGTGTTTATATGTACATACACATACAGACATGTATAGATACGAATATTTAATTTTTGTTCGTTTATTTATCTATTTTTAAGTATATATTATATTTATTTAAAGACTATATTATATTTATTTTTTTTATTTATTTAAAGATTATATTATATTTATTTTATTTATTTATTTATTTTTTAAATTAGGGTTTAGATAGCAAAGTAAGTATTTATTTATATGTCTACATTTACTTATTATTTCAGTTTTCTTGTTTTAAAATTTATTTTGGTTTCTAAAACTAATTATTCCTATTTTTTCCTCTAAGCATAGTTTACAGTTTTACTGCCCTTTTTATAATTTCACATTTGATTTTGTTGGAGATATTTTTTCTTTTTGGATCCATGTGTATTTTTAATAGGGTACAGAGAATTGGGAAATAAACTGCATTTATTTATCATAAATTATAGCAAAATTCAATTTTTTCTTCAAAACCTGTTGAAAAATTTGTTTATGTAAATAAGTCAGAATAGATTAAGCAATTTCTTTCTGGAGAATAAGGTTTTAGTTCTTTTCACCAAACTTCCCTCAACATTCTTTTTTCTGTTTATTTTGTATTTCTTTTCAATTCTTTCTATTCAATTTTTCATGTAATATATCTTATTTATTTTTAACTTCCATGCCCAACATTTTTGGCTTCTTGGCTCTTTTTCATCCTCTTTTCACTATTCTTTTTACATTTGATTATGCACATTTCTCTATTTCTGGTTTTATTTTCTATTCCTTAGTTTTCTATTTATTTATTTTATCTGTGGCTTTTTTCTTTTTCAATGGTTCAGACAACAGTTTACAAACTAAAGTAACTCAAGAGCCAATCATCATGTTAGTACAATCTGACACTGTTGAAGT
>CAHIKZ030000324.1:47500-277500 GCA_903632075.3 Acanthosepion pharaonis
AGAAAATTTAAGATTAAATTTCATTCACCAAGACAGGTGAAAATAAAAAAAAAATAATCCACATCACCAAATCTGTTGTATCACCTGTTCTAATGACTTGCTATACTGTGTAACTTGGAGCAAGGAAAACAAGGATTGGCAGAAATAAAAGGGAGACAAGTGTAGAAACAATAATAGATTTATTTGGTTGCTATGTTACATTCATCCTTTCTTCCCCCCTCCCTCCATAGGCAGTCAACCCCACCCTTATCTCTGAGAGAGTTATTTCCCTTTCATCCCTAACAGGTTCACACTGGCCTGTTCAGTCTCTATTGCTGACATAAATCACTTCTTCTGGTTGTACTAGCATGGTAGTTCCAAACACAACGAGCACCTCTTTGTATCTGCTTGCAATAATTGTAAACCTATCCTCAAAGAGGATATGTCTTCGTTTTCTGATAGAATGAGGGACTATACAGCCTCTAACAACTTTGGTTCTTGTAACCACTGGTGGGACTTTAAATAAGATTAAGTCTTTTATCCCCCCTCTCTTCACTCAATTTCAGGTCTTAACATCTTGGGCTGATAAAGCAGAATATTTTGCTCACAGATTCCCTTCAAATTCTACTTTGACTCATCTGGATTGTCTTTGCTTGACTTTTCACTTAGAACTGAGTCTATTGAGTAATATGCATATAACTCTCTCCATGGTTTCTGCAATCGTCTCTCAACATGTAAACTTAGTTTTTAAGAAATGTGCTCCAGAAGTGTGTCCTGTTCTCTCTAAACTCTGCAATAAATGCCTTGCTACTTCTTGGAAATTTTCTTCTTAATGAACTCAAGCAAACCATCTGATCCTTCTATCAACCTATTAGTATTCTGCCTCTCCTTGTCAATGTACTAGATGCTATAATCAACACCAAATTGGTTAACCATCTCACCTCACAGTGTTTCCTTTCAGATAAGCAACATGGCATTTTTTTAGGTCAATTGCTGATATATTAATTATTACTGGAAGAATCTATCAAACCTCACTATTCTTATCTAAATAAGAATAGTGAGGCTTGAGCTACTGCTTTGGATATCTTGAAGACATGTAACAGATTTTGGCATTTGGTTTTCTTCATAAATTCCAAGGTTATGGTATTTTGGGATGAATTTTTGAACTAATTCAATCTTTCTTATCAAATTGTGAAATAAAAGTTGGCTTGAACAACTATTCTTCTATTTTTTTTTTGCATTAAGTCAGTGGTCTATCCGTGAATAGTTGTTGTTCCTAATTTTCATCAACAGCCTTACTGATGGCATCAGTTCTCAACTCAGTAACTATGTTGATGGCACAACTATTTACTCCTGTCTTAATAGTAAGTCTGAGCAATTCGATAAGGTCAAATTGACAGTTGATCTAAAAAATGACCTACAATCTGTTGTTAACTATTAACAGCAGATTGCATGTCATCTTTTAGATCAGCTGCTAATTGGTTTGTTTATTTTAATGCCTCCAAAACAAAACTGGTTTCTTTTAATCATCTGAGAGAACCATTTTGCCTTACATCAGCATAATTAAAGCTGACCCCCAAGAGAGTGACACTGTGCTTTCTCTGATATGAAGTGGAAAAATTATACTGAATCATTTGCTAGGAAATTTGGTTCACTGCATTATACTAGACACTTTTTTCATGGAGAGGTCACTCCAGTCTCACTACCAAAGGACTGAATGACCAAACAAGGCACTACATTTATCTCATGATAAATGGATGCCTACTATATATATATATATATATATATATATATATATATATATATATATATATATATATATATATATATATGAATGGAAATGGGATAAGTGTAAGGAGAATGTAATTCTTGAGTGCGTTTTTTGTGCATACATGTATGTGTATATGTCTCAGTGAGGGAAACACCTCATTACTTATTACTACAAGCTGAGTACGCTGCCATGTTCCTTACCAGTGGTTGTGTTTGCTTCCTTTTTATGGAAGAGCAAACATTGCTGGTGAACTGGAAGTTATCCAAGATTGGACTATAAATTGCCAAGAGGGCTCGTACTGTGTAGTTGGAGGCTGTAAAAGAAATTGTAACTAATGGAATGTACACAAGTCAATCCCTGATCAGTATTGGTTGGAGTGGGGGTATGATTTTGAAAGACCCGAAACCACTAATGAATCTCAGCTAGAAACATTACTGATGATGTGTGCCAAAGCATCCAATAGATGTACTTTATGATATATATATATATATATATATTTATATATATATATATATATATATATATATATATATATTGAAAATTATAGTGGCAAAGAATTTTTTGCACATAAAAAATTATTTTGTAATTAAATTATTAATTAGAGGAAATGAAGTTCAATATTTACAAACATTTCAGTTAACAATTCTGTTTTCATTTGTTTTGACAGTTTAAATAATTTTAATTTCTCTTTCACATTTTCTTCCAGCTGGATCTATCTCTCATGCTGATTTTCTTTTGATGTATATTAAAATGCTACATGTTCTTAAATGAGCTAGACCTATGTTAAATACCAGATAAGAAGGTAAACACTGCTCATATATGATCTAATACTTTCTAGAGTTGAAAAATTAAGCAGAAATGCAGTTTTTACATGATAAAATGATTTAGTCTTTCAAAAATGATCAGCATTTTCATCTTATATCAAAAGAGAGACTCACTGCAACTAACTTCAATTGTTGAGATTTTTAAAGTGTGTATACTCATGATCTTGAGTAAGACCAAGTACATTAAAATACATGACAATATTAGAAATGGAGAACTGAGAAAGAAACAGATGACACAATATTGTCATGTGTTTATTGCAAAATTGTAGGATCACCACAAAGAGACAAAAAATGAATTCGATATAATCTGTTCAAGCCTTTTTTAACCATGAAGTAAGAATGCAGAACCGCTGCTAGTGATTGCCTCAAGACTACAGATGGGAAGTTCATCTGATCCAATCTGTGCCAGATGGGAAGAGAATGTCACTGAACAGAAATTAAGTTGGGATGAAATCTGGAAATAGTATACATCAAGTTCCTGTTTTTCCTTTGTAAAAGTCTGACATGATGGAAAATAACCAACAATCATAAATGAGGGTGAAGAAGCGTTAGTATGCTAAAGTACAGCCTCTCAAATTGATCACTGGCACTGGACAGGTACAGCTGGAGGCATAATGAATACTCAAAATCTATTTTATTGTTTCCAAAGAGCAAATGGATAAAACAAAGAGTGACAAGAAACTATGGTAACAGGCAATGGGAGATAGTAGCAGATCTGCTGGACTGTCAACATTTATTTCCAATACCAATCAACCAGAGACCAGATTTTGTAACCTGGAAGATATTTTTGTAACCTGGAAGATTGTTCATTTAGTTGAATTCACAGTTCCACATGTGGCAATATTGATTCAGCTCAAATCTTCAAAAATGAAATGTCAATAGACATCTCCAGTTGCCTTGATCTATCTACTATCCTTCTCTTCATCCTTTCCTCTATCACTCCTATCTGCTTTCACTCCAAATCCTATGTAACGCCTTGCATGCTAGTGGCTTCCAGCCTTGCTTGGGGTGAAATGTTTATAAAAAAAAAAAAGTACAAAAAACATGTAGAGGGATTCAAAGATGTAGTGTGGTAGGCTAAAGTGGAGAGGTGAATGCTATTTGAAATAGCTAGGATTCATTGGAATCAATCAGAGAAAAATAAGTGCAACCCTAAAGGACATCCAAGTGTTAACTGAGGTGAGCCATTGTATCTGGCTCAAAAGAAAAATTTGGCTACAGAAATAATCTCCAGACAGACAAGAAGTACCCCAGTCAAACTTGAGGGAGTGTCAGTGAGCAGTAAAATCTATTGAGAGACAGGCTTCAAAACAGAGCACATTCTCTTTTGACAATCCCCAAAACCTCTTGATATCTATTACATGGAGCATTCGATTGTTAGCATTTGCAGTCGCAAGCTGTTCTTAAATTCCTAGGGAAAATCATTAAGGATAATGATCATAGATTTGCTACATAGTGGAAAACAATATTCACCACTGGAAAGAGCATAATTAAAGAAGTTAATAACTTTTACAATAATATGTCTCTGGGAATTTATTATTTTTATGAATTGTTTTTAGCATTTTCTTGTTTGTTCATCAGCTTGAACAAAATTAGACGTAGGTTAGTAAAAGATAAAAACAATAAAAACAAACTGTTTATGTATTCTCTATCAGATAAAATTAGAGTTGTTTATGAATGTAGAACCAATACCTTTATAATGTTCTTTCTTATAACATCTTATTGAGTGAATTGAAAAATCATCAGAATTCTTAATTTATTAAGACTGAATTACATTTAATTTTGCTTTGAATTTAGAAAGATAAATGATAAAATATGAATATTACCAACTGAGGAGATATCCAAAAGGAAGAAATTAACCTAAGAGAAAATAAACTAAACAGGTGGATGTCTTATTAACACAAGTACATATTTCTATTAACTTATGATCATCTTCAAAGTCTCAAAACAAAATTATTTTCGCTTTTCATTTCAGCACTTAGAATTGAAAATTGACCCCTTTATTATCCATGAGAAATGATTGTTCTCCTTCTGCCAGGAACACATGGCCTAGTGGATTAAAATGTTGATTAAAAGTTATCTTGTTCTCTAACAGTTGTATGTTAACACAATATAGTAACTGCATATTGTGCTCCAGTGGAAGAAACAGACGAGTGATATGAAGGTGAATAAAACTATTAATAATTCATATGAACTATCCCTTGTTGAGGAGCTATAACTCTTAAACAATTATAAATCCACTAACACTTATATATACAAAAATACTCGTAAAAATGAGAAACATTAAGACGTGGAAAAAACAAAACAAGTATTATTTATTATCTGGTTGTTACATAGTGTTGAAGACATGAGGCAGTAATACTGAGTAAAATTGTGAGTTTGGGGTCAAATGTAGATCAAATATGGATTGGAATAATAAGATAAGTAAATATTCTTTTATAGATGTGTGTAATGAGTGTCCAGGTAATTTAGTTACAGAATACAAGAAGTGTCTGAAGTTTTCTTTCCTCAAATTTCTATTGAGTGCTAAAAGATAAATGTTATTATTATGGCCTGAAAAAGGAAAAGGAGATGAAATTTTTGTTGATGCATGTCTTGACAACCTTTCTGTGTTTGACTACTTCTATGAGAGTGAGAATATCATGTTTGTGTGTGCAGAATAGAAAAGCATGTCCGATTCTCATTAGTTTAGAATAAGTGAATTAATAATAATTATAATTGTTATAATTATTTTATTATAATTATTTTTTTTGCACTATGATTAATTTTAATTAATTTATTTTTTTATGGACACAACAAAGTGACAGTATAATTCATTTTTTTATTCTTTTTTTATGTATTTCTTTAAGGACACAACATCCTTAAGCACAGAAAGCTGAATGAGAACAACCTACACCTGTGGATTGAATAAAGAGTTTGATACAAAATTCCAAGAATGTTACTAAATACAGAAATAATGGTGGAGTTTATAAAGTATAAAAACCAAAACATAGTTAATATATGTGGGAAGTAACATAACAACTAAACTGATAATAGCAGGTAGGAACAAAGAACCGTGAGGAGGGTAACCAAAAAAAACCCCGGTGTTGCACGTCCAACCTTCTCACGAGCCAAAAGCCTGCTGATCCAAAACAGCAAAACGCACCTGTTTTATACAGCCGAGGACCGACCACGATTTGCACGCGAATGACGAGACAACGAGATTTCGCGTTAGCTAACCGAGACCGCCCAGCATAAAATATGGGCGCCACCATTTTGGTTCCTTTTACTGCTGGAGAACTGGAGTTTTGCACACCGCACAGATTTGCAGGCATTTCCGAGGTAGGCCATTTTCACAATTTTCCCCACACTCCCCCCCTGATCTCATGATCACAAACAGGGCAAGGAGGTGGCAATCGTCGCAGTCAAGTCCCCCTCTGAAGGGGGACAACACAAGCTTCATCCTCATGCGTGTTCTTGTCTGTGGTCTGAGTGTCGGTAAACACTGTGTCCGCCGGGAGGCTACTGTTATCCGAATCACTGCCCTGCAGATCTAACTCAAGGCAGATCGAACGCTCACTACTCTCAGACTCGGAATCGCTTTCATCGCTCAGTAACGGTAGTGATTGTATCACCGGTTGCAAGTCTTTAATGTGATGAGGCACCCCATCAACTCTCACAGATTGAAGGCTGATCACCTCCGTAACACGTCCAGTGCTGTATTTTTTCATACACTTGCCGCGTGGGTTTTTGACCCAAACAACATCTCCTTTTTTCAATCTCCCTCCATTCACTTCTAGTTCAGGCAGCGGGTTGGCTTTGATGCCTTTCACTCGGACATGATATTTGGACAGTGCATCAGCCGGTGCCATGGATGGTGAAACGTTATCTTTCGGGGCGACATTATACCAGTAAACCGCCTCTGATACTGTACTGCCCTTCCTGGCTGCGATGGTCTTGATGGTTCTGTGGTTTCACTCCATGATGCCATTTCCACTTGGCTAGTAGGCACATCGAAACCGCAGATGCACGTCCCAATTGTCCGCAAATTCTTTAAAGTCTTTACTGGTGAATGCAGTATCGTTGTCCGTCAGTATTTCCATGGGTGGGCCTCGCTCCAGAAAAACATTCTCCAACAGTCGAATGACGGTGTTCGTGTCTTGTCTGCGCAGCGGCTGCCATACCACAAACCTGGAGGGACCGCAATCAATAAGCGTTAAAAAATTCTCACCATTGTAGTGAGTTATGTCCATCACTAATCTGCTCCAGTTGCTCTTCACGCTCAGTTCTCCTCTTTCCCAGTGAACGGGTGCCGGATCGATCGACTGACAGGTTGTGCAGGCCTTCACAACAGATTTAACGATTTCTCTGGACACCTGTGGGTCGACCAACCTGGTGAAGTACAGAGTTCGTTTCACGCCTGGATGTCTGCTTTGACGATGGGTATTGGCAACCTGGTCCTCATCCAGTCATCTCCCTACCACTGCACAGCTCTTGAGCACTGGTTCTCCTCACTTGAGCAGTTCCAGCCACCTGTGTGGTACTCTGGTGAGGCGATCGGCATGGTTCTGACACGACTGTACGAGTGTCACGTCTATGGTCAATCCATATTGTTCCACCAGCAATCGCAAAATGCCCAGCTGTCGCCTAACCAGCATCTCGCCAGCTGCCCTTGTGTTCACCTGTGCCTTCCCAGTCAAGGTGTCGGAAATCCACCAGTGCACACACGCCGAATCAGTAACCAAGTGCAATGTTGTCACCTCCCACTGGAGTGCTAGATTCACTCCTTTAAGCGCTGCATCGAGTTCAGCCAAATTAATATGCATGGCATCATTAGTCGGATGCAGCCAACACGCATCTTCGATGACATTTCCGTTCGCTTCCAATGCCACTCCTGTTGCCACGGAACTCGCATCCACCCAGACTGTGATCTCGTCACCACTTATGCACCAGTCTCCTCCAATGGGATCCAGTTCCTGCACTCTACTTAACATCTCCGCTAGTATGCGACAGAGAGAGGGATCTTTGATGTTATCATCCCATCCATTGGTTGCTGCGGTTGTCAGGCGCTTGACGAATGCAACTGCCACCCTGAGCCATCCACACACGGGGAAATGTCCAACAAGTTTCCCACACAATGAAAATACGTGCCACCGGGTCAACACATCAGGGACTTCTGGAATTAGACTTCCTCGTTTCCATCGGAGGGTGCCATTTTCTTCCCAGACTTGCAAGCCAAGTAATAATGAGTGGCGCTAAATTTAGCCCAAATCCTAGCCGTGTAAGACAGAAGTGTTGACTTTTAAAAATAACCATTTGAAATGGCCACAGCGCTTCATCGATGTGAATCTGAAGATATGCATTCTGCAGATCCAGAAGCGACACATTGACCCCCTGTCGCCGCCACGTTCTCAACTTATGTGCGCACACTTCTGCATTGGCAGTAAAAGCATCCACAAAGTCGTTTAATTTGTGGTAATCGAGTACCGGACGCACCTTCTGTTTCTGCTCCTGCACGACTGCCATCAAGGAAATCAGACCCTTTGGGGGTCCCAGTCTTTCCTGGTGGTACGGAATCAACAAGCCATTCACAATCCACTGTTGAAGCGCTTCTCGTATTTTCCTCTGATGCTGTCGGGAACTTTGTACTCTGCGACCTTGTTGTGAAACTGAACTGGTGGATCTTTTTGGGCCCATTTCCACCTGGCGGTCCACACCCTTTCATTGGAATTGAAAGAGATGTCGAAATCTGGTTCACTAATGCAAAGGGCTGCACACACCTTTCTTCCTTTACCCAGTTCCACATTTCCGGCTGGTGTGATTATGATGCCTCCTAACGCCCAGATTGCATCAATCCCAAGCAGCAGGTCATAACCGAGGGGCCTTTGATGTGCCACCAAAACGTCGACCTTGGCATGATTCCCTCTGTCTGTGAGGATTGATACAGTCCTCACACCACAACAGGCCCGGGACACTCCGTCAATCATCCGAATCTCGATTTGTTGACTGCTCCATGTCACGCATTGATCCGCACTAACAATCGATCGGGAATATCCAGTGTCAACGAGCGCTGAACATCGTTTACCCTCAACGCACACGTTGACAACAGGCAATGCCGCATTTACTGACCAAAAGGGGGCAAGGGTTGCGACAGCACCTTGTCCCTGTACTCGTTTCCCGAGCAATCCTGTGCTACATGACCTAACTCTTTGCAGCGATAGCAGCGTAGTTGTGCTCGG
This sequence comes from Acanthosepion pharaonis, assembly GCA_903632075.3. Taxonomy (NCBI): domain Eukaryota; kingdom Metazoa; phylum Mollusca; class Cephalopoda; order Sepiida; family Sepiidae; genus Acanthosepion; species Acanthosepion pharaonis. Next base: position 56,293 of record CAHIKZ030000324.1, read on the forward strand.
TTCCGTCGGCTGCTCCGGCCTCCTACATCACTTCAGCTCCAGCAGTCCCTAGAGAAATGGTTGGGTCCACCGCACTTGTAGCACTTTGGGCCCTCCTGCAGTGTCTCGGGCGTTCTCACGGCTGCTGTGACCTGTTCCATGTCTTTCAAGATGTTTCGGGCCCTGGCTAGCAATTCGTCAATTCCCAGTATGTCCAATCTTGAAGACGCTCACAGGAGCCAACTGGTGTTGTTGGGAAGGCCTGCCAGGAAGGCGCACCCCAGTATGCGGTCCATTGCTCCGCCAAATGGTACTGCCAGTCTTCGCAAATCAGCCAGGTAGACATCCACGGTCTCACCTGGCTCGAGCTGTCATCCGACGAACTGTTTCCAGGCGATGAAGGGGTCTATTCCAAAGGCTGTATAGAGGGCGCCCTTGATCTCTTCTAGGTCAGCATCGTCCCCAAGTTGTTGATATACAGTGTAGGATCCCCCTGTGAGTCTAAGTGGGATGACCAGTGCATGTTCCTTTATTTTGGACACCCTGCAAACACGTTCAGCCTTTTCAAACCATTCGACGAGAGTCAGGCCCATGGGGGAGCCGTCGAATTCTGGGATCAATTTTAGATCGAACTTGTCCATTGCCGAAATAGCTTGTGGGAAGTAACACAACAACTAAACTGATAATAGCAGGTAGGAACAAAGAACTGTGAGGAGGGTAACCAAAGAAAACCCCGGTGTCGCACATCCAACCTTCTCACGAGCCAAAAGCCTGCTGATCCGAAACAGCAAAATGCGCCTGCTTTATACAGCAGTGGACCGACCACGATTTGCATGCGAATGACGAGACAATGAGATTTTGCGTTAGCTAACTGAGACCGCCCGGCATAACATATGGGCGCCGCCATTTTGGTTCCTTTTACTGCTGGAGAACTGGAGTTTTGCACACCGCACAGATTCGCAGGCGTTTCCGAAGTAGGCCATTTTCACAATTTTCCTCACAATATAACAATCAAGATGAGCATGCTAGTCTGAATAGCAAAACATATACTGAAAATTCCTTTTCTTGAAGATTCAAACAAAAATTGTCATAATTCATATGGATAAAATGTTTGCATTTCACTCTCCTTGCAAGGAGAGATAACTCATATCAATTAATCTTTTTTTTAATCATTTTACCCCAAATAAGGTAATAAAACCACTAGGATGCAAGGGGTCAGAGCTGAGCTCTTTTCTGTTAAATATGAAATCATTGTCTCGAGTCTATTTCCTGTCATACAAAAACTGTCTTCCTTGGACTAACAAATTTTTGTAAAACACTTTAACAATTTATTGAATTTTGGGTTTGCACTTTATTTACTTTCTTCTATTATATTAAAGAACAATTTGTTTGTTTTCAGTGCAGCATGATGCCCGAGTAAACATGGCAAGCTCCTCACACCAGATATAAAGGAAGCCAGGTGTTTCAAGGGTTGATCTGGGATAATTCCTGTCCCCTAAGTAAGGAAGCACATGACCACACACCTGCATTCAGTCTGCCGGCATTGGAAATATTTTGTAATTCATGCAGTTAAATAAACAAGTGTACCAGAAAATCAGTCCATCCAGAAACTCAGTCTATCCGGAATATAGGAGGAAAAGTAAAATCCAAGTGCTGTGTCCACAAATACAGTACAATTTTTATACAGTGTGAAGAAATGATCTTTGCAGAAAACAAAGAAGACCAAGCTAAATATGACAGTAACATTTATATAGTCAGATATATGTATCTACGTATTAAAAATCAATGTTTTTTGTTGTGGCCATGAAGACACAATAGTTCAATTGTTCAAAATAATTTGTGGCAAGTGAGTTTGCAAAGTTTTGAAGTGTTTTTGTTACAAGTGAGGAAATCAAATGGTATGGTATGCCAATATGCGTGTGTGCGACTGCTGACTAACTGCATATGATAGTAATTTTAAAATACAGTGAACAAAAAGAGGGGATATAGGGCTTACTTTTGTCTCAGCTTTATATGTAGAAAAATCATAACTGACTGATGCATTGACATGGTAACATGTGTCTAAACTGTTGATCAAGGCCTGGTCTGGTTTGCTGAATGTCTTTTGCTGACTGTCCTTACAGATTTGATTGCTGACAGTTGCTGACGAGATGTGACAGCTGGTGCTTGGTTTACAAACCCTATCTGAGTTTTGTGACCTATTTCCAGGTTATTTGGAGTTCAACCATGTGGATGTAGTAGAGAACACATCACATGGCTTGTCATATCCAATCAGGTTCCAGAAAGCTCTTATTTAATTTGGAGCTGTGTTTGAACATAGGAGTTTATTTTCTATAAGACTCAGAGCACACACTGTAGACAGAGTATAAAGTCCACAAATAAGATCCTGGCTAACACAAACTAGCCAAGAGTAACTAACAAAATATTGGAGTAAATAAAATGTTAATTAATGAAGATTCAAGTCTCGTGTTATTTTGTTGGTACTTTCACCAGAATCCATATAATTCCTACAGAGTTGCCTTTTGAATTTTACAAATTCAGTTCTTAGGGAGGCTATCAACAAAGCATCTGAAAAATTGCTCACAATCACTTGTCTCAATCTTTTCCTGATGACTTTCATTTGGGAAAGGACTGTCAACCTAAGGAACTATGTCATTTGTTTTGCTTGGGGTATCAGAATATTTTTCAGTCACATCTACTTTTTATGTGTGAACCGTGTAAATAATATTTCATTTTTTTCATTTCTTATCATGCCTAAAAAGAACTATTTTAAAGAACAAATTTTTTACTATGTTGTATTTGAAATATTTTTTCTCTTGGTATTGCCCAGTATCCCTGTAATTCAGTATACATAAGACAAATTGTGAAGTATGTAAACAAAACTATTTTCCTTGAATAATTTTATAATTATTACATTTTTCTGAAAACTCAGAAAATAAGAAATTTGTCAATAACTTTATACAAATTATGGCTGAGATCCAAAGGCATCATTGGAAATACAGCTATTTCTAAAATAATTAAAAATATTATGATCAACTGTCTAATAGTTGAATTCACCTTGAAAAAATAATACTTGTCCATTTTCTGTCAACTTTCAAATTCTATCAAACTGACACATGAACTAATTTTTATTATTTTTTGTCTAAAAATATCTAAATTATTTATATTGAATTATCAAACATAAACTTCATAGAAGATTACTATTTTTATATTAAAAAACTCAATATATTTCTAAAGTTGTTTTTTATTCAAAATAGTGACAACTGGTTTTCTTTGCTTTTTTAGATTTTGTAACTTTCATAATTCTTAAATACTTTATGATTTTTTAGATATAGATAAAATTTTGTACAAAAGAGAAAATTGTTTAAATTTATATTTCTTTGAAAAAGAATGTCAATAACAAATACTTTTTTTTCCCAGGCACATTGATTACTGCCATTTTTAACAGGTGTTCAAAATTAAAAGTGTTATATCCCTGTACAAACTTTTCTTTCTCTTTCTCTCAATGATTTTGTAATGAATAGTCATATTTCTAAAGATGGTTCATATCTTTTGCAAACCAGAAATCATCCTGGGACACATTTTCAATTTCATGCTCTGTGAACTAGGTGACAACATCTCTTCAGTTGTTTATTAGACATATTCAGTGGAGGGAATAACATTTTCATATTTCACCATTTATACTGTGCTGCATTTATCACTAATTGCAAAAGAAGTAATATTTGCTCATACTGAGTTCATTGGATAATGTAATTTTCTGATGGACATCTTAGACTACTTATGAACTATTTACTTTACAGAAACTTAATGCAAGGCTTAAATTCTAAATGGAAAGGTACAAGAATACCTTAGTTGATGTCACTTTTAAACTTGCAAGGGTGATGAAGAAAATGAAAGAGATTAAAAATACAGTATATCGAATTTTGCAAATTCTGAATTTTTTCATATCAATTGTTTTTCAGCAAATAAATTATGGTATATTATGTTGCAACTTATAGTTTTCTTAAAAGTAAACTGACAACTGGGCATTAGAAAAAATTAAGTCAAATTAATAATATTGTAGAGTAGGTAGTAAAAGGCAAAAATGTTTTACCATAAATTTGAATAGAAAAATATGATAATTGAAGCTAAAATCTAATTTGATTTATTCTTTTCTTATGAAATATAACATCTTTTTGAAAAACATTAATTGATCTACTTTATGGGGGTAAGACTTGTTAATTATAGTTTATTGTCAATGACTTGAAAAAGAAGCAGTGAAATCAGTGAGAAAAAGTACAAACCCACAAAACAGGTATTGTAAACTATTTGTATAACATGTGCAAGAAAGAACTGTACTATTGTGAAAAATGACTTGGCTAATAGAGACTACTTATAAAGTATATAAAGAGAAGATGTTGAAAGTGCAGGAGAAGAAACAGTTAGCAAAGAATTTACATTGTTGAAATTGCTAGCAGTAATGCTAGCAATTTCAACAATGAAATCATGAGACCTAGCTGCCAATCTAGTACCACACTTAAATTTGTGAAATCAAGTTACAAAAATGGAAAGCATGAATATTTTCTCAGCAATTGTTCAAATGACTGAACAATTGCCATGAAAATATTTATAGAAAAGGTACAGGGAAGTAATGTTACAGCTATGGGAAAATGATTGAAGCCAAGATGCCAGGCCAGCACTAATAATGTTGCACCCATGTTTTCTGTTATCATCACCAAACTAGATCCCCATAAATCTTTCAGACTTGATGATGTCCCTGGAATTGTCCTTAAGAAATATGCCCCTGAACTGGCCTTTGTTCTCTCCAAGCTCTACAACAGATCCCTTGCTGTACTTTCTATCTTTAAGAACTCTGGTGAACTATCAACCTATTATTCTACTTCTCTTTGTTAGAGTATTAGAGGCTCTAATCAACTCTGGATTGATTAAGCATCTCACCTTTTATGGTTTTCTTTCAAATCAACAATATGACTTTTGCTTTTCCACTTTAACCTTTATGTGTTGAAGGTTATTGCTGAAAAGAGTCTATCAATTTTAAATAAGAATGGTGAAGATTGGGTTGTGGCTTTAGGTATCTCAGAGTTTGGCATCCTTCACAAGCTGAAGGACTATGGCATCTCTGGCTGAATACTTGACTTGATCCAATCTCTCTTAACAAATCCTTTAATGAAACTGGTGTTAAACAACCACTCTTTTAGATCCTTTCATGTTATATCCCCAGGGATCTCTATTCAGGTGTTCATTATTTCTTATCTTCATCAACAACCTTCCTAATGTCATCATATCCTGAGTCAGTATTATACTGATGACACAGCTATTTACTCTTATCATCTTAATAGTAAATGAAAAGGAAAACTGGACACTTTTAAAAAATTTAAAATTAAAATTAATAAAAGTTCATATGAAATTTTTGAGAACTAAAAATATAAATGGTACTTTTGCTTTGTCTGGATAAAATCTAAAGAAGAATCTTAAATGCCATCCATCCTGGCTTCAGTCACTTTCCCAACACTATATTGTAACTTCACTGCCTTTCCTATAAATATTTTCATGGTAACTATTCTGATAATCTTTTGGGACCTTGACTTTACAAATTTAAGCACAGTACTAGATTGGGACCTAGATCTCATAATTTCATTGTTGAAATTGCTAGATGTAACTAAGTTCTATGCTAAAATTTTCTTCTTTCACTTCTCAAGTGTGTAACTCTCTCTACGCTTCTTATTTTCCAATCAACTTTGATCTTTAAAAATTTAAATGCAATGCCAATCATTATCTTGTCTTCTGTTCTTGCATCCTGTTCTTTTATAACAATAAATCCTTAATGATTTCTTTTTACTCACATTCTTTCACACCCAGTAACACCTTGCATATTACCTTGCTTGAGGTGAAAAGACAGAAAATAAAAAAGTATCCTATATTATGATTTTATAATTTTTACCACTAACAGTTTCATATAAGCAATACTAATGTCATTTATGAATTATTCTGCTTTTCTCACATTCTTTCACACTGTTAATTACAAGCATCTAATTCACATGTTAGATCTATAACAACAACCTTATCCTGTAGATTCCATCTTGTAAAATAGCCACAATGGCAATGGTAGAAATTCTCAATTACTTTATTCCTGTACCAACAAGATAAAAATACAAAAATACTCTTCCCACTGGCAACTCAGCCATTTATATAGCACTGGATGAGGTGACATGTCTGCTTGTGGAAGTCCCCCATTATCTAATGAGACCTTCCATTTCTACTCTATATGCCTCCTCCCTCCTGATTACAGGATGAATTGATATGGTCAGTTGTTTTGCCCCAGAATATCTGTGCTATTGTCCTCACATTTATAGGGATAGAGTTTGAGGGTGCTTGCAGGTTTCAACGTGAGCATTGACTTGGAACTGGTGTTGCACAATATTAGTGTTCTCCAATATTATTTTTTATTGGGTTTACTGAATCCATGGTGTCATCAATTTCAATTTCTTCTTGTTCATTACTTATGGTATTTGGTTTTTTAATCACGTTGGGTAATAAGGAATTATAATCCATGTTGAATACCATAGAGAATTCACCGGGTCACTTGATTCTGGATCTGAACATAATCACCAATTTGTAATTCCCAAAGTAGATGACAATGTTAAACATTGTAAAAGCGTTCATTCCATATGTGCCTTTTAGCCATTGCTGCCTCTCTCAATTAACCAATTTCTCGTGACTGTTTACTTATCTGGACAGGAGTGGTGAGTTGGGTCAACAAAGCATGGGCAGTATGATCATGACAGCCAGCTGCAACTGTTTGTGTTGTCTGCGAGTATATGCTTAGCCAGTTTGACAGCAAGTTCTGCCTGGCCATTGCTTTGTGTGTAGTAAGCCAATGAAGTATGTTTCTGTATTTCCCAATTCTTAAGGAACAAGTTGTATTCTTGGGAATCAAAAGGTTCCTTGCTAGAAGAAAGTTCTTCAGGTGCACTATATATTCTCAGGGTGCTGCCTACTGCCCTGTCCTTCTGAGATGAGATTAAGGCCACTTTCACCCAACCAGTGTACTGATCTGTGTATATAACAATTTCTATGGTGTAAGTCAATCACAGTTTGTTGGAATGGGAATTCAGGGTTAGACAGTGGCATCTAGGGCTTCTTAGGATGAGACAGGGTGATAGAGTTACATATCTGGTATTGAGATCTGGTCTGTCGGATGCTGGCCAAAAGAGGCATTGTCTTGCATTTGCTAGCATGCCATTTACACCCTGGTGTGCAGAATGTAGGGAATCAAGCACTTCTGCACAAAGCTGTTGAGGTATAAGGATTTTATTCTCTTTGATCAGTACTCCTTTGACACTACAATTCCTCACACATGAGCCAAAACTAAGAGAGACCACGAAAAGGAGGTCATGCTGTGATTTGGGAAAACCAATCTGTCAGAGTATGACATTATTTAATAATGGCTGTCATGATAAAGACGATCCTATCCCATGTGATAGCTCTCAATCTAGGATCATGCTTGTATGTGAACATGAATGCAGCCTTGATTGCACTGTCGATTGGTTTGATTGCATCAGTTGTAGTCACCTCATAAAATGACCATCTACACTTCTGTTGTATATGTGCAGATGATATTTGGGGATGTTCTCTCGAGTCCTCTGATGGGATCCATGCTGGGTAGCAGAAGGCATTGTCAAGTACAGCATTAAATTTTCCATGAAGATGTTTAATGCTGAATTTGTACATTAGTGTGCATTCCTTGAAATTAAAGAGACATGGGATCTTTATGTTCTTGAGGCTCCAATCTGAGAAAACTTTTATGAGTGGTTGATGGTCAACAGTCACTAGCAAATCTGGGCATTCCAATATAAACATCTGACATTATTCTAGTCCCTAGACAAGAGTCAGAGCTTCACCTTTGACCGGTGCATAAAAGGATTCTGTGTCATTAGTAAAGCAAGATCTGGTCAAAATAATTTTCCATTCACCATCACTGCAATTTTTGAGTTTGCTTTTGAAAAAGAAAGTAACCAATTTTATTTTAATGTCTATCTGTTGAAAGGCATGTCATTTTATTGATCAATAACGTCTTTACTCCATCCCCAATTTTCCACATGGTTACTAACTTCGACTCCTCAAAAAGTTAGCCAAGCATTTTGTCCCAATAAAATTTTCAGTTCTTCAGGCGTTGTAATTCTCAAAAGAGGACTATTGCCTTTCTCTGGCAAATAATGAGGATATCATGGTTTAGTTGTCATGTAAAACTAGAAATCATGGGAATATTTTATGGTGCTTGTTTGAAGGTTTGCTTCAATAATCCTTCAGTAAAGGATCCTTCACCAATATTTTCAACAAGCCCTTTTGGTTCTGGTTGACTTCTAGCTTGGCTGGAGGCTGCAGCTGCTTGAGGGATCTTTTTGATTGGCTTGGGCGATGAAAGTTTCGCTGAATGGAGAAGTAGTTCTTAACATAGTATCTGCTGCATTTCAAGCTCAGCATATACATTGAATTCTGCTTCAAGAGCTTCTAGGTTTCTTTGAGCTTCCAGCATACTTAGCTTTTCTCTTAGCATGAAGATTCTCAGTTAAATTTTGCCTGTTTTGAAACTAAGTTTACAGCTACTTCACCCTTCCTTGCATATATGTGGGATTCCTGGTATCTGCTTTTACCATTCCTTGAAACAGTTGACCTGTAGATAGACCTAGCATCCTCAGTTTGGAGTAGTTGCGAAAGGGATTTTTTTACAGCAATTGGGTCAAAAACACATTCTTCCAGGATCATGATTATTTCAGAGATCATTGAAGTACAGCTGTCCATTTTCCTTTTTATGTCTGTGTTGTGACTAAGTAATTGGTTAAGAAATAACAAAACAAGAGGTTGCAGATAAGTAGTGTATTGAACAGTAAATACAACAGAAGTGTGTTACATGACTTGGGAGTGTGTATCAGTTGACCAGCATTCAGTCTATATCACCGTTCCCCTGAGGCTTACTTTCCTACTACTTTATAGTAAGTGGAAAAGTCTACAATAGCCTCATTAGAGCGAAGACATCACAACAGTCTGGAAGTGCTGTGGTCATTATCTGCAGACTGTCATAAATCTGTTTAACTCTGTTTCACATTGCTCTAGGGAATTTTTCTAAATCCAATTTAAAACATTCTTCCTTTAATTTGATTCTAGTGAACTGAACCTCATTCTTGAAAGTAACATAGGCTCTTATAAATCCCTATTGTGATATTTTCACTTTCCTGAAGTTCAACATTTTTTTCAGTTGGGCGCTTCAATCTTTCAAAGTACATAATTTCTGGAGACTGGGGATTTTCATAAGCGTTGGTTAAACTAGTGTCTAAAGGATTCAGTTCCTGTCTATATCTCTGAGATGAGGCATTATGATTACTTGCATTATTTGCATTACTCAGACTCTTATCTTCATCTTCATTGCCATATTCACAATGTTTTGGCTGTTGTACGTTCCAGCCTTCTTCAGGTGTTTGGTATTTCAAAATGAACCCTTTATTTCATCCACTGGGTAAATTGTTCTAATTTCACATGCCTCAGTTATTTCCCTTTAACTTAACTCTCCACTGCTGTGACCTGGTACTGAACTCACAAATCTTTGGATATAGTCACTGGATCTAATCTGCTGCTTACAACTTTGAGCAAAAGTCATGTGGTGACCCAGTGACATGAACAAGAAATGGTCAGTATAAGCAGTACCTTACAACATAACTAGTACCCTGGGTACTTGGCAGCAGCTCTGACAAACTGGGATAGAAGGGTTCAAGAGGATAACAGCACTTAGAAAACAGCTTCAGTTTGCCTATCTTATGTGAAGAGACTATCAGAGAAAATACAAAAGATCTGCGGTCCATATAACACCAGGACAAACTTCAAAAGTGGTTCAACACTTTGTAGACATCTCTTCTGAGTAAGAACCCTACCATAGAGGAGAACATGACTAAGGACTGTGTGTACACCATGCTGTGCAGCTGTGGTAAGAAATACAAACGAGAAACAAGCCGCCCTCTTAAGGGAGCCAGGAATAAGGAGTGATAGAGAAAAGCAATGAGTAAAATAAAAAAAAAATGCAATAATAATAACAGAAATAATTGCAATATGAGCACTGGTAAAAAATGGTTACTGAGACATTAATTTTATAAATCCAAAAAATTCATACACAAATGTTCTCAAGGACACATGGTTCAGTGGATAAAGATGTCAGTAACTAGATCCAAGAGAGTTTAATCAAAGTGCTGTGAGTTCAATACCAGGCCAAAAACTTGGAGAGCTCAGTTAAACTGAGACATGTAATTAGAACACTCTACCTTGGTGGGTGATATAAAGGGTTCAGTTCAAAAATTCCTATCATCTGAAGAAGTCCAGAGCATATAATGAATACAATGAATATGGCAATGAAAATGAGGATAACAGTCTAAGTAATGTAAATAATTCAAGGATTCATTTCTATAGCAGGCAGAAAGTTAGTGAGGCGTATAAATTAGAATTAAAGATGAAGAAGATAACTCCATTCAAATCGATCCCTTATTTTTTTAAATGCAGAGCAATTTAGACCAACAACCAACTTCACTTGTACACAAAAATTGAAGTAAATGTGGGCGCTTTTAATGGACAGACTATTATTTGTCTGTTAAAATCCTATTTATTTGTTTTAACTTTATTCTTCTTATTTTCCTGTAATGGTGATGCCTTCTTTTGCAAAAAGAAAGCATCACCATTAACTAGGGTTAGATTTTTTTTTCTATTGAGTCACTGATTCACAGTATTTGAGTTCATTAATTGGAGGTATCCTTCTTGTTCACAGTTTTTTTGGTGAAAAAGGTGTCTTCTTACTTTCTTTCACATATTTGATATACTTGGTACTTTAAGGTATTTGTTCCATGGTGGTGAAATTTTTCTCCCAGGTGGTATATTTCACTTCTTGGTGGCCATAAGGTTTTTCCTCCTAAGGAGCAGAAGTTTTTCCCTATAATGTGTTTTAACCTCTCTTTTGGTAAAATAAGAGCATTAAAAAGGTGTTCGCCCTTCATTGTCTACATTGTAAATTATAAAATATAATATCTCTAGCTAGGTTCATTAGCATACCATTCATTGACAGCTACAGCCAGTTTCATATGGGGCACCCGAGTGTGTACACCCAGGGCAGGGCCAAACATTGCATAGCACCCACAACCATTGGTTGCACTGGCATTGGTATTATTACTAATCCTCCTCTTTAGTGCAATGAGGGGCTAATGCCTTGGGCAGCTGTTCCCCAGGACCAAGCCATCTCACAATATTTTTTTCAGCTGCGATCTGTCCACAGAGAAACAACTGACTTGTGCTCTGAGAGAGACGCAATGGAGAGATGTCAACAGTATGAGCAGAACAAGTATCATGGTACTTACTCGTCTCCCATGGTGACAATATGTGACACAAGGTCAATTTCATGTGAGGCACCTTTATGCATACATTAGAGTCAGGAGCAAAAATTGCCCAGTCCCAGCAACGTTGGTTGAACTTGCATTGGTATTACTATCAACCCCCCTCTTTATTTCAATGAGGGTTTACTGCTAAGAGTAGCTGTTCCTCAGAACTGGGCACCTCTCAATATCTTTTTCCATTTGCACTCTGTTTGCAGGCAGGGACAAATGTGTTGCATACTGCCCAAAGACAAAGATGCAACTGAGAGATGTCAATGATTTGAGCAGGACAAGTAGCATTGAATGGCTAGCCTATACAATAGATCTACTCATACACATTTGTTAATTAGTGGTAGCACTAACCAGCCACTGCTACATCTCCCTGATCTCATTGATCTCAAGTTTCTTTGTCTGTATATTCATTTTGACTTCCTTCTCTCCCCCTTTTTAGAGATCATATGTATTTCTCTCTATGAGAGATCTAGATCTGTCTTGTTTAGTGGTAGCAACCTGTTCTTCAAAATTGATGTTTAAATTGTCCATACTGTCCTGGTTTTCAATTGATTCCTCATCATTCAGTTTCTGTCAGTTCATAGGGTATGAACTGGACTTGTTTCCTAGCTAAGTTTCCCCCTTCCCTTCATACTCTTGTCTGGATCTTATTTAATCCTTTTGAGCAAAGACATCATTGCCCTTTTTTAACTATTAATGCTTTATTGTGTCCCTTCTGCATTATAAAAATTGCCCTTTTGGGTACATATTCCCTATTTTTCTTATACCACATTTTTTCATTAATGGAGTATGACATGGTTAATGGGGCTCTAATCTGTCTCCCCATTAATGCAGACTGACTTTCTAATCTGTCAGGATGTGCTATTGTTCTCTAAGTAATTTTATTACAGTGAGGTTCACCCTTTACTAGGTCCAGGAGCCACTCGAGGTAGAAGGTTATGTTTAGAAGCCATTTGTGTGTATAGGAGTGGAAAACAATGGTTTACCTCAGTGTTGAACAGGTTGAGATCATAGTGATTGGGGAAACATCCTGTTGGGAGTTGGTTCCTTAGGGCAATGGTTTGCAGGAAGAAGCTGTTTGAGTGGAACTTACTTCTCACCGATGGGATATGGAGGGAATATGGGTGGTTCACTACTATGTAAATGGCATGGTGTGCTCTTGCTGTGAAGGTTTGCCTTGGTGAGACCAAGGAATGTAGTTCATCTGTGCACTTTCCATGGAAGTAATGGTAGAGCAGTGAGTGTCTTGCCACATCCTGCCTTCATCAGAAGAGAGTTTAGTCACCAATCTCTGACCATCAAGAATTTTAGAGTTTTTTGCCCATATATTGTCATATCATTGGCATAGATGTTTACAAATGATCTGAGTATATTCTTAGGTATATCGTTTATGTAGATCAAAAAGTGGGTTGGTTCGAGGAGTTACCCATTGATAACTACCTTCAGAGACCTTATATGTTAGGAAGGATTTTATGGTCGAGAAGACTTCCAGTGATTCCATAACTGAAGAGCTTGTGTAGTAAGCCTTTGTGCCACACCTTGTCAAAAGTCTTTGATGTAGCTAGTGCTATGATCCTTGAGGTGTGTTTATCGTCAAGAGCCTCAATTATTCTATGAGTGATGGTATGTCGGCAGTGGACCGGCTGACTGAAATCCATACTGCTTGTTGCTGAAGTGTTTGTTTTATTCTAGGTGCACAATGACCTTCTTATTGATTATGGCCTCAAAGAGCTTGCTAATAATACTGAGGAGACTGATGGGTCTGTACTGGGACTGGGATCCACATTCTTGAAAACCTGGCACACACTTGACACTTTACATAGGTTTGGAAAAGATTTCTCCTTCAAGCAGCAGTTGAATAATTTTGCTAGGATTGGGGATAGTTCTGAGTTGATGTACAAAGGACAATCACCAGAATTTTGTCTGAACCAGTGGTTTTCTTTGGGTCAAGGCCTTTGATAAGTCTAGAGACCTTTTATGCTGTGATGGTAATATTACAGAAATTGAAGACGTGGGAACTTGGAGAGTGGATGGTCTTTGTCATCTAATGTTGAGTTAGAGGTAAAGAGGTTTGTCTTAACAGTCAAGGGGTTTGCTTCATCAGTTGAGGATAGTCTTGGTAAGAAACTATCAATCTCATCTTGTTGAGTAAAAAATGCCCTCAATCCCATTTTTATAATCTGTACCATTTTTCTACAATTACATTTGATTGTAATTGAAATGATGGGGTTTTATATGGGATACATCCAATTTTCCTTAACTGAGAACACAATCCCACACTGTTAATGTGTGTGTGGCCCATATGAATGCAAAATCAAAGTTCTGTCTCCTTTAGTCATGTGTGTATTTTATTCTGGTGAAATCTTTTTTTTATTTCAGCACACTTTGGACATTTGTGTATGTGATTTTTAAACATTATGTGCATATCCCTGCTGCCATGTTTCAATTTTAAATGTAATTCCACAATGCACATCATTATGCACACTCGTTATTACATCTTTTCTATATTTTTATTACATCTTTTTTTACATTTTGTTACATACAACACCATTTTCTACAGTTAACTTATGCCTAATATTTTTGTATGGCTTTTCAGCTTTTGAAGACTTTTTCCATGTATTAGTTTTTATTCTAGATACAGTTTTACTTAATATTAAGACTGTAATGTTTCTGAGGCAATCATTTTATCAGTAGAATGTTGGTTTTTACCCAGTGCAAAAATTAATCTTCCGTATTTTCTAATATGGTGTATTTTTGTCCTCTTTTAAAATTTAATCTGGATAATGCATCTGCAGAGAAAATAGCATTTTCTTTTACATATTCAATATCAAAATCAAAAGCTGTTAGTTTTATGGTCAATTGTAATATTTTTGAATATGTAATTTTCAGTTAAAATGAATTCAAGGGGAATATGGTCTGACTTCAACAAGCCCTAGTAGTGCTCCAAACTATAGATAAAGTGTCTTTGAGTAATTAGATTCAGACAACATTAACATTCTAGAAAAAATACATAACTGGTTGTCCTTCTTGGGCTAAGATTGTCATTATGAAATTTTTACTAACATCCTTTGGGTCTCAAAAATTTTGATCTTGCTTTTTTGTAAGATCCTTTTTTAAATTATCAATTGCTATTTATTATCAAATGCTGTTTGTTGTATATTAGTCCACTTAAATTCATTATTCTTTTTACAAAAGTAGTAAACAATTAGTTCTGAATATTTTGGCAGGTATTTACTATAAAAATTGATAAACCCTAAAAGGATTCTAATTCTTTTATATTGGTAGGAGGAGACACATCTAATATTTTCTGTGTCAAATTTGGGTCTGGCGTAATTCCGTCTTTAGCAGTGTGATACCAAGATATAAGACTTTTTCACAATTAAATGCACATTTATCTTTGTTTATAGTCTTACCAGATATTCTTAGTTGATTTAATACTGGGTTATTTTTTTTTTTTTTCAAGTTTTCTTCATTGGTTTTGCTCAAATATATATCATCTTGATATATTACCATATTTTTATTTCTCCTCTTAGAACATTTTCTATTCCTTTCTGAAAGATGTCACTTACTGTTTTCACCCCATAAGGTATATGAGTCCATCTAAGCAATTTAATTGGGGAGATACCTCAAATTTATCATCTATTTGAATTTGATAGTAAGTGCGTTTTAGATCAATTTTGTAAAGCATTTCAATCCTGCTAACCAAAGTAATATATTTTCAGTGTTTGAGATAAGATAAGAATCAAAAAAATCTTACAGTTTACCATTACTTTATAGTCATCACAGATTCTAAGATCACCATTTGGATTTCTCAGAACTATTATAGGTGATATCCATTTAGTTTCAGCCATTTAGTTTCAACACTTTTACATAGTTTCACAACTTCCAGGAGTAATAAGAGAATTGGAAAATTTTTGAGATTCAAAATATGATGGGTTACAATTTTCTTTACATGTTTTATAATCTTTTAATGTTACATTTCCAGGATTATCTGAATTCATAGCATGAATTTGATATGTGCTATTGGCCTTAAGCACATTTGTTCTTATAATCTGTTCCTTTTATTATAGATCACAACTACAATAGTAAAAATTTAGATCCTGGTATTCATTTTAAATGTTTCTTCTCAGTATCCTAATGTCATTATGCATGACCCATCAAACTGTCTTAATTTTAAATGCCTTTTATATAGTTTTGGTTTAACATTTGTTCCTAAAAGTTCTAAAGAATTAGCATTACCCTTGTATCAATTTACATTTTTAAATTTACCCCATTCAAATTAATTTCCATGAAGGTATTTTCTTTTTTATTCTTCTGTATTGAGAAAAATCAGTTTCACTTTTTAAAGCATCTAATTTTTCGACACTTTTAATTTACACACTGATTGGAAACAATTTTTCTTCTTACAAATTTTACATATCTGTTGCCATGTCAGATACTTTTATCTGTTTGGTTCAGGCTTATAGTTAAAATATTTGTATTTTAGTGTTGTTTTCTTTATCAAGTATGTGTCTATAATTTCTGGATGATTTTTCAGTCAACTCTTCCTGTTGTATAAATTCAATACATGCCTCTAATGAGATTTGGTTTAATTGCAAGTGTTCTAACATTTTCAATCTATGTGAAGTATTGCACATACATTCTATCATTCTTAGCTGAAATAATTCCTTTTCAATAGATATTTCTTTTTGTCCTAAATATTGCAATTCACAATCTCTGCTGGTGTTTCATAGCCAATGCAGAAATTTCATAATGAGTTCCTTGCATTCTTGTTTTAATGACAAAAACCTTTTTCCTTGGTCAAATATTCTTTAGGCTAATCTCTTTGACTTGGTTAAATGTCAATTCTTACACTTCTGTTGGATTAATGATGTCACCACAATTCTGTATGTTACAGAATAAATATCATCATAAATTAAATCTTCACAATGGCTTCGCAAAAGACAGAGATACAACTGAAAGATGTTAACTGTATGAACAGGACAAGTACCATGGTATTTACTCATCTCCCCACAATGACAAGATGTGTCACAAGAAGATCAGTGTCATGTGGGGCACCCAAGCCAGGTCCCAAAATTGCCCAGCCCCCGCAACTGCCAGTTGCACTGGCATCGGTATTTCTACTGATCCCTCTTTTTACTAAATTGAGGAGGTACTGCCTCAGGCAGCTGTTTCTCAGAACTTAGGCACCTCAAAATTTTTTCAGTTGCATTCTGTCCACAGAGAGAGACACAACTGAGAGATGCCAAGTACAAGTAGGGCAAGTGCCATTGTTATTACCTAACACAGTGACCCTATACATAACGTCTAATCATATGCATATGCCAATTTGTGATAGCATTAAATACCACTAATACGGAAATGTCTTTTCATTATTTATTCTTTTTCTCTTCTCACGTAATTCTCAATTTCTTTTGTTTTTCTCCTTTCCTTCTGTAGTGATATTGAAATAAACCTGGACTCATTTACATATCAGTGCATATGCATTGTCCTTATACTACTGAAGAAATGACATTTATGTAGAAAACCTTGAAGCAGACACTTCAAAACACTTTTAATTTCTAATGTTACAATCATGACTTTTTTATGCACTAGCTTCAAGCACAAGGTTTTGAACTCATTATAAAATAGATTTTATTTTTGTACTCATCCATCATTCAAAAAGGAAAGTAATAATAATCAGTTAAAAACCTATGTTATGATCCAGAATAATGATATTTCATCATTCTAAAAACAACCTTTCTACCAGTGATGATTGATGAAAAGGATAGTTCATCATCCTGGAAATAAAAATAAAAATTTCATCAATCTAAAACAACCTTGACACCAGTGATGATATATGATGGTGATATTTCATCATTCTATAATCTGAAACTTCATCATTATAAAAACGACCCTTCCATCACAAGCAAAGTCAGTTGAGTAGAGCAGAGTAGCAGTGGCAGTAGTAAAAAGGAACAATACAGATGTATCACCATCACTTGATGAAAATCCACATTTAATGGTCTCATACACTACCCTTAACAATGAAATCCTAAAAACAAGCAAAAACAACTAAGCACAAACTTTTAAAGAAACAAAATAGACCATTGAGAACATTTTTAACACACACAATACCAATATTGTAATTAATATCACAAAAAAGAAAAAATACACATTCTTCTCAATAAGTCTTATTTTTGTTATTGTTGTAAATTTATAATTTCTAAATTATAGAAACAATAATAAATTTATTTGGTCACCATTTTACATTCTTCCTTTCTTTTACCCACTCCACAGATAACTTCAGCCTTTTCACTGAAAAGTTTTTCCCTTTTGTTGCTAACACCTCCCCTTTTTGGTGTGCTTTTTTTAAAGTAAGTTTTGTGTTGGGGTTTAATTGTAATTGTTTGGTGGAATGTTGGACTCTGACTTTCTGGTTTTCATCCCACAAGGTCTAGCTCTTATGTTCCACATTCATGATGTTTTGTGTGAATGTTGAGTGGAAGATCGGACCTTTGGTTTGTGGATATTGTTTATAAAACAATAAATTATAATTTATAAATATATAAATTATATATATATATAATTTATAAATAGTTTATAAAAGCGTAGCTCGTTTGTGTGCAATACCAAAATGGAAGATTGCATGCTGACATCGTAAGTGACATTTCCAGTTTGGTGCAAGATGTAACCTGGTGTCAACTTCTCTGTGTCATTTCAGTAGTTTTTTGCTAAGACCTGTTTCCTGGTTTGAAGGTTTGATTTACTGCACTATGATGGTGGTTGTTCCATTGCCATGTTTCACTTGTGAGAATTTTGTCCACTTGGACATATGGCTACAGATAACCGAATTTTGTGGTTCATCAGTGCCTCGGTAGGTGAGCTATCATTTGCGGTGCTTGTGTTTGGTGTGGCTCTGTAACTTGTTAGGAATGTCTCCAACATTTTGGTTACCATGCCTTCCACTTTTAACTTTTGGAGTGCCCTCCAGGTATCCACAAATCGCTCAACTTGTCTGTTCGATTGTCGATGGAATGATGGTGTGCATATGTGTATGATAACATTTTGCTTGCAGAAATCAGAAAATTTTGCTGAAGTGAAAGCAGAGCCATTGTCAGAGACTAAAGTCTCTGGGACTTCGAATCTATTGAAGATGTGCTGTAATTTCAGAATGGTATTCTTGATGTGAATCATCGGAAAAATTTCAGGCCATTTACTGTAGGCATCCACTCATAACAGAAAACATTTTCCATTGATAGGTCCTGCAAAATCAATATAAAGATGTGGCTAAGGGGAAACTGAGACAGCCCTAGAAAAGAATATTTTTTTATTTTATGATTCAAAGAAGATTTTTTGGTAAATGATGTTTCTATTTTAAAAAAAAAAAAAATTGATGCTTTAAATTCTCCAAGCATTCTGTCTTTAACTAATATAAATATTAAGAATGTGAAAATTTAATTTCTCAAAATTTCATAAAATTAAGTATGTCGTGGTGGTGGTGGTGGTGGGAAACAAATATTAAAAAAATATTTTTATCAAGATTTTCTAAACAAAAACTTTTTTTAAATTTAATTCATTTGTGAATAAGTCCTGTGAGTTTCATTAAAACCCAACATTTATTTGATTTTTGTAAGAATTTCCAAATTAATGTGTTTTTACTGCAAAAAAGACACTAAAATATTGAATACTAATACCCCTCCCACCAATAATGCAAGAAAAACAAGATTTTTCACCAAAATTTCAAATGTACTAAAAGGGATTCAAAATTTTAATTAAATAATTAAAAAATACTTTGGTCTTTCCTCTAAAAAGATTTGATGCTAAAACTTTATTTTTATCAAAGTTGAGGCATTTTTCATCATGGTATGATCTTTTTAGAGCAAATTAGTTGAGGTACCTATATAAATGTCAAAGCCTTAAAAAAAATTAAAATTTTTTTGTTTTTTTTGTGCATGTGTGTATAAACATGCCGATTTTTGTAAATATGGATGTACAGCAAAGTAGGTACTTCCACAAAACATGATACCTAAGGTTTAAAATTAATTTTAAACCTTAGGTATCACTAATTTTAAAAAAATTAAAAATCTTTATTATCTTTATTTATCGCTACATTGTAATAAGCCTTTCCCTTTATGATCAATAAATATATTTTGTACTTAACAAATAACAATATTGCCTAATCTCTGCAAATTAAGACAGAGTTTTAAAATGATTTAAAACTTTATAAATTATTCTAATTAAAATTTTTTAAAAATGAAAAAGTTCTTGTAAAAATTCATTTGTAATTAAATGTCTTAGCTTTAATGCATTTTTTATTTTACAATTCTGAGCAGATTTTTGGTAATTGGGTCCTGTTTTACAAAAAGATATTGATGATTTAAATTCTCCAAGGAGTTTTGCTTTTAACTAATATAAACATAATATAAAGTGATGGGTAACAAATGTAAAAGAAATGATGTTCTAAAAAAAACTCTCAAATAAAGTCATTCATTATTTGATTTTTGCAAGAATTTCCCTGTCAAATTCTTTTTTTTACTGTAAAAAAAGATGCTAAAATTTCTTTTACTAATCTTTGCCCCACTCCTCTCCTGCTGCCAAAAAGAAAAATAAGAATTTTAACCAAAAATTTGAACATTCCAAAAAGGATCAAAAAATATAATTGAATAATCAAAAAACCCTTTGGTCTTTCCTCTTAATAATAAAAGATTTTGATGATAAAACTGTCTTTATTAAGTTTGGGTCATTTTTTTCATGATGGTATGCTTATTTTTTTTAACAAAACAGATATTCATTTAATCTATTTTCATTAATTGATATTAAATTTTTTTTAATTTTCAAACCAAAAATAATTTAAAAAATATGATGTGGCCTTTATTCCAAAATTCTGCCAGTAACATTGTAACTGTGATTTTCACCAAGTGGGTAGGTGTAGCTTATGTTGTTAAGGTTCATAGTTGCATCTTTTTGGCAAATAAACAAACAAAAAAAAAACAGAATGACATCAAAATTTGCAAAAATGTTAGATCTTGTAATAGTTGTGCTTAGTTTAATTCATAGCAGATATAAATGTCAGTAGAAAAAAGCAAATGTTGATAAGATAATGAAGATCACAAATTACTGCCCAGGGCCCCCAATCAGACTTCCACTGCTCTGGTTGGGGTGTTTGGTGGGGTGGTACATACCAGTCTTGGTCCAATGACCCTGAGAGTGATGCTGTTTAGAGTCCTAAACTCCTGGTAGGATCACCCTTGGTGGCAAGGTTGAAGATAAGGACCCGGACTAAGTATGACTACCCCCAAAGATCCTAAGTGTGAAACAAGCAGATGACAATTACAATAGATCTCAGCAGTTGAACCAGCTGATGAAGAGGGCTATGCATGAGGGATATGGTACACAAGACACCACTTGAAATTATAACTGAGTCTGTTGCAGTTTCATTACTGGATCCTGTATATCTCATTCTATGTACCACAGAGGATGGTCATGAAATCAAATTGGGAGTGCCATCCTAGAAAATGTAGACTAAACATCAGAAGTCACTACCACTGTCAATCTGGGAAACTGCAAATGGCAGGCCACCCATTATGCTGTTGGAACAACAAGAAATATAAGATTACTAATATGATGTTTGGAACATGGAATGTTGAACTCAATTTGAAGAATTACTGAAACCCCAGAGCATTTGAACCCATGCCTGTCTGGGGCTGGACTCTTTTTTAGCAGATCACGTTGGTGACTCAGGCAGAGTTAGAGAGAGATGAGCTGCTACCAAAACACTGTGTGACCTGTTGCTGGGAGAATTCCTGATTTTGAACCCCATTCCAAGATTTAGAAGAGCAAAGTGTCAGTATAGAAATTTAAGAGGGACTGGCTGGTTTTCATATCAGGAACTATATAAACCAACAAACTAACCCGACAAATCTTCCATTTTTATTTCCTCTGTGAGAACATTTTAATTTCTTTCATAATACAGCATCATGGTTCAAACCTGCATTCCAAATTACCTAGAATATTCAATCTTCACTGCTCTGAGATCAAAGAACACAGTGGTGGGCAGATTGGTGTGAATTGAAACAGTCAGTGACAAATAACCAGTTGACTGACAACAGTACTGTCCAGCATAGGGTTGACCCTTTGATTGACTTATCGTCCTACGACCCTGAGGATTAGACCGCTGGTGTGGTTACATCTTCTGCTATAGACAGTGTGTGTCATACTATTTGACAGCTGCAACCCAGGTTTGACCCAGGATTGACTGGGTATGTGTGTTATAATTGGTGTCTGTGACCAATGGATCAACCCAGGGGAAGCCAACAGAAATTTAGAATATTGACCCAAGGTCACAGAAACTTTTTGACTACAAGGTTCTAAAAACTCCACAAACTTTTTACCAAGTTGTAGCAACAACAAGACAAGTGACAGGTAGGACACTTTTTGTTTTCCCTATATTTTTCTCCCTATATTTTTCTCATGTTAATTGTGCACTTCACCATTTGTCAGATTGTCTCTCTTTGTTCATGTTGATGGTTCATTAGACAAGTAAATGATGAGGGAACTGATCAGCCTAGAGACAGAAATGAGGCAAACAGACCTTAGGCTCCAGTCTCCAAGCAAAGATCCTGGATTAACATGGAGTACCTTAGAGAAGCTACTGATAAAAAATATGCAGATGATGGGACGGTGATAGGGGTCATGAGGAGCCTCATGAAGCTCACCGAGGCACAGGATGAGACTCCGGGTGTTTTGAGACCAGAACAATGAAATTGTCAACCTTGGCCTTCCCTGAGGAAGTAAAAGAAAAAAGCCACCATTCAGGTCCAGTGGCAGATTTGTTATTTGAGAATGATCAGACAAAATGTTATTAAAGAGGCCCCAAACAGATTGTCAGTGGTCATAGATCTGGAAAGACAATGAAAAGGTGTGGAACGAGATGAAATGTAGTGGAACATGGGTTCAGGATTAGGAAGCGTTAAACTGCAGGAAGAATAGGGAAAAGAAATCTCTGGTTTGGAATAAGGAATGTGGTAGCCAGAGTGAGGACAGGAGGTCCCTTGTCATAGAGAAGGGTTTGAAAGATGATATCCAAGCTTCTAATCTGAAACCTCCAGGAGATGAAATACCTCTCTCCCAACTCTAGAAATAGTTAAGAGAGTGGTCCCTGAAACATGGGTGCAGACAGTGCATGTATGCAGATAGATGGGTAGGGGAGTAGATCACCCCTACCACTGAAAGGAAAGCCTCACCTCCAAACCAAGAGACATAAACTAAGGAATTCCACAAGAAAAATTACACTCCAATATGATAATGGCCTATATGACATGAGATGAGAAATCCCAGTAGTAATTGCTAAAAGCAGTGTGAGAGAAAGGGAGAGACAAGCTTCAATAGAGAGGGAGTTATTGCCTGATGAAGTGGAACAGGAGAGTTAGATAAACAAAGCTAGCACCATATATGGGGAAAGTAGAAAATAAAGAAAAAGAATTGTGATAAAGCTAAAAACATTATTTAATTAGGAGAGCTTTTGATTGTTGTATGAATAAGATTATAGATGCTATTATCTTGAGAAGAAAAAAGAACTTTTTTCAATGAATACTGAGTTTTTTTGCAGGAATAGTGTTCGTCTCTGAAATTTAATTGGGGTGATTTATGAAGTTTTAAATCTTTTAAAATCCTGTTCTGATTTGTGCTGGTTGGGTGAAAACTATATTTGCTAATTGAAAATGGAAGGACTTAGTGCAATTTAAAGTAAAAATACACAAATCTTAATACTTGATTGTTTGGAATTTTGTGCAATTTTTGAGAGGATAGATAGGCCATGTATTTTCTGTCCATTGATTGTTGGATAAGTCTGAACTTAATGTCACTAGTAAAATTGGCTTTGGTTTAAAATTAGATTAATAATAGTTGAGAACCACAAGTTGCTGGGTGAAGGCTGAACATCGACAGGAAATTTTGGGCCACCAATTTGGTTGGTGCTCCTATGGTGTTGAGATGGTGTAATAATGTTAACCTGGAAATTCCCCACAATGTGAGGTATTTTTTTGAAACACAAGAAATGAATGGGAATGAAACGGTGGAATGTGAAGATATTGATTTTGATTAATGCGGAAAATTGGTTATATTGGGAGTTACCAGATGGTACAGACTTGTAAGTGTCTCATGTGAAAAGAATTGGTAATTAAGGAAGATTACAGGAACATATCTGGTAATAGTGGATATTACTAGTGAAATGAATTGTCTAGGCTCTGATGAATGAGCCATGAAATTTAAAGTGACAGAGGTTCACGGAGACAATTTACAGTGCACATTGAAGAGAAGATTGTCCGGAATCATACTGATAGTTAACGGTGCTAATTGAAACAAAAAAGTAAGGAAGATAAGAATGGCTTTGATGCTGGTATGTCATCTTGGGAAAGTGCACACTTGGGTGTGTGGCAGCATTGTGTTTATTAGAGTAGCCTATCCCATGAAATAAATGCAGAAAGTGATTGAAGAGGATGGAGGTGTGGATGGCATGTCATGGAGGGTGGACAAACTTATTTATTGGTGCTGTTATTGGCCTGCACAAGGGCTCATGTATGTCTGGCAGTGCTATTGGTGAGACCTGACCTTTGGACAATGGTGCCACACCTGTCTGAAACCAATCAATGTGCTGGAAGTTGATTAGCAACAAGAATAAGATGAAATTGAAAAACAAATTGAAGATAAATAGTGGGAATATACTAAATAAATATGTATGTATACAAACACTGAAGTGTTGATAGAATAAAGCAAGGAACTTGCAGGAATGGCTGGCATGATGAGGCTTATACTACTGGTGATGATGGTAGTGGTAGGATCCTGGAAGCAATATCAAAATATGGTTTTTAGAAAAACAAGTGAAGTGACAATAATGAGATCAAAATGATTAGTCACTTTTGTGATAGATCTGAACCCATAAAAATTGATGTTAGATGAATTGGGGTGGGGTGAATTGATTAAGCTGAGTATGAATTTAGCACAAAACTATATCAGAGAAGGACAGTATCTCAGATTACTGTCCTGGAGTTGGAAACTTCCATAATAGAATCCCAGTGGAAGGATATGAAAAATTATTTGAAGGGAATTGAATTGTTATGAATAAGAGCGAAATGAGCAGTAATTCCCATTGTTGGGAAGGTGTTAAGCATTCTGTTCAGAACTGTTAGCAAAAGGGCGCTGGAAAGTGTATTGATACTGAATGGGACAAGATTAGAATTGGCAAAAAAATAATTTAATAAGAAGTAGCCAATATTTCTGGAGTCATGTCAACTGAATTACATGAGAAGTAGCTTCATCCAGCAGTATATTTAATTAATAACAATTGTAAATAAGGTATGCCAGACTAGCCAGTCCCTAATAAATTTGTTAGAGCATGTGAGAGCTCAGCTAGATATGTTATCATTAGGACACATGTCTCTGAGCATAGTGACCCCTAGTCACTTGAAGCAGTTGCTGTTAAAGATACAGACCAAGTTGCCTCACCATTTGAGGTTGCCTGTAGACTCCACCCAAGAGTTATGAAAATACTACAAGGCATTAGGTTGTGTTATTTGCTAGAAGATAACAAACTGTTGGTTTTAATACTGCTTTCATTGTTAGACAGGGAAAGTATTTTTGAGATATATCAAATGATAAATTTACCTACCCTCTGCCTCTGAGTAGAACAGTGACCAGGAGCAGTTGCAAAATATCAAATTGAAACTATATTGAGAATATATAGCTTTAAATTCAGCAAGAACAAGATTTATGTTGATGACGACAGGAGAAGTGGGGAAATGTAAATCTAATGCTTTTGGGATGTGTAAGTCCCATTTATATGACGGGGAGTTGTCAAGTGGTGATATTGACAAATACAGTATTGCCACAAGCTATCAATATATCTGCTGGAATTTGGACAGTGGCCACCCAGACTCAGATTGATCTATTGAGAGTATGTGGTGGTGGTGGGTGACCCATAGAAGCAATAAAGATAAATCCCCCATTGACTTTAATGGAGTTACCTCTGGGATGTTTGGCATTTGGGATATCTATCTTCCTTTCCTCATATTATAAGACCAAAGAGAAATTTGAGGAAAAAGATTCATTAGTAAAGTTAATTGAAATGGCTCTGAATAATTAGACAAAATTATAGGAATCAGTGATTGAGAAACTCTTGGGGATTACCCTGAAAGTGATGCCAAAGTTATTAAAACAGGTAGAGAGAATTAGTCTGGACCCAAATGCTCCAGACTAATTCTCTCTACCTGTTTTAATAACTTTGGCATCACAAATTGAGTGCCATGGGAGAAGAGAGCACAATTTGGAGAGTTAATTCAGAGACCATAATGAATTGGTCTGTTATGTAAAGTACCTTAGTAGATATTGTTGCCATAATGGCAATAATATGGAAGCTGAAGAAGCATAGGAGAAAATCTACGAATTCCTAGGTGTGCATGAAAATGAGAGAGGGACACCAATTAGAGTTCTTTACCAAAGCAGATTGACTTTCTGATTGGTTGCTTGAACTATGACTTTGTTTGCCTTCTGATTTTTATTAACCATCTATTTTTTAGAGATAGTGAAATGTTTTATTCATTTTTCACCACTGGTCTGGTCTTCTAGTTGAGAGTTTGAGACAAATTTCATGACAAAGAACTTAACCTTGTCTGATGAGGATGAAATAACATCAGGGTCATAGATAATAGTAGACACAGATGTCTCTGTTAAGAATCTTGTTAGTGATTTTTCAGAACTCACAGGAACCAAGTCTTATGTTGTCCATTTTAGCTTAGACTGACTGTGCACAACTGATGTTAACATTCTCCAGAACTTTTATCTTGCAGTAATTGCAGACATTTTATTTTTATTTAAATATATAATCAATACTAATAGAATGACAATGCTTTAATCTAAAATAAGATTTGTTAAATAAAGTATCATTTGAATAAAAGGCAAAAATGAAAAAAAAATAATTTGGTAGCTTTTTCAGAACTACAATGATGTAGTAAGTTAATATTGCAGCGCAGATGACAAAATAAAAACCTGAAAGACACTGTAGAAGTGAAATAATTCAAAAAAGCAAGATATAACAGAATGGGAAATAGTTAAACCAAACAATATACATCAAAATTCGTGCTGAGAAAGTTTTAATATGCCATGTCCTTTTAAGACATAGGCGATTATGGCTCCACACAGCTTTTTATCATTAGTATTCCTAAGCGATGTTGGTCTTAGTATCCCTATTCCTATTTTGGTTATATCTTGTTTGAATTTTCTTTGAAATTTTCACATATGCTTTTTTATATTTTATATTTTCACTGGTGATTTTTGGCGACTTGTATTTTCAATTTGTTGTCCAATCATTGCTGAATTTTTCATTCTTTATTTTCCTATATAAAATAGAAACATTAATTATTTATTTATTTTACAGCTTTGATAATGAGTGGTAAAAAATTGCAATTAGAGCCATTTTACATTACCTGTAGAAAAAAGGACTGAGTGCAAGGGCTGCAGCAAAATAAATTAATGATGTGGCAGGCCCAGGAACTCTAAATGAATGTATGGCATAAAACTGGTTCAGATATTTCAAGGAAGGTGACACTAGCCTCAAAGACAAGCACTTTGAGCTTGACATGCTGGAAATGCTGACCATTATACTCAACAACTGCAGCAAATATATGATGCTTTGAAAGTCCTCTACTGGGCATTGGTCAGTCGAAGATATGCACTCTTACAGCATGACAATGCCCCAGCACACATTGCCAAAGGAAAATTTGAATAACTTGAGGGTCTAGAACTACAGCCTAATCCTGCATACAATTCAGACCTTGTATCATGAGATTACCAGCTTTTATGAATTATGGCTCATTTTCTGCACTGATAGTGCTTTAACAATGTGGATGACTTTAAAAATGTGTTCAGGGACCTTTTTGCTTTAAAACTAGACAATTGATATAATCATGGAATTAAGCTTCTGGCACAACAATCTCAACAAGCAATAGAATAACTCTGAATACCTATATGAAGAAGGGAAATATACTGAGAAAACATTATTTGGACTATTGTCTTCATCGTCATATTTATTACATTTCAGCCGTTGTGCGCTCCGACCTTCTTAAGGTGGTTGGAATTTATTTCACTCACTGGGGTAGACTGTTCTAGTTTCACATGCCATGTTTTAATGGATGTCAATTATCAGTTATCTCCTGTTAATTTCCCTCTAAAAGTTCTCCACTGCCTTAGCCAGGTATTGAACTCACACTCTTTGGGTCCTGTCACTGGATATAACTAACACCTTTATCCACTGTGCCATGTGTCCTTGCAATAAATATGGCGACAAAGATGAGGACAATAGTCTGAATAATGTAAATAATGTACATAATACCTCATCTCAGAAATATAGACAGATACTGAGAAAACATTCAGACTTCTTCACTAGCCACATTATTTCCTCCTCCATGTGTTAAGACGAGTTTACAAAATCCACAAAGCCAACAAAAAAGACATAACTAATAACACTTTTAACAAAAATTACACAAAATTCATAATCCTACCCTCCAACATGTTTTTTACTAAACTCACAAACAAATTAGGATCATTACCACCATTTCCAAGACAACTGGATATATAATTAGGAAGAAAAAAAAAATCAAATGCTGGTATTTATGAAATAAATTGTTTACAAAGCAAAAATGTTTATGTGGGGGAGATATCACATGATCTAAAAATCTGCATCTGTGAGAACAAGAGAGATTTGCATTTAGACAATCATTCAAACTCTCATATTATCCAGGGACAAAGCTGGCCATAACTTTGATTTTACTAATACTATACTAATTAAAAAAAGAACATAATTCTTTAAGGAGAAAATACATATAGCATTATTACCAACTATAAACATTACATTATATCTCATCCTTTTTTAATCCATTCTTAAAGAATCTAACTTATGTCTATCTAATAAAATAGTACATGCATAAAAACAGCCCCAGATTAACAGAATACTACCTAGCTATTCTGACTAACCACACAAAAGGGAAGACATTAGGACTCCTACTAGATAGACACATACACAATTACAAATATACATTAGCATCCAATGCCAGCTTAGACATATTAGAATTCTTACAAACTAATATACATATAGAATTATCTATGGTTTTAATACATGGGATACATGACTGACCAATGAGAATTAAACTACTCAAAAATTAAAAATAGCCAAATTCTCTCTTTTTGTCTGTTTTCCCTCAAGCTTTAATAAAAGTGAAACATGCCAAATTGATAAACATTTCCTATTTGTTTTTTATCTTATTATCCTGTTGGATTCTGATCCATATTTGATCTTTAACTCATCTACACACAGCCACCCCCCCATATATATATATATATATATATTTCGGTCTAATAAACCATCTTCAGGACATATTCATAAAATATAATTAACATTATCATTTATGATCTTATAAAACTTTCAGTTATCTGTTTGGATAAGTCTTGTTCTTATGTACATCATCTTTGTCATGTTGAATTGATAATGTTAATTATATTTTATGAATATGTCCTGGTTTATTAGACCAAAATGTCCAACGTTGACATATTAACATTAAAACAGCATAATTGCATATAAGGATTTTTGTTTGTTTTTTCCGTATATATATATATATAAACAAATGTTTAGAAGTACAAAATTTATATATAGTTTTAAAAACAAGGAATGTATTGATTTTAATTTTAAAAGTCCCTAAGGCCCTTTCAACCAACATCTCATCAGGAGACAATCGTTGGATCAACGAAAAGAATATTAACGACAATGAAGAGCAAAAAGAGGGAGGAAAAGAGGTGTTGTTCTCCCAACTTAAACACCATGTTCCTTGTTCATTGGATCACGTTATTACATTGAAGTCAAGGTTGAAAGACTTGGCTTATCGTTATTGTAATTCTTCTATTGACTCTTTTGATTTTGTTTGGTCAAAAACTCAATTCAAGGTTGTTAAATATTTGAAATCTAATAATGATATTTATATTTGTAAACCGGACAAGGGTGCTGGTGTTGTTCTACTGGACCGGGTAGATTACATAAAAAAGATGTTGATTATTTTGAATGATTCAGAAAAGTTAAAAAAAAAATTGGTCCAGTTGAAACTTGTGACAACACATACAGAAATGAAATTAAAATTCAGAAACGTCTATTATACTTGTTTAGAAAAGGTTACTTTTCTAAGGAGACTTATGACAGGATTAGACCTTCTTGTTCCCTTAGACCAAGGCTTTATGGTCTTCCTAAAGTTCATAAGAAGGACATTCCATTGAGACCAATACTTTCAATGATTGGTTCATCCCAACATTCTTTGGCACAATGGCTTCTGCAGGTCATACAACCGGTCCAAACATTTTTTGCTAAACATTGTATACCTGATTCGTTCACGTTTGTTGAATGCTTACAGGCCATACAGTCTTGCCCTGATACTGATTTTATGTGTTCTTTTGATGTGTCCAGTTTGTTTACCAATGTACCATTAAAGGAAACTATTAATATCTGTGCCGACTTTTTATAATATGAAGGTAACATTACTCCACCTCCTTTTCCTAAGGATATATTTATAGAACTTATGATACTATGTACCAGTTCAGTGGAGTTTAGTTTTGATAATGTTATGTATAGTCAAGTGGATGGGGTCCAGATGGGCAGTCCCCTTGGTCCTGCATTGGCTGATATTTTTGTGGGCTACCATGGGATGTTACTTTTCGGCAAAGTGTCTAAACCGTTTATTTATGTCAGGTATGTCGATGACACTTTTGCAACTTTTTCTAATGAAAGTGAGGCTGTTGAGTTCTTTAATGAGCTCAACTCCTTACACAATGTTTTGTCCTTCACTATGAAAGGGGAGAAGGACAACTGTCTGCCTTTTTTGGACATTTTTGTTGAACGCAGTAGAGGTGGTTTTCTTACAAGCATCTATCGTAAACCCACCTTTACGGGTCTCTATTTGAATTGGCGTTCATTTGCTCCTGCATCAAGGAAAATTAATCTTGTTAAAACCTTGGTGTATAGAGCGCTTAAAATTTGTTCTCCTATTAGATTGGACCGTGAATTTGAAAACATTAGTGAGATTTTCCTCAGTAACGGCTATCCGGAGGCCCTTATTGACTATATTATTAGTAAGAAGACTAAGGAAGTTCATTCCCCTAAAGTCCAGGGGCCTTCTAAATGTCCGGTGTATTTGAAGATTCCCTGGATTGGGGATAGGGGTCAAGGCTTAATTAAGCAGGTTAGCAAGTCGGTTTCCGGTTGTTTCCCATCAGTTGCTTTACGTAGCATTTTTTGAACTAGGTCTGTGTTTCCGTCTTTTCGCAAGGATGTATTGCCCTACATCAAATTGAGTAATTTAGTATATGAGTTTAATTGCCAGTGTGCTGCGGGTTATGTGGGGCGTACAATCTTGCATTTGGAAACTAGAATCAATCAGCATGTACCTTCCAAAATACGACTTGGTAAGATAGATAAAATATGCTATCTTCCCCCCATGAATATGGAATCAGCTATTGCTCAACATTTAGTTGAGAATATAGCCTGCGCCAAGTCATTTAAAAAAGAGTGGTTTAAAATTATTCATACAGCCAATTCCAACAATCATTTGAAGATTTCGGAATCGGTCTGCATAGGATTAAGGAAACCTTCTCTCTGCCGGCAGAAAGAATTTGTAAAGTCTCTTAATCTGTTGGGGGATATTTTATTTTAACTGTCCCTCGCTAATTTATTTACACGATTATTTCCTCTCCCCTTGTTACAATTATATACACTTTTTTTTTTTTTAGTGTGTTTCCCCCCTCTTTTTGCTCTTCACTGTCGTTAATATTCTTTTCGTTGATCCAACGATTGTCTCCTGATGAGATGTTGGTTGAAAGGGCCTTAGGGACTTTTAAAATTAAAATCAATACATTCCTTGTTTTTAAATATATATATATATATATATATATATATATATATATATATATATATATATATATATATTGCACATATAGTGCTGGTGTTATTAAAATAGTACTTGATGTAATACAACAAAGCTATTAAGTATATATATATTAATAAATATACATATAATCCATCACCGATTGCACGACTTTCATGCTCAACACAGTCTTCAGGTGCTTGCAGTTACGTAATTTAAATTTTTAAAAATATATCTGGTTATTGTAATGTTGACATCGGTATAATATATATTATACTGGGTTAATAGTATTTTAATTTTAAAAAAATATATATATATTTGGCATTTAAAATAAACAGGATTTGTATATATATATATATATATATATATATATATATATATATATATATATATATATATATATATGTATGTATGTGTGTGTAAAAAATTTCAGAATTTTTTTATTATTAAAGGAGGTTACTTGTTCCTTTTTAATTTTTTGTATAAATAAAAAAACAAAAAAAAATAAAAACAAGCCATAATTTACCTAAAAATAAACCAATTATTTCAATGCCTACATGTAACTATCAATTCATTGTTGTTTAATAAGCTAGGATTATTTAAAGTAACCAATTTTTCAACAAGACATAAGTTACATTTATTTCATTTCCCATTATAAGATTTGGTTCTTGTATCCCAGTTGATGGATAATGAGTTATTATTTAAAATAAAACCAATCCCAAGTGAACAGCAATACAAATTAAAACTTATTGAAAACTTTGAGGAATTTATAAAAAAATAAGATTGAATGTTCATTTCTATCTATAAAAATGAGAAGGAACAGCAAGAAAATTATGAATTCACAACAATGAATAATGAATAAAATTATTGCAATGTTTTGAGAAAGACCTGCTGAACAATAATGTATAAATACATATGGATGCATTTCAAAAGAAGCTCAAACAAGATATGAATGAAAAAAATTCAAAGAGTATATTAATACACACAGATAAAGAATGTATATAAAATGAAAAAGGAACTATGTAAAACTACTACAATATCACAAAATCTTACAGAAATTCAAATGAATATAGAATATGAAATTAATTTTTAAACTAAAGAAATAGTTAACATAAAAACTACACTAAAAACAAATAAACATACATCACAATTAAAGACCATGAGGATAATTATAAAATCATTTACCCATGTAGACTAATAAACCCAGACATGACTGAAACTGGAAAGATAAGAAAAAAACTACTGAATAAAATAAACCAACAGCTAAAAGTAATAGTGGGAATAAAATCCAAAAGAAATTGGTTTGAAAAGAGAAAAAAGAACATAATTTTATACAGTACATATTTTATTGTTCTCAACAAGAGAGTTGTAGTGTGATATAAAAGAATGCAAACAATGAAATTTAAATCATCACAGCATATTTTATTTTGCTGTAATGATTATTTATTGTGCTTTCTAAAAAAAATTAATTTATGAATGTGCACTGTACAACTTTTCTACTATAATAATAAAAATTATTAAAAAAGAATGACCATGTTGGGATTACCCAACCTTATCTGCCAGGAAACGCACTAGATGGAATAAGTTTGCTTATGTGAGGAAAGGAATCATTTCCTTTTATTTTCTTTATTACTCTGTGATGTAACAACACTAGAATGTGTTACCACTTTAATATCTTTCCTTCATCAAACTGACTAGGTAATTTCAAGCACAGGGATATTGCACATATATACACATCCACACTCATGCACACATACACACACTATGGTTAAGTACATAAAAGTTTTCTTTCATGTTTTCCACCTCAGCAGTAACAAGTTGTAACACCTCCCCTTACAAACTAGTGACCAACAGCAACTTCTTCCATTAAATATCACATAGCAACTGTTCACTACAAACATAATAAAATTCATTCTCCTTTGAAAATTAGAAATGCATTACATATTTATAGAAATAAATAATAAAAACAAAAAGTAATGAAAAAAGATGAACAAAAATAAAGTAAATGATTAAAAATGGACAAAAGAATAAAGAGAAAATTTGAGACCAGCAAAATATAAGGATTTAAAAAAAAACTGAATGAACACAGAGAAGTTGGTGTCAACTGTATCAGGAAATTGTATAAAATTCTTTCTCATCAGCAAAAATTGTCATTCAAGAAATCCCCAAATTACAAACAGTTCTCTTATTAAAGTTAACTCATTATAAAATCATCACAGTCATCAATGTTCCTACCAGACACCAACAACAAAAGAAAGGTTTACCATCTGCTTTACATTTAAAAAAATTATGGAACCATTGTACACATTGTTTAGTGAGAAGTGGTATAATATTGGTGCCAGAATTCAGTTCTCAGATGTAAATATACATATTGTAGTTGGACAGATGGTGTCTATCATGTGTAATAGAGATTAAAGCTCTTCAAATTGACTGACATACTGCATTGATGATATCACCCTGTAGTTTAATTGCAGGATAAAGAAATAGGTGCAAGAATGGAAGTTGTGGATGCTTTTACTGACTGGCTCCAAGAAGGCGGCATAGAAAATCTCAGTTATTTTATGGTAGGCTATTTTGGTTGAGACAAATTCTCTGCAATATGCTGTAATGATGAAAATGATGATGATCATTAACATTAAAATCATCAACATTTGAAACATTATTATAAAACCAATGATAATAATAGCCATAAGATTAATGGCAGTTAAAATTATTAAAAGAAGGTTTATTTTACCAATTATGATCTTGCATAAATCATGATTTCCATGAAAACAATTATCAGAAATAATAATGTAAAATGTCAGTGATAATTTAATAATTACAATCATTCTCTTCCATCATTCTAAATTTTACAAATATTTTTAAATATATTATAAAAATGATAAGTTTAAAATGAAATTTTAAGGAAACACTTTTTCATTAAAACTGAAATGAGGCATGTGGTTTATTGTTTTAATTTATATCTTCATCAAAAAGATATATAATTTCTGAAATATTATTTAAAAAAAAAGCAACTTTGGTCTTTGATCATCTGAAAGATTATGCTTGTCTAATATGTGAAAAAAAATTCATCTTTGAAGTAGAGATTTCAAATGATTGCTTTTAATGTGTTGAATACAAAATACGTTTTTGGAAATCATTTCTTCAAAGATTTGTGAAAGAGGCCAAAATAACAAAGTAAAAGAAAAAATACATACATACATACATATATATATATATATATATATATATATATATATATATATATATATATATATATATATATATATATATATATATATATATATATATATATATATATATATATATATATATATATATACATTAACTGATTTAAAATATAGTTTTTGCTACACAGTTCTAACCATATATATATATATATATATACATAAATAGATATATATATATATATATATATATATATATATATATATATATATATATATATATATATACATATATATATATATATATATATAGACATATATATATATACATACATACATACATATATAGACATATATATATACATACATATATAGACATATATATTTATATATATATATACATATATATATATACATACATATATACATATATATATATATATACATAGAAATACATACACAGATATATATATATATATATATATCGACATATATATTCGTATATATATATATATATATACATATATACATACATATATATATATATATATTCGTATATATATATATATATATATATATATATATATATATATATATATATATATATATATATATATATATATATATATATATGTATGTATATATGTATGTATATATATATATATATATATATATATATATATATATATATATATATATATATATATACGGAAACCACACTGTGATTCTGGTATTATTCCATTGATAATTGTGTGGACTAATCTGTTTAAAATAGTCCTTGAAAAACCTTTCCAGCACTAGACAGCAGAGATATACCCCTAAAATTGCCGCAGTCCGACCTGGAACCCTTATACAAAGACACAAGTATTGCATCTCTCCAGTCCTGAGGTACTTCACTTCCCCATGCATTTTGGATAACTTGCTCCAGGAGATTGATCATTCTCTCACCGCCATTCTTTAGAATCTTTACTGTTATACCATCCATTCCTGGTGCTTTGTTGTTTTTCATTTGACTCACAGAAACTGCTATCTCACCTCTGGAAGGTACTTCATCAAGAGCCATAATTGGCTCGTGTTGCTTAATGAGATCTAGTACAGATTCATCAATGACTGGATTGCGGTTAAGGAGTTTGCTATAATGTTCTCACCATCGTTTCTTGATATCCTCTGGTTGTCTCAATATGGTACCGTCTTTTGATTTGAGAGGAGCAAAAGTTGATTGCTGCAGATCATAGAGCTCTTTGATTATTTGGTAAAACAATCTCGAGTTTTTACTGTTTGCTGCAAGTTGTGCCTCTTCTGATTTCTTGAGCCACCACTGGTTTTGGATTTCGTGCATATGTGTTTGTGCCACTTTTTGGAAATCCTTGTATGTTTTTGTAGCTTCCATTTTAGATAGACTTGATGACAAGGTTTTCTGGAAAAGATTGCGTTTTGTTTCAAGAAGTGCATCAATTTCCTCATAATTTTCAGCAAACCAATCTTGGCACTTCTTTTTCTGAACTCCTAAAATGTCATGAGCCGCTGAAAGCACTTTCACTTTGAAATCCTCCCATGAATTTGTTTCATCTAGTTCGATAGAGGTAAGTGCATTCTGGAAGATGATCTTTGTTTCAGGGAGATGAAAAAAATTTGAGACCTCAAGCTTTTTTGCTTTTTTTGTGCATGATGTGGTGCTATGTCGTGCTTTGGGGCGGATTCTAAGTTTCATTTTGGCTCTTACCAGGCGATGATCCGTCCAACATTCAGCACCTCTCATAACTCGGACATGGTGAAGATCCTGTAGATCACGCCGACGAACAATAACATAATCAATCATGTACCAATTTTTAGAACATGGTGTTTGCCATGTGCCTTTGTATTTGTTTTTCTGATGAAACCATGTGTTTCCAATCACAAGATCATGCAAGAGCTGAAGGCCATTGCTGTTTGGATTTCCCACTCCATGTGAACCTAAACATTTTCAAGTTTGAGAATCCCTCCCCACTCTCACATTGAAATCGCCAAGTAGAATGATCTTATCATCCTCAGGGATATTGAGAAAGAGTTGCCTTAGATCATCATAAAAAGAGAGTATGTTTGTTTCAGGGAAGTCCATGGTTGGGGCATAAACTGACACGATTGTGACAAAACGTTTTTGTCGCAGTGGAAGACATACAGAAATAATGCATTCTGATTTACCAAAAGGAAGTTCCTCAAGTTTTTTAATAGGGAGGATTTGATGGCAAAACCTACACCGTGTTTTCTCGCTTCATCAGCAGGTTTCCCCTTCTAAAAGAAAGTATAACCAGAGCTTGTCTCTGTGAGCTGACCATTTTCAGCAAGACATGTCTCAGAGAGACCAGCAATGTCTATGTCATAAAGAGAAAGCTCCCTGGCCAACAGAGCAGTTCTGCGATGCGGCCTTTCAGACAGCTCATTGTCAAGTAATGTTCGTACATTCCAACTTTCATGCCAACGGAGGTGGAAAACTGATTTGTATGTTTGTGATTTTTTGATAATGCAGAGTTTTTGTCTTTAATTTTGTTACCACTAAATGAACAATCCGCCAGCCATGGCTACTGGCCAGATTATGAGGCAAAGCATTTGTTTGGGATACCTTTTCTAATTCCCGCACGAAGCAATCAGTTCTCTCCTAGAAAGGCTGCTTTGACACCCTTAACTTCACCGAATCATGCCTTTTGCCTCTATTAGACAATTGAAGCAATGTTAAGATAAGTTAAGAGTCGCCACTGTGTACCATTTGAACTATACATTCCCAGTTTGTTAGACCTGTATGCATCACCAAAACATATATCGCCAGTGGACTTGGGACATAGGCTAGGTTAAGTGATGCTTCGTAAGAAAGCATCAAAAAAAACAAAAAAAAAACACGAAAAAAATATATATACATAATATATATATATATATATATATATATATATATATATATATATATATATATATATATATATATATATATATATATATATATATATATATATATATATATATATATACATATATATATATATATACATACATATATATATATATATATATATATATATATATATATATATATACATATATATATATATACATACATATATATATATATATATATATATATATATATATACATACATACATATATATATATATATATATATATATATATATTTATACACGTTTCATTAAATAATATAGACAAGTGTTGTCTATTTATTTTATGTAAAATTTTTTCGTATCTTCTGATAAGTTTGATAACATTATCATTAACCGAAAAAAGAAATTCACAATATTTATCCATTATTTTTTTAATGTAATCTAAGCTTTCGGCTTACTCAAGCCATTATCAAATATGTAATTACAAACATATCAAACAATATACGGACACGGCAGTGATGATAGTCTGTCATTGTTTAGTTTACATAGTGGATCACTAAGCAACGATGAACACGCGCATATAAGACGCTAGAAGCGAAAATCGCACCGCATCTCATGACGTCACACATGACTACACGAGAGTGAATTGGAGAATAAAATAAGGAAAGCCGTTGGTATAAACCAATGGCTTCTGTTACCAATTATAGAAATTATAGACATTTAAGAATATTTGTAGAGATTCCATAGTTGATTTTGTTTAGGTTGGGTTTTAACTGTTTGATGTATAATGCTTCAAGTATTTTTAGTTTTTGTCTGTTGTTTTCATGTCGAAGTATAGTTGTGTTTTCGACAAGTATTTTACGGAATTGTGTGTGCGGGCAGGCATGTTGTTTTAAATGCCTAAAATGTTAGAGTTTTCATTAAAATGTAGTGACAAGCGTCGTGAAAGCGAGTTTGTGGTGTGACCAACATAAATATTATTTAATTCGTTGGAGATACACTCTCCCAAAGGGCACTTGAATTTATAAACTATGTTGGTTTTTTTGCAAATCGCTAACCGGGGGAGAAGAATCATTGTGAAGTATTAAGTTGGATATACTAGATTTAGTGTAGTATATGATTAATTTAATTTTTTGGTAGGATCTGTAGTTGATATATTAGAATTTACTAAATTTTTTTAGTATGTGTTCATCTTGTTTATAATTAGTATGCATTTGATTACGATATAGGAGATTAATATATTTGAGATCAGTAGAAGCAGTATTATGTACAATTTGCTTATTATTGAGATTTCTAAGAAAGCATCTTATTTGTTCATCAACTATATAGTTTGGAAAGCTATTATTAATAAGTGTCTATTTTATATTCTTTTAGTTCACTGTAAAAAAATCTGTTTGGTGGATGAATTAGTTTCTGCACGATGTATTAGATTCTTTATAATTGCTATTTTGTAGTAATATGGGCATTCGCTCTTGTAGCTAAGTGTACATAAATTTATGCTTGTAGGTTTTTGTATGGCGAAATAGTAAATTTGTTATTATTTGTGTTTATCAATATGTCAAGGAGGGATTTTATTATTAGTATTGAGTTCATATGTGAATTTAAGGACAGAATTATTTTGGAACCTTTTTGAAGTTGAATTATTTCATCTGTATTTTTAACTAACATAAGAATATCATCAACATATCTTAGGTAGATTGATGGTTTTTTAAAATCTGTAAATAACTTATTTTCGAGGTTCGACATGTAGATCATAATAATATATATATACAACGTGATGGTGTCTCCATGGATTCAGTATTGGGCCCGACATTTAGCAATTTCTACATGTCGATTTGCAAAAAACCAACATAGTTTATAAATTCAAGTGCCCTTTGGGAGAGTGTATCTCCAACGAATTAAATAATATTTATGTTGGTCACACCACAAACTCGCTTTCAC
Source organism: Acanthosepion pharaonis (assembly GCA_903632075.3). NCBI lineage: Eukaryota > Metazoa > Mollusca > Cephalopoda > Sepiida > Sepiidae > Acanthosepion > Acanthosepion pharaonis. The sequence goes on from CAHIKZ030000324.1 coordinate 95,599, forward strand.
AACGCTTGACACTACATTTTAATGAAAACTCTAACATTTTTAGGCATTTAAAACAACATGCCTGCCCGCACACACAATTCCGTAAAATACTTGTCGAAAACACAACTATACTTCGACATGAAAACAACAGACAAAAACTAAAAATACTTGAAGCATTATACATCAAACAGTTAAAACCCAACCTAAACAAAATCAACTATGGAATCTCTACAAATATTCTTAAATGTCTATAATTTCTATAATTGGTAACAGAAGCCATTGGTTTATTATACCAACGGCTTTCCTTATTTCATTCTCCAATTCACTCTCGTGTAGTCATGTGTGACGTCATGAGATGCGGTGCGATTTTCGCTTCTAGCGTCTTATATGCGCGTGTTCATCGTTGCTTAGTGATCCACTATGTAAACTAAACAATGACAGACTATCATCACTGCCGTGTCCGTATATTGTTTGATATGTTTGTAATTACATCTTTGATAATGGCTTGAGTAAGCCGAAAGCTTAGATTACATTAAAAAATAATGGATAAATATTGTGAATTTCTTTTTCGGTTAATGATAATGTTATCAAACTTATCAGAAGATACGAAAAAAATTTTACATAAAATAAATAGACAACACTTGTCTATATTATTTAATGAAACGTGTATAAATGAAAATATGCTGCCTAAATACACACAATATATATATATATATATATATATATATATATATATATATATATATATATATATATATATATATATATTTTTTTTTTTTTTGAATAAAAGACAGACCACGTTAAGATTCCATGTAATAAGTTATTTCACCATAACCCCTTTAATAGGGTTCTGGATCATCAGACTTTACTTCAAAAAGCTGAAATGAAAAAATGGAAAGAAATTCACACGTTTTTACGGACCTCATCAAGTATACGCAAAGTTAGCGAAGTGAGGAAGTGAGGTGGGAGAGAGGATGAGTGTGTCATATGTATCATTTTAGTTTCCTATTTTAACCCCCAGTGTGTCGGCTGGATGTTGCTCAAATCTAACGCGTCTCGTCTCTAGATAAAGGTGGTTAAGGGGTTAGCGATAAGGACTACATTAAGGAAGACATTCCAACAACCCAATAAATTACATGACAGGTTTCATTCAAATTCTTAGACACTGTCAGTTCGCATTACTTTAACATGCATATTTGGGAGGTTAAGGTTTGGTAAATATCTAAATTTTAAAAACACTATACGAAGAAATTAATTTGAAATGAGCAACATAGAATCTTAACGTGGTCTGTCTTTTATCCAAACATATCTGCTCTGAATTTTACATTGAGCTCTCTGGATATCATCCTCCTCAGGTCTACCCACACGGATTACCTAAATTTGCATAAACTAAATATATATATATATATATATATATATATATATATATATATATATATATATATATATATATATATATATATATATATATATATATATATATATATATATATATATATATATATATATATACATACATATATATATATATATATATATATATATATATACATATATATATATATATATATATATATATATATATATATATATATATATATATATATATATATATATATATCATACATATATATGTATACATATATATATATATATATATATATATATATATATATATATATATATATATACATATATATATATATACATACATATATATATATATATATATATATATATATATATATATATATATATACATATATACATATATATATATATATATATATATATATATATATATATATATATATATATATATATATATATATATATATATATATTCACAATTAACTACTACTTCCTCCTTGTTCTAACTTTTACAGGCATGAACTTCATTCCACACTGGGACTGAAAAGACAGATGATTACTTTCATCGTCTGCCAAAATAGACTATTCCCCATATGAAGTAAAAGGATATGTTTGATCATTATAAAATACATCAAGTTCTTTTTTGTGGATCAGTTCTAATATTTTTATATTACTAGGATTCACTTTGATTTATTATCTTACTTACGCACACTACAGGCAAAAGTTTTGGTGTCACCCTGTATATTTTTAAAAAATACCCTAAAATGAGATATTTTTGTGTTTCTTTTTTCAAGAATTGATTTGTATTTGACTTTATTTTGACAAAAGATAATCACTTATATATAAAATATGATCATACAACAGCATCATTTTTTGTTTTCATCCGTATGTAACCACCACCTGCCTTAATTATTGCTTTAGACATTCTTGGAATTGTTTCCAATAGTTTTTGAAAAATGTCAATGGGATTCTTCAAGCACTGAAAAACGGTAATGGCAATATTAGTCATTTCCCTATAAGGAATCCTTTGATATTTATTCACCAATTAGCCAGTGTTTTTAGTGGAAATTTATACAACCTATCTCCTGAAAAACTTTTTAGGAAAACAGGTTTCTCAAATTCAATAGCTGTTTTTGCTCTTCCCAGTATTGATGTGGGTTTCCTTCTGAAACTTCTATTTGACAGGGTGTAAAATATTAACATCTTGATTATGTCATTATTTTCTCTTTGAGTTACATGTGCTATCCATTTTAGTTGTTGCTGCTGTTGGTAGTCTTTAATCTGTTGTATACAGTTGACACTTTATATATTTCACAACAGATTTGGATCCATACATTGCAACCATATGAAATTTTTGATCTGAGAAGGCTATTTAAGAACATAACTCAAATTTTCAGGTTGATGTTTCATAGCAATTTGCAGTGTTGGGCCAAACTACCTCTGCCATAACATATTCTATATTCAATTTTTTTTCCTCATATACTTAATTTGTTATAGATGATCCATACGCCAAGGTATCTGACGTGTTTAGTATTTACTAATTTGACAGCCTGTATTTTTATGATGGATTCAGAGTAGATGCCATCACTGTTTTCATCTCAATTCCAAATCATAGTTTCTGTTTTGGAAAGGTTTATCTTGAGTTCCAGTTCTTGGAACATTTGATAGAAGATGCTGATTTTCTATTCAAGATTGTTGGAGTTAGCTCCTCCTCAGCTCCTTAACACCAGGGGTCTCTCTCCCCTGGCTATAAATACTGGCTGACCCTTCACTTTGATCTCTTTTTCCTCAGGCTTTCAGCCTTATATCACCTCGCAGATGTGAGCTCTCACAGATACTGCGTTTCCCAAATTCTGGGAACACGCTAAGAACAATACACGTACGTACGAACACTCACCACAACACACACACATAATATTCACAACACACACTCAATGTAACTGTCCATGTACTTGTAACTTGTACTTGTTATTAATACATATATTTGTTTACATATATTTATTGGTCTTGTTTGTTTTCTTTGGACTTAATTAAAGTCCAACTTTCTCATGTAGTTGTACCAGCTAGCAGGAAATTCTACCCACATGTGTTCTTCTACAATACATAACCACCACTGCCATGGTCCACTACAAGATCATTCTTATCCAAACTATGAACATCTATATTATCATCATAGCCCCTGTGCCCTCACCTTGGCAGGGAAAACAGTATGATTGTCTTTTATGAGTAAACTTGTTTGGGATGTGGTAGGTAATGTTTAACATGTTAGGGCTCATCTCATCACATCTGTGTTTTTATATGCACAGAGTATAATCTCGGAAAAGAATAAATAGACTGGGAATCTCATTTCCTCCTTGTTGTACTCCTGATGAAGTCTGAAATATTTATGTATGGGGGTCTACATCAGACATGTAAGATTTTCTAGATCAATGTAGTCCCTTTATTAGTTTGATACATTCAGTGGATTTGGAGCTTAGAAGGCAGCTTGGAATGGATGAGAAGAAGAAGTCTCTATTTATATGGTCATATGCTGCTGTGAGATTGACAAAGTTGGTATACAGTTTTCTATTAGACAGGTAAGCATTTTCTTGGAGTTGTTTGATGACATATGCCATTGCTTTGTGGGTAGCTGACTTAATGTGATTCCAATAATTATTAATTCTCTAGTGAAAGGCCCATTCAGATTTTCCCACATATTGTTTCTGGCATCGTGTGCATTCTAATAGGTAAATTATGTTTATAATAACCTGAATGTCTTGAGCGAGAATTTATTGTTACCTAGATTTATAACTCATCCATACAGGTCTGTATTTGTAAGCATGACAAAGTTTTTTTTGTAAAAGCTCAAAAGCTTGCATCATGTCCTCTATTAGAGATGCTATGCTCCCTTCCAAGTGTCCTGGTTAAGGGCTTATACCATTTTTTTGAAGGTTGAGTGTGTTTGCTGTTGATTGTCTACTAGGGGCTAATATGGATGGTCTGGGATGTCTAATGAGGTTATGTGTTCTATTTAAGGGCTGCTATGTTTTGGTTTGTGTATGTTTGTACAGCACCTTGAGGATATCCACATAAGATTGTTGGTTTTGTGTGTGTATTTGTTTTGAGGTTCTAGCTATCATTGATGGTATTGGTATCATTATTGTTGGTTGTGGTGCTGATGGTTGTCTGTTAGTGTATGTGTGTGGTCTGTTTGGTTTTTGCATTTGTTGTGTTGTGTTGTTGTTTTCTTTTGTGGTATAGTTTTTCATTTTTTTCTCAGTTTGGTTTGATTTCTCTTTTGTTCTTCTGGCTGGAGAAAATATTCCATTTCAATTTTCTTTGCTTTACAGTTTTTGTTTTTCATAGTTCCCTCACTGTTTGGTCTGTGTGAGGTTTTATAACATTCTTTATGTTAGTATATTCCTCAGTTTCTGTTTGTTTATTTGCTCATTGAGCAGGTTGATTTCTGCTGTTGTTGCCATTATTGTTTCCGGGAAGAAGAGTATGGTATCCTGCATGAGTTCTCTGGAGAAGTCTTATATTTTTCCGTACCATGATGCTAGAAACACAACATTATGGTTACCTATTAATGGTTCAAAATCAATTCTGAAATTGACTGATATTAATTGATCCTTCAGGCATAGGTAAAGATGTGTTTGGTAATCCATATGGATAATTCCAGGGAGAATATAATCCAGAGATCTCAATGTAAAAACAGAACCAATATTAATTATATTAAGAAACAGACAACTTAAGGGTTTATGGTGATTATAATTTATTTCTTTAGAGTGCAAAACTCGATTCTAATTCCTCAGACCAACATCTTCATAAAAAATAAAAGATGTTGATCTGAGGAATTAAAATCGAGTTTTGACTCTAAGGAAATAGCTTACAATCACCATGACTCCTTAAAGCTGCCTGTTTCTTAAGATATATATATATATATATATATATATCCTAGTTCTCTTTAGGACTTCTATATCAAAACCAACTAACCAACCAACACTGAAAAAGTTTAATCAATGGGTTGGTTATATTTTGAAGTGTATTTGACCAACATTTAACGCTATTTTGTATTTTTACCATTTCTGGTTAGCTCACTTACATTGGGATGCTTCTTTTGAAAAACACGATAACTACAACTGATAAATTTAAAATAATTATAACAGAGTGTGTTCATGTGTATTTTCAAAAATCACCATCACAACAATCACAGTTAGAATAATTTTGTTTCTGCAACACATTACTTAGGATGATCTCAGAGGAGACTGAAGGTACTTGGGTAAGAAATAACTACAGCATTTCAACTGAACATCAAGACACTGATTAGAGAGCTAGAAAGAATTATTATAAAATAAATAAAACATAATATTCCTATTAGAAAATATATATATATATATATATATATATATATATATATATATATATATATATATATATATATACATATATATATATATATATATATATATATATATATATATATATATATATATATATATATATATATATATATATATATATATATATATATATATATATATATATATATATATATATATATATATATATATATATATATATATATATATATATATATATATATATATATATATATATATATATATATATATATATATATATATATATATATATATATATATATATATATATATATATATATATATATATATATATATATATATATATATATATATATATATATATATATATATATATATATATATATATATATATATATATATATATATATATATATATATATATATATATATATATATACATATATATATATATATATATATATATATATATATATATATATATATATATATATATATATACATATATATATATATATATATATATATATATATATATATATATATATATATATATATATATATATATAAATATATATATATTTAACAGATACATTGTACTAATATATCCAAAAAACTATTTTAACAATCTTTGAACTTAACAACATTGAACTTATAACAGATTTCACCTTTGGACCTGAAACAAAACACACTCTTCAATTCCGAGATATCATATTACACAGAAAAATAGCAAACTCAATTTTAACATTTACAGAAAATCTACCAACAATAATGACCTAGTTAACTTCTATTGAAAACACTCTTATAAAATTAAATCTGGTATAATTATATGTTTCTACTTAAGAGCACTAAAAATTTGCAGCATGCACTACCTACCAAAAGAAGAAAAACACATAGAAAACACATTCAAAAACCTTCAATATTCCTATCCACAGTGCAAAGAGAAAGGTACAAAAAATACATGACCACAACAAAAATAACCACATTATCCACAATAATAAATTAAACAAAAACAGATACATAATACGAGCTACCAATTCTATAACATACACTATACAAAATACCTTATCCCATCTAAACAACGTTCAAATAGTCACAACCACTTCCAAAACCATCATGGATTTTAAGCAGATCTAAAAAAAATCATATCAATAATAGTTCAGAAGCAGGCATATATAAAATAAATTGTCTAGACTGCTCATCACAATATATTGGGGAAACATGCAGAAATTAAAAAAAAATATGTGTCTATGAACACAAAAATGACCTTACAAATTACAATTTAACAAATGCAATAGTCATACATTGAATTAAATTTGACCACAATTTTGATCTAAAAGGGAAAATAAATTACTCAGAAAATCCTTGAGAGTGTTGCCATCGAATATTATCAAAATATCAATCTACACCAAATCTCACCTTTTCTAAAGAAATTACTATTTCTCCAAGCCAACATACACAGCAAATGTGCTGTAAAGTCAAAGGAAAAAAGATGAATATGTCATTTCAACTTTTGGAGATGTCCAATATAAATGTCCATTTTATATTCAATCCAAATAATATTTAAAAAAAAAATTTTTTTTTCAAGTAAATTTTTTACAAAATGATGTAATCTAAGGACTAAAAGCCTATGCATTTCAGTTAACCTGGTAAACATTTATGAGTGGCATTAAATTTAAAAATTCCATTTCAAAGATGCAACTTGATGTAAACTAAGGTCTAAATGCCTAGACATTTCAGTTAACCTGTTGAATATTTATTAGTGTCTTTAAATTAAAAAAATTCTTTTTGAAGATGCTATATGTATATCTAGGATCTATTACCTAAACTTTTTAGTTAACTGGATGGATATTTATGAGCATTCTTAAATTAAAAATAATTGAGTAACTGTCAAATATATACTTATTGTAAAATAAAATCAACATATTTGCCTTGATACAAAATGTGGTGGCTAAACTAAAACTATGTATAGTTTTCCTCTGTTTTTTTCATTCACAGACACACACACATTATCGCTAATTCACGGTTCTACTATCGCGGATTCACAACTTCGTGGATTTTTAAAATATATATATGGAAAATATATCGCGGAGTTTCTGGAAAATTCTAGAAAAATCGTGATATATGAACATCTAAAATTTTTCATTAAATCCATTAAAATATCAATAATAAATATTATTTCCTAGTCTAGGAATAAAAACAAGCTTAAAATAGCAAAAAGAAAAAAAGCATATACTGGGGTATTTGAATTTGTAACTCGCATGACATAAAAAAAGAACCATCTAGAATGTGATGTGCATACAGTACCTGTGTATCCTGTTGTTGAGTAAACGAAAAGCGTACCATCTCAGTGACGAAGTGCGTTGTAAGACGGGCTGTGATTGGAGAGAGATGATGAATCAGAGCTTTCTATTTTGTAATCTGGCCTGTGATTGGTGCTTTGACCTATGCTCAGATCTGCAGCATCTTCCCTTTTCTTCCTTTCGCGACCATTTCGCTTCAAGCTTTCTTACCGAGTGGTTTACTGTACTACTTTACGCTGTGTTGTCTGTGATTTTTTTCGTTTCTTTGCGTTGAACTTTGCATTTTCATCCCCTGAAATGCTTTCTTTCAAGGCTGGTATTGAGCCTAAACGCAAACGAAGAATGATAACGATCACTGAGAAGGTGAAATTTTTGGATATGTTGAAGGAAGGTAGGACTTTCGCTGCCGTAGCCTGCCATTTTAGCGTGAACGAATCCAATGTTCGCTACATCAAGAAGAATGAGGCTAACATTAGGAAGACGGCTGCCATCACCTTTAATAAGTCGGTAAAGAGTGTGGTTACGACTCGTAATAAAACTATCATCCGTATGGTAGCTGCTTTGACCGTATGAATAGCCGACTGCCGAAAGAAGAACATAGCCTTGATACGAACATCATCCAAACAAAAGCTAGGAGCCTGTATGAGACTTTCGCTGCTAAGGAACCTGAGGACGACATTGGCAACCACAAAGAAGATGAAAACGATGTAGAAGATCCGCAACCAGGGATCTCCAGTGATTCACAACCTAAAAGACGTCCTTTTTCTTCTAGCAAAGGGTGGTTTGCTAAATTTCAGAAATGCTTTGGCCTAAAAAGCATTTCCCTGCATGGCGAGGCTGCTTCTGTAGGCATGAGCACTGCTGAAACATACGTGAATGAAACTTTCAAGAAAATTATCTCCGAAGGTGAATATAAGCCCAAACAAGTTTTTAATATGGACAAGAGCTTGTTTTGGAAAAGAATGCCATCTCGAACTTTCCTGTATAAAGAGGAAGCAAAAGCCTCTGGCTTTAAAGCATACAAGGATCGTGTGACCCTCGTGATGTGTGGCAATGCTGTGAGATTTTTGTTAAAGCCAGGAATTATTTACAAGTCTAAAACCCTAAGGGATTTGAAAAACAAGAATCTGCTATCCGTACATTGGATGCACAATCCAAAGGCGTGGATAACGAAGATGCTTCGACTGGTTCCACCAGTGTTTTATCCCACAAGTCAAGGTGTATCTATTAGAGAAGGGCTTGCTGTTCGAAATCCTTCTCCTTATGGATAAAGCTGGAGGGCATTCAGATTGAGTTCCTGCTGTCCAACACTACATCACTCAAGGCCCTATACACGAGGAATGTTGCTTCTGTTCTTGCTGCCCAAGAAGACGAAAATTTTAACTTGAAGGCATACTGGCGGCAGTACACAATATATTTATTATCAATATATAATATATTTAATTTTATATATATGTATATTTATGTGTTTGTAAGAAGTACAATAGTATCCAAACCAAAAGTGAAGACAATTCGATAAAGTGGAAAATTTTATTAAAGATTTGTATTACTGGAGAAGTGTATACTCTCTTTGACTCCCTCAGTTTAAAATAAAAGAAAGGCAAAACTGTGTGTGAGAAAAATGTCTTGGGATCTTACTTCATAAGTGGGTATCATAAATCAAATGATGATGAATGCCGATTTTATATGAGGCGGGGCACTACATGCAGAAAATCTAGAGTTTGAAAAGTGATTTTACTTTTATACAGTAAGTGTCACAACAGAAATTCTATAACTTTATTTAGGTTTGCTACAGAAAATTATGTAGATAATTAAAAATTATCTTTTCTATCAGCAAAGGTTCTGATGTGTATCTGGAAAAGGCTCATATAGGTTTCATGTTTATGACAGGCATCAAATCTAAGAAACTAAAGGATTTTGTCAGTGTTAAATCATTTTTCTAGGAAGCTAATCCAACAACTGTTCAAACTCTGAGCACGACATCAGTTACCATCTTTACAGTTTTCACTTATCGAATTAACGAGTACAGTAATGTTATAAAATAAAATAAGACATATAATAAGACATATCTCGGCTGATTTACAGGGAAATAAACTAACATACTCAAGAGGGAGAGCCGGATGTGAACGGGACAAAATGACCATTATCTTTGTTTACGCATGTTCCCGACGCACGAGTTCCGGTCAAAAATAAAATAATATTTTAAAGTGTTTCTATTTTTCGACCGATAAAAATGCTTCCCTCCTAATTATACTCGCGTCATTTTTCGAGCATGTTAAGACATAAAAAAACACCATAAAATGGGTCACATGGAAGTACAACAACAGGAGGCCAGGGAAGAGACCTGTCACGGTCAGGATGAGCGGTCAGTAGCAATCAGCAGGGTGGGGGCGCCAGTGTCAACCAGTGTGAACTACTATACGCGACATATTGAAGCTAGAGAAAACTTTTCACCCTGGACACGACGTGAACCGATTCATCATGGCTCTAAACAAAGCATACACAATCCACGTCACGCCAGAACTCAGCACCTATCCCAGACTAGAATGCGAATTCGTCAAGTCTGCTAAAGATTTACTGGACCAAAGTATCTTTCAACAGATGGTTGACTCAAAAAAAGACATATCCACCTTCGAATAACTGAAGGAATACTTATTAGCAGCCCACGGAAGCCAGATGACTAACTTCCAACACCTCAGTCAAGCCTGGTATCTGGAAAGGCGAGACGGCAAAAAATTAACAGACTTCGCGGGTCGACTTGAAAACACCCTTGTGTGGCAGCTGTCCACATAAAAATCAAATACAAAAAAGACAAAGATACAGACCTAACAGTCGACGGACTTATTTCCATCATCAGCGCTATGGTAATGAGCGAAAAGGTGAAAATTTGAAACTCAAATCTTTACCTACATCTTGTCAAGACAATGGACAACCACTATTCAGCCATTGGCATAGCCTCCAAAGCTCAAAGATACCTTGATCGCGGTATAAAATCCAACGACACGACTTCGCACAACACTGTGTATTTCACACAAAAACCACAGCGGTTAAACCAAAGAAACACGCCACTCCGACCCAGCAGGCAACCCAACCCACAGCAGACGGGCCTCACCAACCCTCCCGAACATGGCCACCATCCGACACGCAGAAACCATCAGCACACACCACAAATCAGCGTGTGCACGAACTACCCCAGAGGTTGCCCCTGCCACCATGGACGCAACTGCCTATATCGCCACCCACCTCGCACTCGGGCACAGGCCCATATCGCCGCAACGAATGATAATATACAAGCCATAAATGATGAGGGACAGGATTTTCGCTTCGGGCAGGGCGAGATGTGATGCCTCGTTTGCCATTCCCCTACGTCAGCCATCACACCTTCAACTTTCAAGGACTCGCTCACCATTCACCGCTCGTCCAGTCCACCTTCAACTTCAGGGACATCACCTTCTCTGGCGTAGCAATGCTAGACTCTGGATGCTCCACCTGCATCTTACCAATATCTCAGTTACCCAGAGAAGCCAAGAAACACATGACCCGCTCCGACGTCATAGTAAAAGGAATCAACAGCAGCACCACCGTCCTCGGCGAACTGACTTGCGACATCACCATCGGCAGTCGAGACTCACCCACATTCAAAAAGGTTAACGTGCTGGTAACTACCCAAACCACACCAATGCTAATCGGGCAAAATATCCTGCGTCACAACACGCTCGATTCCTATCTAATCGACAACCAAAATGCGCCTATAGAATTCAGACGCACACTTTCCTCAGGATACACAACACACGCAGCCGCAATCATATCACCGTCATTGTCACCTAACGATCCAGCATATGGCGCCCAAGCTGACATCATCCAAAACCAGCCTACTATGGAACTACAGCCCAACATCCAGACACTGGATCAAAAGCTTACCTGGCTAAAGCATAACACGGGGCTATCACTACCAAACCACCCGAACCGAGATGAACTAGAGGCCACTGCAAACTTACTCATTTGCTACACAGCAGCAAAGTCACATTCATCCGACCCATCCGCATACCAACCAACGGCTAGTCTCGCAGCCAGAAACAACACCCGATAGCCCAGGCTTTGGAAGCAGACGTTGATACCGAAATTAAGCGCATGGCCGATGAAGGTACCATTGAAAACTGCAGCGACCCCAAAGGCTTATTTTCCTCTGTATTTGCCGTACGCAAGAAAAACGGATCGATTCATGTTGTCGCTAACTTTAAAAAGAACTCTCAACAAGGTCTTAGTCGATTCTGACCCTTACCCAATGCCAAGGATCGACCACTTGTTCAACAAAATCATCAATGGCAATAGATATTTCACTACCCTCGATCTACGCAGCGGCCACTGGCAAATTGAGATCAACAAACGAGACCGATACAAAACAGCATTTACATGGAAGGACCAATGCTATTAATACATGCGCCTTACATCTGCCGGACAAATCTTCTCCCATTGCATTGCAGAAGCCCTAGCCACAGTCACATCCCGTGACAACATTTCTTCCTATATCGACGACAACCTGGTCCACGCTAGGACATTTAGGGAGTACATACTCTCCCTCGAACAATTTTTTACTGCCCTCCGAAAATTCGGAATCAAGCTGAATCCAGATAAATGTTCCTTCCTCGCATCAGAGACAAAATTCCTCGGACACATAGTAAACAGCGAAGGATTCAAGGCTGATCCAGAATACGTTTGTACCATCCAGGAAATGAAACCTCCAACATCAAAAAAGGAATTACAAAGCCTTATCGGCCGTTTAGTGTGGATTAGACAATTCCTAGAGACACGTCTTCACGAACAAATCAGGTCAGATATGTTTTCCAAACTTATGGGTCCCATACACGAACTCAACAAGGTTAATAAACCGTTTATCTGGACGCAAAATGCCGACAGAGCCTTCAAAAAAATCAAGGACCGTCTCTCTTTGCCACCCGTCATCTCATTTCCAGATTTCTCCAAACTTTTCACACTCACCACCGACACCAGTGACGTCGCATGTGGAGCAATCTTAATGCAAGAAGCCGACAACAGGAAGACAGATATCATAGCGGTCGCTTCCCATACATTCAACTCCACAGAACAGAACTTGTCCACAACGGAACGAGAGTCATATGCAGTAAAGTGGGCAATTTGATTATTTCCTTCGCAACCGCCCCTTCGTCATCTTCACCGACCACAGATCGCTGACATATCTGGACCAATAAGAGTTCAATAATGCCAAAATACGACGATAGCAAGAAGAAATTTCATGTTATAAATTCGTCTTAGAATATGTCGAAGGCGAATCAAATGTATGGGCTGACATGCTCAGCAGAGGTTGCGGACATCAGAAAACGAAAGCCCCGAACGACCCTACACCGGCAGGCAGGACATTCGAGGTAAGTGGTTCAGACCTCCGCGTATACATCCCATCTTGGTGCCTCGGCGAGTTTAACGGTTTACAGCTCATTCCCAAAACTCACACACCACAAAACGCCCACACCCACAAGCGCGTCACCAACGCATTCTTCGCCTATCACTCTACCACCACTATCCCCACTGAGAGAATCTGCAACCACCTCGGCATTATAAAGATGAGAACAACAGTCCGAACAATGTAAATAATGTAAATAGTTAAAGTACCGCATCTCAGAAATATAGTCAGAAACAGCATTTAAAGTAAAAAAAAAAATCTTAGGTTAAAAACAGAAAATGTTAAGGGAGTTAATGTTTTATAGAGATTTTCATAATGGTAACCACCTTCTTTATCCATACATCTTACTTATTATAAAACGCAGATTGTGTGTGTGTGTGTGTGTGTGTGTGTGTGTGTGTGTGTGTGTAACGTTTATATATTGGATCGGATTTCCTACATTTTTCAACCGATTTCAACAAAACTTCACAGAACTACATAAAATTACATTGTGGTGGTTCTAACATCGCCAAAAATGGGAAAAATATAATTGTTTTTGCAGAAAATCAATTTGAAAACATGATTAAGAGACATCGTGAAAATGGAAGGGGGACAACTCACATCGGGTTGTTTGTGTGTGTGTGGGTTCCTTTAAATATGGGATCGGATTTCCTATATTTTTCAGCCGATAAAACAAAACTTCACTTTTTTTTTTTTTTTGGCAGGTAATGTTTCTTATTCTCTTGCACACTTTTTCTTTTATTTTAACATTCAGAATGCTTTAAAAAATTCCATTTACAAGACAATTATTTATAATAAAATTCTATTCAATCGGGGAGACTCATAACGATTGAAAACAATGTTTATGTTTGAGTTTGGGTTTGACCAATTCGTAAAAAAAAAAAATAAAAACTAATTAAGACATGCGTGTCCGTCAACCTTAAACAATAATCTTTGTCAATTTTATTTTTCAGTCTTTATGATGGTGGATACTTGATCTATCTCTTACTGTTATATAAGTTTGATATTGATTTTAATGCTGACGGCTTTCATAATGTGGAAAGCATAACCAATTTAAATTACAAATTGACAGCCAATTTTGTGGGATGTAAAAGTTCTATGCCCGTTCATGTTTTATTGGGTGTGGATTTAATTCTGTATATAGGACCTATGGGATAATTCCTTTTGGGAATGTGACAAATTTCTTGTATCTTAAGTTTCATATAACATAACATGGAGACAGTATTCAGTGTAGAAGTTCCAGAGGCACTGAATGAGATATCTGTAATCTTTAGTAACACTTGTGAAATATTGAGTGCTACTGTCAATAAAAACGTTGAAATTGCTAATTAAATAGCATATACCTAAAATTAATTCTGTATTGAATAATTTTGACTCTGAAAAGCTGCATTGTAAATCAGGGAACATTGTCCTAAAGACTCTCACTGAAAATTAATATCCCCTTTATTTGTAAATAAATAGATAAATATTTGTCGTGCCTCTTGCATTTTCTTTACAAACCGGATGTTGCCCGCTCGACGACCCAAAGCAGACTGTGTAAATATGTTTTCTGCACATCGGCTCCACACATACCTCCGATTTAACCAAAATAAAATGAACAATATATTGTAACCAGTCAGAGACACTCCCACTAAAAAAAAACCCTTAATTTTGCGCCGACTGACGGCTATATATATATTCAAACAGACCCAAGACAAACTAGGTTTGATGTCAACACTGACGCCCTGAGAGAGAAATGCCACCAACGATGACAGCCATCACCAATTTCCATTTCGCTTCTAATTTCACCATTTTCTCTCTGTGTTGCCTTAGTAACAGCAACAGATAAAAATTACTAGTTTTGTATATATGTAAATAAATTGTACATTTATTTACCCATTTACTCAATGTCTTCTTTTGTTTGACATTTGGATTTAGGCGGAGAAGGAATTAACCTCCATAGCAAAAAGGTTCTGTTTTCCAGATTACCTGTTTCCGCCTCCACAACATATTCTTTTAATCTTTTAATGAATATATTACTTCTAGGATAAAGAAAATACACACACACACACACACACACACACACACACACACACACACACACACACATATATATATATATATAAACTAAGTTTGTTTATTGCATATTCACTTTGAGGGGAAAATATAAAAATGATTAGTAAGTAATAATAAATATTATAATAGTGTACATTTGTCTTTTAAACTTAAGCCAAACAGTTTATAAAAAATTAAATTTGGTATGCTACATTTGTCTGTTAAAGTTTCTAAATATAGATTCGACTAAAAAACAACTGCTTAAAATAATTCGGTCAAGGCGGACAGTTTGTGATTTCTTTTTAAATTTGAAAAATGTATACACTTTATATTTATTGACCAATCAAAACGGTAGCTTCCACTCACATAAATTTAAAGTTAAGACCTATCTGGTTTCTCTTCAAGGATATATAAAAAGACGGGTCAGCGGATAATTTTAGAAGGTAATGAAAATTTCGACTGGATTGTGTAATCATTTTCAACCTGAAGATAGCAAAAATTTCGAAGATGTAAGATGATGAAACATGAAAATTTCGCATTGAAGGTAGAAAAATAAGGCTCCAGAAGGAAAGACTAATTTTGGCTGTCACTTGTGGATGAATTGGGCTGTTTATCACAGAAGAAACAAACAGGAAAAAAAGAAGTGAAACAAGGGAAACCTGAGGATAGGACTGTGTTCTAAAAAACAAGAAAATTGTTAAAAGTACCAGTAACGCAAATTAATTTTGTCAAATTTTCCCTTCATGAGTGTGAAAGAATAAAAAAAAAGAGAATAACATTATTAAAGAGTGTGAACCATAAAAAAAGAGTAATCAAGAAGACAATAGTTAACATTGACATCACATTTAATTTTTTGAAGATCAAAGTTGACTGGAAAAAGCAAGAAACCAGAAGAGGGTTCCATGTTAGCAAATAAATTATCTAACCAATTCAACTGTAAAATGATGAGACCTTTTGCCAATCTAGTACTGCGTTTATATTCATAAAGCTTAGGTACCATAGAGTAAAGGTCATCAGAATAATTACCATGAAAGTATGTATAGAAAAGGCACAGGAAATCTACATTACAGCGGTAGGAAAGTGACTGAAGCTGAGATGCCAGGTCTGGACTAATTACATTGAAGATTTTTTGTTGGATTTTATCAAGAATATCTAAATATATAGCAGAAACATTGGACAATATGTTGCAGCAATATTCTAAGCATGGACAAAGTGCAGATTTATAAATATAGAAGAAAGATTCGGGAGAGAAAAATTGTCTGGCACGAAACAGAGAACCAACTTTACTAGCACCAAGCCTAGCAATTGATT
This sequence comes from Acanthosepion pharaonis, assembly GCA_903632075.3. Lineage (NCBI taxonomy): Eukaryota > Metazoa > Mollusca > Cephalopoda > Sepiida > Sepiidae > Acanthosepion > Acanthosepion pharaonis. The sequence continues at coordinate 112,377 of CAHIKZ030000324.1, forward strand.
TTATATAATCTTTCCTTCAATTTAAACGTTAGCCAAGGAATGGAGGTCATTTTTTTTAAAATGGCTGCTAATTTGACCTTATCGAACCGATCAAGTTTACTATTAAGGCTGGAGTAAATAGTTGTGTCATCAGTATAGATACCGAGTTGAGAATTGATACCATTAGGAAGGTAGTGTCGTTCCTGTCGGCACTCCTACATAAAAAAAAACGAACAAACAAACAAAAAAAAAACGGAAGAAACTTTATCTAAAATGACCGGTTGTGTAGTCGATTCAGCATAAATAAGAGCTTGAAAACATAAAAAAATAAATGTGATCCGCCGCCAAACTGCCTGTGATCAAAGTGTAATGTCTGTTCCAGACACAGCCGGCTTGTAGAAACCACTAATTCAGCCAGTCTTCACCACCAGCAGCAACAATATGTGATAAACTGTATTTTTTGGCAACAATCTTCATCACATTACAAAACTGTCCTATTTGCCCACAATGCACATTCTACATGAATATGCAGATATATTTTGCCTAGTAAACTGTCACCATTCTTTAACAACAATAAACTTGGCATTATATTTTTTACTTTTTTAAAGTCTTCTTTTTGTTTGTTGTTGTCTTTTATCATTGTTGTCTTTTATCATTCACTATTTGTTTGCAGGCCAATATACCAAGTGGTGACCCTGACGTGATAGACATGCGTGAGTACATGACACCACACACACACACACACACAAAATAGTATATCCATTATAGTATCAACCAAAGACACCACCAAAATGTTGTTCAATACGTCACCTTCTTGCTCCAACTACCCCCATATAATGAAGCCAACACTAAAAATTGTTTTTTGTAACTGGAAGTGATATTCACCGACCGGAGAATCAGCTTCAAAAGATCCAGGTCCATCAACGTAGCCGTAGCATGAAGCCCGCGAACCTGTTAATACAGGCGTATAGAAAAGATGTTGACAGGCCTGAAGAAGCAGATGCAAGAGATGCAACTTATTCTGAGGAGGAGATCAAGAAACGAAGCTCAAAAACAAAAATCGAGACAGCAGAGTGCGCAGACACTGCCTCAGTCAGGAGAGACAGAACAATCCGTATATCTGCTGGTTCCATCAAAACTTCCATAACAAAGAGAGATCTTGTTTAACAAAAAAAAACAAAAACAAAACTAAAACAAACAAAAACAAATAAATAAATAAAATTGAGGATTTAAATTCTCCAGGGACTTGTGCTTATAACTAATATAAACATTAAGCGCTACAAAAAATGAATTTCTCAAAATTTCATAAAATTAAATAAGTGTGTGTGTGTGGGAGGGGTCAACAGATGTAAAAAAATATTTTCGCCAGATTTTCTTTAAAATAAATATTTCTGAAATAATTTCATTCATTTGTGAATAAGTCCTAAAATTTTCATTAAAATCTGACAATTATTTGATTTTTGAAAGAATTTTGGAATCAATTTTTTTTTACACTGCAACCCCCCCAAAAAAAACAACAACAAAAAAACGCTAAAATCTTCTATACTTATTTATGGTCACCTGCTTACACAAGAATTAGAAGATAACATAGTATAATGAATAATGGAGTGGTATTTTTAATCGTAGTTCCAATTCTAGTTCGTTATATTCATTTATGTGCAAATACCCTTGGGAAAATATGAATCCACCTCTTCTCCTCTCCACCAGCTATGGGTTAATTAATAAGACATGTATCTCTAAATCATTAACGCCAATAAAAAAAAGAAAAATCTTACTATCTAAAAATATTTTCTGGCGTTAAATAACTAGCAAAGTATTGATAATCCGCAGAAAAGAATCAATCAATCAATCATGTTCATCGAATCCATTGTGTTAGCCTGGTTTTCCATTATAGATACCCAATTTAACCTTACAGACATCAAAGGAGAACAGCAAAAAATACCACATGCAGGTATCGCTTCCTTCATACTTGGAAAATTGCTATCAAAGGAAAAACTAAAAGGATCCGTAATAAACGCATACAAGGAATCTAAGTTATTGGAGTTGTTCGACACATGTTTATTCCCAAACTGATCTAGAAGCAGATTGCATTGGAAAAATGGCAGATGTTCTACTGTATTTTAATAAGCAAGAAGTTGCACAACTCCAGTAAGTGGCATGATGTCAGCACAGTAATAGAAGTTACCAAGGAGAACAAACTCAGTGTTCCCTCCTTTCCACAAGAACCAAAAGTTTGTCGAGCGCATTTATATTTTGCCGAATTTGCAAGATTCTGAAAGCCATGGTGCAAGTGGTCGGAGAAAACGAATGTTAAAATACAACCTAGTTCTCACCCTTCTTCACATGTACTTCTTGGCTAGGGTCTTAAAAGATTAACTTTGTTGTGGACACAGGAGCTGTCATATCGATTATTCCAAAAATATTTCGATATCTACCCAACAAATGTTTTCTTTGTGTCTGTTAACAGTCAGAAGATTGAAAGCTCAGGACAAACTTCATTAAATTTGGCGTTTCACAATCTCAGACACAAGTCCACCTAAACGTTTGTGATAGCAGATACCACAAAACTTCTAGGTTATGATTTCGTAAATATTTTCGGTCTAACAGTCAATTGCACAAATAATAGGCTGATTAATAACTAGCAGTCTAACGCAAGGTCGACACTTGAGCGTTTATGAACCCTTGATTGGGCCTTCATCACAATAAGTCGGAAGAAGTAGATGCGATATGCAACAATGAATTCCAGCAGAACACAAAATTGATCATTGCATTAATATTTAAGCTTAGCTTTTAAAAGTTCAATGATAATTCTTCTATCGCCACTTAATTTAAAGACACTTTGATGTACGTAGGTCCTTACTTTCTGTACAAACAATTACTTTTATTTCATGGGTGACTTTTGCTGGATTTCACAATTAATTTCGATTATTCCCAAATTTATTTCCAAATTATAAAAGTTGTACAAAAAAAAATTATCGCAAAAAATTCCGGAAAAAATCACTGAAAACAATCACAATAATGAAAACTTGGGTTTCCAAAATTTCAGGATTGCGGGTCCAGATCCAGTTCAGAATGTTTTTAATTTGCTCACAGAGTCGGCCTGATTCCAAAATAGTATGACATGTTTGGCTATGGTCTCTAGAAATAAAGTTGAAAACACGGACAATTTTATTCTGAAACACTGTAATTTGAGAACAGTATTTTTTTCATTTGAAAGCTGTTGAAAGTTAAAGAGCTTTGTCCCATTATTTATTTTTATCAGTAGAAGCCAAGTTGGCGGAATCTGAAAACAATCATAGCAATGAAAACTTGGGAATCCAAAATTTCAGGCCGGCCCAGAATGTTTTTAATTTGCTCATGGAGTTGGCCTGGTACTGGGCTATGGAATCCATGAGTAAAATTGAAAAAGTGTGACACACTGACATTCGCATTTATTATATAGATGAACATCAAACTATTTGTAACTACTCTTTGTCATTACTCTTTCCACGACGTTTTATAGTGCATGATATCAGAAAATCAGTATTTGACAGTATTGTTTACCAATTCATATGTCCCCAAAGATCTAAATACTTGTAAACATGTTTGGGTATGGACAGATCCATTTGAGACATTATACCTTAATCAAAAATACTTTAGCACAAACATTTACGAGTAGGTGAATATTTCACCTGACAGAACAAAGTCAGTACCTCCACAAATTAGCCGACAAAATGGCATACTATGATAAAAAATACCCCACATTTATCGAAAACTAAGTTTATTTTCAAAATCTTTATTAAGAGGAAAGACAAAAGTATTTTTTAAGTATTTAATTAATTTTTTTAATTTAATTATTTTTTATTAATTTAATTTTTTGTAAAATCATACGACAAAAAATCTGCTGTGAAATATAAAATAAAAAAAATGCCATAAGACTAAGACATCATTTAAAGCTTTTAATTACTTTTATGGGTAAATGTATAAGGCCAATATTCTCTTAAAAAGAACATTTTTCTGATGAAAAATTAATTTTTACAAGATTTGTTTTCACTTTTTTACATTTTTAATTTGAATAATTTATAATGTTTTAAAAATCATTTAAAATCCAGTTTCAATTGTGTAATTGTTAGCATATATTGTTATTAAGTAAAAATTATATTTACTTTATGAATTGAAAAGGTTATTACAATTTGAGGTTGACCAGTATTTATTAATAATTTTAAATTGTTTGCGAATGTGTATAAACGTGATGATTTTATATGGATAATCATACACAACATTATCAGAAAATAAATCGTAAATGTAAAGCCAAAATTATGTAAAATTCAATAAAACATTAGATTACGAACAATATTTTCTTTGAATTTTAAGATTAATGAGTACAGATCTCTAGATACGTATATAACGAGATGGACAATCAACCTAAATAAATAGATGGATTAAATTTGATCAATTCTCAGATGCTGCGGACATCGTAGACCCACACAATATCACGTATATACATTCAACATCTACCTCCTTCTACCACATTTTAAGCAGAAAAATTCAACTCTTTTTAGTATGGAGCAAAAATTAAACCAAACACTCTTCCTCAGGCTTAACAGAAATAGATGTGAAATATCTTATCAGTCAACTTACTGACTCTTCAAAATTAACAAGAACTGCTAAGGCACCTATAATGGTACTGGGGACAGCTACACCACTGAAAAATTGACAATCATACCAGATCTTCTCAAAAGTTCTTACAAAACATGCTTCAGCACTCAGTATCAAATTCATCAACTTAACAAATAGGCACTACACACATAAATAGGATGTCAGCGATCATGGCTCACCACAACTTCCTGTCTATTGTAGTTCCAAGCTATTTTTAACCCTTTACCATAATTCTTTGTACCCATATTGCCATTCATTCACACAAACCCATTCGTTAGGTTACTTGTTATCTTCTGCTTCTCTTGCCTTCAGTATACCCTGTAAGTGTTAAGTTTTCCAAGTACACTTTTCTCATTATGTGTTCCAAAAAACTGTAACTGTTTCTTTCTGATTGTAAATGTTCTTATAGTTTCTAGTTCCATTAAAATTTCATTGTTACACACATGTTCAGTTCATTGTATTCTTATCATCTGTCTGTATAATCACATCTCTATCACTTTGAGTTTCTTTATCAGTAAGGAAATTGTTCAGAATCTACTGCCATATAGGTAATAGCAGCTCAACTTTATTTTTTTTTAATGAAAATTTCCTATCTCCTAAGATGCTGGAAAACATTATTCACAATTCCAGTCACCTTGAGGTTATTGTATCCCATGTTCCATCATCTGCTACTACAAGAAAATCCAGATACTTTAATTTCCTTAGTTGCTTAATTTAAACATCTCCAATTCGTAGGTCACACCTTCAGCTATTTCTCTTACTGACGAACACCACATTATGTTTTTTAAAGTTAATAATCAGTTCCTTCTTTGCTAAATTTTCTTTTCTTTGGCAAAGAAGGAATTTTGTTTGTTCTTTGATATAATTTCAAATTTTAATTTATATAGAGTCTATATTTATTTTCTTTTCCATGTTTTTTTCTTTTTTCCTTTGCAGCAGATCCACTTTCATTGTTTAATTTTGCACTTAATCTATGTCAAGATACCATATCACTTAACGTAAATGATTATTTGCGGACAATTGCTGCATTCTGATATAGTTTCATTCAATAGAATTTTGATGAAGTAAATCTGTCGTGTTTGAATCTGTCATCTATAAGTGAAAAATCAACTTATTTTGTCTTTTAACCCTTGCTTCAATATATATATATATATATATATATATATATATATATATATATATATACATACATGACTGTACCGATTATTTGCCTATTAATTTAGTGTTAATTGTTGTGGTTTGTGCTTGGTAAAAATACAAAAATACTGACGGGATTAGTTTAAATTAAATTTACACTTCTCTTATGATGATAAGAAGTACAGTGACTTATACTAAGTTAAAACTTAGTAAGAAGAATAAATAAGTGAATATATATATATATATATATATATATATATATATATATATATATATATATATATATATGTGTGTGTGTGTGTGTGTGTGTGTGTGTGTGAGTTTATAATATAATATGAGGATCTCTATAGGTAAGAATGGAGGGCTGGTGACTAAACCAACTAACCCATGCGAGTGAGGTGGGTTGTTAGCAACCCTGTAGGATGAAAATTAAGACTTAACAAAATCAGAAGGACTCTTGATGTGTCAACAACCAGATAATTAGAGGTAGTGTCTCAATAAATCACTGTGGAAAAGTCAACAGGAAACTACTCCACTATTAATCCCAAGAAATAGCATAGGATAAAGGAATTATGAAACCTAATGGCGTAAAGAGAGTTAAGTCTACTGGAATTAACTTCTTGCCTGGCATGGAGCAAGATGTGCTACAGGTGTCCTTTAAATATCATCCAGAAACTGTTAGCATAAACAGCATAAAGGTGGCCAAACTACTTGGGATTGATCCATCGCCTTGTAAGAAAAGAGATGAGCGACAGGTGTCACCTGATCATCATCCAGCGACTGTTCGCACCAAACAAAATATAATTAAAAGCTTTCAACATATCCATCAAAATTGTATATGCACTGACAACACAAAGCACAAAAGAAATTGAAATGTTCTACTCTACACTGGACAAGGTCCTTTGCAGATTACAAGAATTGTAATTGTCATGGGAGACATGAATGCCAAAGTAGGCAACGAGAGAGGTGGTGACATAGCAAATTCAGACTAGGAACCCGTATGAAGTTGCGACGTTCGCCCAGCCCGCCCATTCGATGTTCGATCCCCGCGACTGTCCATTGACTGGATCATTTCAATCCAAGCCTTGCCTTGTCACACATTGTATTTGGTTTAGATCACAAGGCTAACGAGGATCAAATTGTTGACAGGAATCATTGAATTGGTCTGGTCCGAACAAAGTGAAGCCACAAGTCATAAGAGAAATTGTAATAAAGAAAATGTTTTATATACCGTTTCTTGTACAGAGTTGATGGTACAATATCAATTCTTCAGGTAAAAATATTTTTTCTTCATGCAAGAATATGCTTGTCATGCAAAGTTATTTGACCCCTTTCCTTCTACGAATATTTTGTGACACTTTGTTTGTTGTGACTAAGTCTAGACAAGGCTTCTGGAACACACTGCAAGGAGGTCTTCTTCAGCAGCAGGAAGTTACGTGAGATCAGTGAAGCAGTCATCTTTTGCCTGGTGTCTGGTGGCTTCACTCTCTATCTGTCGCTTCGATCTTCTGTTTATATGGACCTTCGTTCAAAACTGGCATGTGGCCTGACATAGTTTGGGATTTTGGTGATTCCCCTAATCTCCACACAGGGTTCTTTGTTTGTTTGACTCTGGATAATTAATCACATATCAAGGGGTGTAGGCGAGTCCTCCTCCTCCTCCTAGGCCTTTCATTTCTGTGGTCACCTGACCAATCCGATCTCTAAACTGCATGTGCAAACAGACATGGCTTAGCTCCAATTATTAATTTTAATTAACATCCAAAATTTTTATCAACGGAATTCCTTGACCCGTCTTCCCAATCGGAGACTCACCAGCTGTTCCCCTTGACAGACTCTTCTTGTGGCACCTTGGTCCTTATCTAAAGAAATTTCACTGCTTCAGCGATTTACACCTTTTTCTGACAAGTGATAAAAAACAGCCCTCCAATTTTGCCTTTGTTATTCCCGAACACCAAAAAAAAATAAATATCACCTCTCGACCGACTTTCCTTAGCGAGTTCGGGCCAGCAGATAATTCTATAACCTGGATTTTAAAAACAATAGTGTCTCCATTTCGGCTTTTACACTACCTCTCGACTCCTCTTTTGACAAGTGATAAGAAAAGAAGAACAATTCTTTAACTATGCCTTTGTTCCACCTAAATTTTTATCTCACTCGGCCTTTCCTTACCGGGTTCTGGCCAGCAGATAAATTCCATAACCAGGATTTTAATCAAAATAGTGTCTCTATTTCATAGTCAGTTGTCAACTTTGGCCATATGTCTATTTTTTTATTTATTTATTTTTTTTTTTTTTGTAGGAAAAATCAGATGTTTCTGTCCTTCTCCCCTGCCTTTATCCAAAAAAGAAAAAAACAAGCTCTCTGAATTTACTAAAATCTGGTCTCGACTCACGGTATGTTTATTGATTTATCTTTCGGTCCTTAAAGTGTCACATCTTTCTCAGTATAGCTATCGAGCTATCCTTTCAACCCTTAAAATGTCACATCGGTAATTAATGCAGAGAAAATTGTGTCCAATGGTGCGCGGCAAATGATCAGGTAGTAGCCTACACCTGACACCATTTCAAGAACACCCTAGACGAATATGGACATGGAGACGCCTATGAAGAGAAACAAAAAAAAGATCGACTGCATAACTATCAACATGAGATTCAGGAATGCAGTTTTACGCCACAGACTGTGAAAGTGATCATCTTCTGGTAATATGGAAACTTAAAAAAGAAACTATGAAAATTGAAAAAAGACTAAGGCAGCACCCAAATTGCAATACAACTGACACTTGAACGGCCCGGATGAGAAGAAGAAATATTTGGAGAGTGTGAAATGCTGATTCAAAGAACAAAAGGAAAATGGAAACACGAAGTGGAACACTTTAATGCTTTAGTAACATTAGCAATCGTGGTCATAAGATGAAAAAAATTAATTCGCGACACGATGAAAAGAAGACAAAAAACCATGTCAAGACTAAAAAACAAAAGTCTAAAATAAACATTTTTGAAAATTTTACTTGTAATTTTTGTAATATGATTTTGAAATTCTTTCATTTGCTGATGACATTTTTATTGAAGAAAGGTGTTTGAAGAATTAAAAATGTAAAGTTTAGCGCATTTTGCCATCAAAAATATTTTTAAAGGACTTTCTTTGCTGTTAAATTATTTTTTATGGAAGATCAAAAAGGAAATAATTTCACAATTCTAAATTATCTCCCTATTATTTATACAAACTTTAAAATAATTGTGTATGATGTCTGGAGGGATGTAGAATAATTTATGACATTTAAATCTGAAAGAAGTGAAGGCAGTCAATAAACAGTATCAATTCAATAAGTCTTAATCAATTTTCCAATTTTTTTTTTCTTTCATAACAACGTTTTCTTTTGTTTAATACATTTTGTTAAAACAATTAAAAAGACCTGATTTAGTGCTGTTAAATATTTTATGAAATCAAATAGTTTTTTAAAATGCAATAAATGTAACATAGTTAAAAAGGAAAGAAAGAATTAATGAATAAATAATATTACTTGCTTTCTTTAATATTTTGATATTCTATTAATATAAAAAATTATTCTACTAAGTTTTGCAAAAAAATAATTTCATTTTCTAGAACAAAAAAAAATTAGTCCTACTTTATTAGTTATAGAAGGTTAAAAATGATTATTTTAAGAGATAAATAAAACCAGTTTTTGTATTTTGGTTGTTTGGAGCTTTCGTAATTAATTAAATGTGAGGTAATATTTTATTTTATTTGTTTATTTTGAAAAGTAGGGGTTTCGGAGGGCAACAACTATTGTTTGATGTATGAGCTTGTTGACAGGTTAGCCATTTTTTGTTATATTTTTATCCACTAATTTATGGTAAGTATTTTTATACACTTACCCCCTCCCTCACTTTGTTTTATATATTTTGTATATATTTATATATTCTTTTAAAATAACCGTATTTAAAGCACTAATATTTTTTTATCCTCAACAGATTATTTAAATATTGTATCATTTAATCAAAAGTCAATTCTCCAATAAGAGAGAGAGAGAGAGAGAGAGAGAGAGAGAGAGAGAGAGAGAGAGATTATCCAGTAGTACATGTTGTTTTTTCTGTATTCTTTTTTTTCAATTCACCTCAAGCATGCAAGGGGTTACAGAGGATTAAGAACAAGAGTAAAGAGGCGTGTTTAAGGAAAAGATACAGAGAAGGACGGGGAACAAGCTCAAGGTGTCAGATGTCGATTGACATTACACTTGAATATTTGTAGATTATAGTCATCGGGGAAGCAAGTAAGGGGAAGGGAGTTCCACAGACGAGAAGTGCAGGAGAAGAAGCTGTTTGAGTAGAAGAGACGATTACATTTAACCGTTTTGACAGTGAAAGGGTGGGGCCAATATGCCAGGCTAGTAGCTTGCTTAAATTCATGCAGTCTGGGAACAAAGACTGGTGCTCCCGCCATTGGGGGACCAATGAAAGTATAAAAGCTGAATGAGGTTCAAGTAGATAGAAGAGGGCAATTGATGTTGCATTTACATTTTTAATGATTGCAGTTATCAGGGAAGCAGGGAAATGGAAGGGAGTTTCACAGGCGAGAAGTGCGAGAAAAGAAACTGTTGAAGTAGAAGTGGCCATTGCATTTATTTAATTTTGACAGTAAAAAGGTGGGACCTAGATGTTCTAGTAGAACACTTAAATGCATGTAGTCCAGGTACCAGGGGAAATAGCTTGTAGGAGCAATTGTGAAAATATCTGTAGAAAAGACAGAGGGAAACCACATCATGTTGGTGGGAAAGTGACTGAGCTATTTCCTGTCCCAATTTATCACAAACTGGAGGTCTTTTTCAAGACCAGCGCCCAGGTTTACTTTGTCAAGTCTGAAAGATTTGCTATTAAGACTGGAGTAAATGGTATTGTCATCTGCATAAATGCCTACTTGGGAACTGATGACATCAGGGATATCATTGATGAAGATCAGAAATAGTGTAGGATCCAGGATAGAGCCTTGGGAACACTCACGTTTGTGTGAAAGAATCTGGAACCAAACCCATTCAAAACAACCCTCATTTCATGATTTGATAGGAATGATTGCATCGGCAGCACATATCTTTAGGATGATGGCTAGCAACCTGTCACCTTTTCACTTGCCTTATGGGAGTCTAATTTAGAAATAATATCTGAGACCTACGATGAATTACACACATATTACTCAGTAGAGAGAAATTAGCTGTGGGTACTCCAATTGAATTTAGTGTTTAGTTGGAAGAGAATTTCCAAGCAAAATATTCAAACCTATCTGCTGTAGATGTCAAGACTTTGAATTAATTAAATAAAGGGAGAATGGAGGCTTTGCTGTTGTTCATCACACTCTTGTAGAACTGCCAATAATCTCTATCCTGTTATTGTGGGTGTTACATTGGCCCACAAACAGATATTGAATGACAGAAGACTTTAGTGAAAAAAAATATATTGCTAAGTTCATTTTCATTAAAGAAAATACATCAACAAAAATATGGTTACTGTGCACTAGGCAAAAATATCTCTGCATGCTCATGTAGTGGGTGAGAAAAGCATTGTCCTGAAAAAGGACAGTTTTGTGGTCACTGAAGAGTGTTGTTATGAAAAGGACAGTTTATTATATATTGTTGCAGCTGGTAAAGATGGCTAGAGTGGCGGCCGATGGCAAACTGTTGATCACTTGCTAGCTAGCTGGAATTGCATATAAGTTTTACAACAATCGCTAGATAAGCTATTTCTTCCAGTTGTTTTAAAACAAATGTAGGAGTGCTGACAGGAAATGACACTGTAATTAATCCTTTTGTTTGCAGATAAAATATCTTACTGAAATGTTGCATTGTCAATGTGGTTGGTATATTTCAGTGTGTATGTGTAACAAAGTTTTTCTTCAAGTTCCAGTAATTTTTGTAGTTGTTAATTTTTTCAGTTTGTTTTTAGTTTTGACTTTGAGAGACAAAAGGTAGTAGCCATGTTTTATTTTGTTATATCTGCCAGTGGTAGAATTAAAAACAACAGTCTGTTAGTGGTGGAGATAACAGTGGTTGCAAAAGGAGTAAGAGGTTAAACAGGTCAGGCATGTCTGTGAGAGAAAGAAAGGGTCAAGTAATAGTAGTAGTAGAGATGAAGAGAGTGTTGCTGCTGACCAAGCCAAAAAAAGAAGTCATAATATTTGTATATTTTTCATTCACACATGTTGAATATTCTGGAAATGTTTGCTGATTTGGTGTTCCATCCTGCATGCTATTTATTATGTCATGGTGTTTTTAAATTTGTGTTAGGTTTGTGTTTTGCAATCTGATATTTTGTGCTTTACAAATTTATCTTAAAGTTTAATTTGTCATAAAAAGAGCCTAAATAACTATTAAAATAAATAATTTATTTTAAAATTATTTTTTCTGAAAAGATTCATAAATACGAAATTATTTAAGAGAAAGAACATTTGTGCCTTGTTTCTTTGGCTGTGATTAATATTTTCATTGATTCATGGGGTTAGCTTATCATCAGTAAATAAGAACATCTTAGGATCATTTTTCTTTTCACATTTTGTAATTAGCATATGTTTAAAAACAAACAAATTCAGAGTTAAGAGTTTTATTCTCTTATGTCTAGTAAGTGCCACTCTTAAAATAATTGAAGTCATTAATTTGATACAAAACAAATGAATAAATAACCAAATATTTCTTTAAAATTAATGAAATTTAAGATGTGTGACACTATTTAGCTATGGTAATTGGCTAACTAATTAAGCATGGAAATTAAAAAAAAAACGAGAAATACTTGAGGCGAGAAGGAGCTATAATGAATGACATACTGGGCGATGTTATTTTTTTTAACAAAAGAAAAATGGGTAAAGATTTTATTTTCATTTACGAAGAAAGGCATTTTTTTTGCAGAAGATAGAAAATTTGTAAGAAAAACAGGTATCGGATCCTGTCAGAATTAATTAATGTCATGACACGACAAGGGAAACAGAATATGGATAAAGAATAATAAAAATTTGAATTCAGTCAGTGGCTTACAAAGCAGAATGCTAGGAGATAATCGAAACTGGGTCAAGCATGCGACCGAGAAAGAATTAAGTGAGACCACATCAAAAAAAAAAAAGAATAGCCAGTAATTATCTTTCGGAGATATCATTTGGTTTTGATTCTTATGTCCTGAAAGAGACCAATCTGTTGTATGTCCGGATCTTGTCATGATAAAAGTTAAGTGCCAAGAGGATAAAGAATAACAATCTGCCACACATATGGCGATAATAAAAATTTTAATTCGGTTATCTTAAAAAAAAAAAGACCGATGAAAAAAGCCATTATTGTTACCTGGACAAGCCTGTTGGCGACAGAATGCGATGGTGTTGATACGAGAAAGACAAAGAGATTTAGTCGACCACCCAGTTAAATAGTTGACCAGTGATAGTTAATGAGTCGGCAAAAATTCCACTAATGAATTCCAGGTGACCCCAGGATAAGATAACAATGTCCACAGTATGATTCATAAAAATTCTGGCCGATGGAAAAGAAAGAAAGAGAAGGGAAGATAATTTTTTTTCTTTGGGTGATAATTGTAAACTGAGGCCAGGCCAGGTGAAGGTAAACATATGAGGAAGAAGGGAAACCTGTTGACAACCTCTGAGGGGAATGGTGTGAGATACCAATATGAGAAAGGAAGAGTTTAGGAGGACAATTCCCTTACAACCTCCAACCCCAGAGAGGGGGAGAAGTAATTGACTTCCAAAAATGGGAAGTGATAAATTTTCCTGACTGAAGACAAAGGAAATCCTTATTGCAGATTTGGATTATCGAGGAACCTAAACCACAACAGCCCCCCACCCGGTTTTGGTCGGCGTCCATATAAACGAACATCCCCAGAGTTTCAGACAGTTGAGTACAGTGGCAGTGCAGTTACAGTTGGAGATCGGAGACACATGCAGATTGACAGAGAGCTGTGAGCTCGGAGACCAGCCTCGCAGGAGCTGACTGAAAGATTTCCATGCATTCCGATTTCTAACCAAAAGCAATTTTTTTTGAAGAATGACTTAGACTCACACCACCAAAACAAGTTTTAATGAATATCGCCTGAAGATACCAAAAAGCAGTTTATTGAAAAACAACTTAAGAGATCAAGATTCACCTGGGAAATGCAAAGTGTCATGAATCCATAAAAGAAGCGGGTTGGGAGAAAGACGCAGTCCTGTATTCAGCAAACAGATATAAAGATACTTGTTATTTTTTCAACACATTTGAATCTTTTGAGTTTGTTTCATTATTTTTCTTTTACATACTCTTGTGCAGTATCACCTTTGCACCGGATTCAGTGCTTGCACTACATCCTGATGCCTAATTGATTTCATCTATGTAAGATCAAATCACAACGTGGGTAGGTTAGACTAGAAATTAAAGCAGTTACTTCGGTAACCAGATATTGGAGGCGAGCTGAGAACGGCACGGCTGATATTGAATCTAAGTAGACATCGACCACGACCAAGACAACCAGAGGGGGTTGTGTCACACATGGTTCCATGGTAAACCAGATTTCCATCCGAACCAGCCAAGGGTTAGATCGTCACAGATGGTGCTGCAGTCAACCCAGGGCATCACAATTGGCGGCCGTGACCAGGACTGACTGGTGGCGTCACAATTGGCACCGCAAACAGCACAGGACAGGATAGGACAAGACAGGGTCAGAGGGTGACGTCACAGATGCATGCATTTGAAATGAACTGTGTTTGTTTACATTGCAAATTATTTAACAGTAAAGAAAGGTGCATGAAAATTGGATTAAGATTTTATTCTTCCCACTAGATTAAAGTACTAAAAAAATAGCAAGTGTTCATTTTAGCAGAGTACATGCTTCTGAATTTTAAAGTTCATTTGTAATTTATTTTAGGGTAAGAAAAGAAATCTACAAATTGGATTTTTTAAATCTCTTTTTCTTTCACAGTTTGTTTTCATCACTTACATTTCATAATTTATAGAGATATTAAAGAAACTGAAGCATATTTGAAAGAAATTACATCAATAGCTAAAAATTAAAAAAGATATATTTGTATTTTATTTTTATTTATTATTTTCATTTATTTAAGCATCAGAAAATGATTAAAATTTTATAAATTTTTATCCACAAAAAGTTTTCATTCATTTTTAATGATAAAATGTTGATTTCATTTATTTAAATAAACCCCATGAAGAAATTGGCAAACAAAAGAAATCAAGTTAATTAATGATTTTTCTAAAAAATACTTTGACTTATCCTATGGACCTTCAACAATATTTTGAAATGAGTTTCATTTTTCTTTCTGTTTGGTGACTCATGTGCTTCACTGGGCTCTTAATAATATCTGGGAATTACTTTGTTTTCTTTTTGTTGTTGGCAGTTTCCTTGTGAAAGCTGAAGCCTTTGGCTCTCCTTGTTGGCAGCAGTGATTTTCATATGTGAAGGTCAAAACCCTTCTGCTCCCTGTCTGGCTTGTCTGTAACTGACCCATTTAAATGCTTTCCACCTTGAAGTCTGAATACTTCTACTACCTTTATGATTGAATGCATTTTATGTGAAACAACTGGCTTCCACAGAGACCCCAATTTTGGGTTTTATAAGGTCATAAGACCACACCTCTGATTGGTCAGTAAATATGACAAAATATATTTTCCACTAATTAAACAAATGAATCCGCAACAATTCATAAAACAATTTTTTTCCGTTTTTTAACTAATTCTAAAAATAGAAATTTACAACTGTATAATTTCTATTACAAACCATGTGGCTTTCATTTACAATAGACTTTTCTCAAAAATATGTGTAAAAAACAACCTAGATGATTAAAACATTTATCTATTACACTTTTAACTAATGCTAATTTTAATTCAGGCGACTAAACAATATAAAATTTATATTACACACAATAAACAAGTCAGATGACTGAACTGAAGTCACTGCCAAAAATCAAAATACAGGTGCCAGGAAAAGAAAGAAAATGTGCAAAATTACTAGTAAAAGGAGTCAATGAACTTACTGAAAGAAATATACACTATGTAAAAGCACAATGAAGAAAGCCAAAGAGAGTGGGACAGATATAAACCTGACATTGTTATTCTCAAGAACAACACCAATTGACTACCAACTATCAAGTCCATATATTTATATCTGTTATATAACAATAAGAAATGTGAATCTCCCATTAATGGATTGCTAATATGAAAAAGATAAGATCCAAGAAGGACTACACACATGCCAGGCAAAACAAAAGATCTATTATGACTGTGGTGTAAGAGACCTACCTGTTCTGTGATGAAGCACCAATCTGGCACCTGGAAAAAAGCTATAGTAACAACTACAAATAAGCAGCCTAGGTCATGCAACCCACAGGGATTTTTCTTTTGTTAGTGTAACTTTTTTCAAACATGTTAAAAATTTAAAGATTTAAATGTGTTAATGATATCTGGAAGATAGGGTGGAACACACACACACACACACACACATAAAAAAAAACATGCGTAACTTCACCACCAATCAACATCAAACATGCTCAAGTGCAAAGCTTGGCTGGAAGCAAAATCAGTATCTGAGTGGGAATCAGGTCTTGACATTTTAAGAAAGCATGTGAAACATCTGCAACAAAGACACAAGAAACAAGAAGTACTTCTGAAACTTCATGTACAGGAAAGGATTGCTAACAAATGAGAAGCAAAAGAAAGAAAAATAGTGTCAAGCTACTGCTGAGAAACAGAATCATTAACTTTGTCATCAAGCATGGTGGTCTTGTGAAGTCTATTAGCAGTAGAAACAGTAGTTTGGAAGCACTGAAAGATAAATTTGTATATCTGAAGGCTCTTTTAGGGATCAAGATCAACACCAATGGAAGTAATTCTCAGCTGGAAGCTGCTCTTTGCAACTACTTGATGGTAGGAAAATCATTTGGTCAATCTACACCTCTAAGACTAATCAAAAACACTCAGTGATTCTGAGTATTTAAGTAACTCTAGCAGTTGTGATGAAGAAGAACCATCTCAGGTAACATTCAGTTACAAACATCAAGTCCAATGGATTACAGTGTATTATGACTCTGATTTTTATATTGGCCAAGTCATTGATATTGCATCTCCATTCCGTGCTGTGTTAAAGATTTTAGCTCCAACAAAGAGCAGAAATTATTATATCTGATGGCCTTTGCTAGATGATATTGTACAAGTGGAATCAATATTTGTTTTCAGAAGGGACTTTGATGCAATACCAGTTTCAAGTGATGTTTGGATATAGAGTGTTCCAAAAAATATTAGCTATAACAGAGGCTTATAAGGAATATCAGTTGGCAAATTGCCATTGGAGAGGAAGTGCAGGAGAACCATTCACAATGTCCAGAAAGTCTTTTCTGTCAGTTTAAAACAGAAAAAGTTTAAAGCAAGGAAAACAAATACCTTATAATAATAAGGTATTTGTTTTCCTTTTGTAAAACAAATTTATTAGTGTTGTAGTCATTACTCTCCTGTTTTGATGAGTTGGAAATTACATAATTTCATGAAATTTTTAAAAATAAGATAGATATATTACAGTGAAACAAGCTATTTTGTTGAATTCCGTATCCAAAAATTAGTAAAATTTGAAAGTTTTGGGCATGTATCCCCCAATGAATACTTTTTTATGACAAGTTCACTATAGTATACATTTGACCTGTTTTTACCCTTGTGCTAAAGTGTGCTTATGGCTGTTTTATGTGGTGTAAATATAGGTTTTACTTTTACTGAGGTATTGCAGATAAGAAAATTAGTTTCATCTCTGTTGTGCTATGAAGTATAGGGAGAAGTTTCAAGGCATTAACTATTGAAATGAAACATATATGATTAGTCAAATTTGCCCATCTGTTTCATATTTTTATGATTTTGTATTTGAGAACAATGTTTGAATGTTTAGTCTGGTCTGATCCAACAGTTATTAATTCCATTAGCATTATCTTTCTTTAACTTCAGAACTACCTATATGAAATTACATTTACAATGATATTTAACTTGTTTGAAATCTGCATCTTCAGTTATACACTGTCAAATTTGTCTTTTTGCCCAATAACATGAGTTTTTATAAACTTTGAATGGCCGTAACAGTGTTGTTAATTAGGCTACCAAGATAAATTTATTAACATTTTTATGGTTTGTCAAGATCTCTATGCCTATATTAAAGGCTTTTAGATATACTGAAAATTTTATTTTGGGATATCTAATTTTATGGTTCCTGAGCTCATGTTTTTTACACTTAGTTTCCTATATTTTCCTTTTTGGGAATATTCACCTGGGTGTTGCAAGTAACATAACCTAACATAGCTTGATAAACAAAATCACTAGGAAATAAAGCAGAGTTTTCAGAAGGGTTGTATATAAACACAAATACTGGAATGTTTAATAACTGTGAAAAAGCTATTGGGAGTAAAGTTGAGAAAATTAATGGCTATAAAATGTCAAGGAGCCCTTATGAAAATGTAAAATAACTGAATAATAATTTATTCAGCTGAATAATTTTGTATTAATCAAATATCATTTGCTGATCTATATATTTTGAAATTATTTATAAAAACTCATGTTTTACTTTATTGACAGTCATTCTCAAATTCCACATGGTTGAAGTATATGTAAAGATAAAAGTATCATTATGCTTTAATGTGTTGCATATACTGATTAATAAATCTGTATATAATTATGTACATTGATGTATTGGTATGTACTGGTATATATGTGTTTTTAATAGTATATACCAACATTTATATAATAATGAGTGCTAATGTGCATATATTTATGTTTATTTACACATACATTCATATACATATAATTAATAAAATGAAAATATATACTTATATTTATAGATATTTCAGTACCAACATGTGTGTAAATGGTTGCTGGTATGTTATAAAATACATCAAGGGTGTGTTGAGGTTAGGGAAAACCTAAACAATGGTTCTCCCAAGAACTATATGGTACTAGGCAAAGAAGTGAAAGAGACAGGAAACAAATCAACACTGCAGGCAGCATGCAACTTTAGGAAAAAAAATGCCCATGGTAACAACTTCACAAGACATTGTGTTTTGACAACTGCCAACTGCTGGCTTTCCCATTGCTTTTATTGGTATGAGACAGCTGACAAATACCTGGACAAGTTTCAGAGAGTCCTGTATCTTGATATGCCATGCAGCCCTGCTGTCAATGGGGAAAACCCAGATGTAACTAATTTTGACAGACATGTCCCCTTGTGACTTGGGACCTCTTTTCGGTTTGTATTGACACGTGTTTTGCCACATGGTATTAACATCATTCTCTGTTAGTATGTGAGCAGATGTATGAATTTCATAAGAGAATTTAAATATATGTATGTATTTTTTATGAATTTAAGTAATAATATTTTGAATATGTGCCAATATAGGTTATACATGTTCTTTTGAGGAATATATAGATCACAATGTGTATATGCAGGATACTTTTACTTTTTGTAGGATGGTAGCTACATCTGAATCTATATGTGTCATTATCTGTATATGAAGGCATGCATATATTTATGTGTCGGAATTTGTTTCAATAAGTATGTAGATGTATGCTTGCTAGTATCAACCATAATGTTTCTTTTCAAGTGCATAAGTGTGTGTGTGTGAAATATGTATGTATCTGTTCTGTATGAATATTCATGCAAATGAATGTGCATTGGTTGATCTGTTGGCAGGTAATGTATTTTCCAGTGCACTTTGTGTTGTGATCTGCTTACCACTAAATGGCAACACTACCCAATGATGCATGCTACTCTGCTCATTGCAGCAATAAAGAGAATAAGCAATAAATATATTGATACTTGGAGGGTGGCTGGATGGTGTGAGTGAAAACAAAGAAAACATAAAAGTGATGAAGAGGAACAGCAAATTGGTAGATGACACAAGCAATTTTTTTATTAATGCTTTGTGTTTTGCTATTCCACTTTTTTCTGAGCAGCCTCAACTGGTCAATGTTCATAATGCAAATTGACTTGTCATTTTAATGGCTGGTCTTATTCTTTGAAACAAAGATATTCTTTTTAGACACATACCTTAATGTCAGTCCTGGAACTCACAGTTACTACCTGCTATGAAGTCAATGTTGTCTGCAAAATGTAAGTTACACATGGGTCTATCACTGACAGAGATTGAAGGATCATGGTCATTCATGGTTTCTTGCATGATTCTCTCTAGATATAGTTTGAATGTGAGTGAAAGTTTGCATCCCTGTCTCACACCAACAATTGTTTGGAAGAATCCTCCCATTTGTCTTCCCAGAAGAACTGCATTGGTGGCATCTTTTATATAGGCCTGGATCACTTGGATAATGCTGTTATGTACACTGAATTCCCTAAGGATTTGCCAAAGGCCATCATGTCATACACAAACAAATGCTTTCTTGAAATCAACAATATTAAAATATTGATAAAGGTACTGGTACAAATAGAAAGGAATATAATCTTTTTTTCTAAAAATAAATTTGGATATTATATATTGGAAAACTTAATATTTACTAGATACCATATATGCTTGTTTGTACACCTTTGGTAAAAATGTATCTTACATGAATTAAAAAATATGTGGATATATGTATGTGCATTGAACATACCTATGTATATCCATATATACAATGTCATGCTGAAAATTTCTTGACCCAAAATGTGACCAAATCATCAAATATCAGAATGTTTTTGCAAACATTTCTTAGTGGACCAATAATATTTCAGTACATCTTCATATATTTAAGGATATTTGCCTATACATTTACAGAAACCACTGTGTCTAAATATGAATCAGCATTTATACATATGTAAATACATACAGGTGAATGCTTTAATAATGAGCTAACCAACATGTACAATGATGAAGGTTTGTAGCTTGAAGCACAACAAAACTTTCCATCAAAGTTTTGTTACAAGAAATTGATAAACAGTTATAACATCCCAAAATTATTTGGAAGAATAACATCAACCCAACAGAAAGTGGAAATAAACTTAAAGTGTTCATAGGCAGACGTGATGTCTGCAAAATATTTTTGGTACTTTTAAATTTTCCATGAGCATAAATGGGTCACTTATATACTTACAGATACTTTTTTTTAATGAGAAACTTGTATCTTAGTTGCTAATGTTTTAATTTGTGGTTCATACTTTGTTGCCTTCTGCTTAATGAAAGCAGTACACATATCCATACAAAGGTTATTCCTGGAAGTTGATTTTATATAGTTCATGAATAAAAACATTGTTTCGCATGAGTAGGAAGAACCAAAAATGGTCAGCATTGCTAAGGCCAACATTTTTTTCATAGATGCAAAAATGTTAGGCAATGACTGTCATTCTGCAAGAATGGGGTTCTTGGCTCTACTTTCTGAGGATTCGTTTTCTTTTATTACATAGGCCAATGATTTTACTTCCTTTTGTTGTAACTTCAAGTTAAGATTGATAAATTTTATCTTCCACAGTGAACAATCAAACATGCATAGCTTAAGCTCATGAAATTGAATAGTATAGAGGAATTGAATAAATTGTAAAGTGACATCTTGTTCTCAGAATTGAGAAAATCACTCTGAAAGTAAATGCTTGGAATTCTTTACTATTAACAAATACTTTTTGAATACAGCTTCTCTTCTATGCTTTCAGTTGAAAAATTTGAAGTTAAGATGTTCTCCTTTAATAGTGGAAAACATTTCAGCTTGTTTTCTTCCAGATCTCTTGAAAAAATTTCTCGCTTTCTTTCAAAAGCTTTACTATACCCAGATATTGACAGCACATTACCTTACAATTTTTTATTCAACTTATTGAAATGAAAAAAAGTTATCAGTCACTTAAAATCAGTCACTTCTTGGATAGTCATTTCCTTTTTTGCTTAAGAAAAGTCTTACTTCATTTCCACAAAATGATTTAACACTTAGCCACAGTTTAATCATCTGACATTGTTGCACATATGTAACCCAGAAAATTGATGGTTAACTTCATTCACTAGCTTGGTGAATTGAAATTTGTTAAGTGCATGAGCAGTTATAAAATTCATGATTTTTGTTACAAGGGACATGATATTTTCTAGTAATTTCAAACTTGTTTTTGCACACAGAGTTTCTTGATGCAAAATATGAGGAAATTCAACTAAATTTTGGTTTACTTCTTGTTTCAGTAATTGCGCAAATCCAGCATTTTTTCCAATCATGTCACAGATAAAATATTACTGAACTTAATGCCAAGTTCAATAAATTCCTTCTTCAATTCATTCATAATATCTTGCCTCCTAGTTTACTCTGAAAGTGTCATCAATTTGATCATTTCTTTCTTCATTATATTTCTGGGAGGTAATCAAACAATCAATGTAATTATATACTTTCATCCAAACAAATTGTAAACATACCTGCATTTTACAAATCTAGTACAAGTTATTCAGTTACATCTTGGTCCATAGCAGTTATTCTGTCTTTGACTGTATTTCTAGTGACTGGAAACTCATTAATACATTTATTGTTTTCAAACCAAAAATTTGAGCAGTTCAAAAAGACCACTTTTAAATAACAACCGTTAGATTGGCTTCCTATGCTTTGCAATAATAGATGATAATTGAAATCTGGCTACAGAAATATTGTTTTTTTTTTGGTTTAAACATCCTTTTGAAATTATTACATTGTTGTTACTGTTGTTTTACTTCTCTCTGAATAATTTCATTCCTTTCTTCATCTGTCACTGAGAATAAATTCTGATGATGACTTTCAAAATAGTGCTTAATATTATGTGAATATGCAAAAAGCTTTTATATTTTGTTCAATAACACCCTATTTTTCCCACCACTCTTAGTGAAAAAAAACTCCTACTTTCACTACATTCTGAGGTTATTTTCTTTCTGGCCATTCTTATGGATTACTTTTGCACTGAAAACAGAACTATCACAAATAAATTCAGAATAGTCACAATTTATAAATTATCTGAGCAGACAATGAGAATATGGCTGGTAAAATGCAAATGAGCAATGCCTCCCAAGCACCTAACCACAAGCTGGAAGATTTGTTACAGTTAATGTTGGCCTCTTGACCTCCTTGTACCATTCAAACAGTTTCTGCACTACCTCAATGTCACTATGGCATGACATGAAAATGGCTACATCATCAGCGCACACGGAAACTCTGGCTCAAGTCTCACCAGGGAAACTGATTCTGTGTAGAGCTTGACTGCACACTCTGTGCCTTAACTGGCACAGCAGAGACTCTAGCATAAATTAGGGGTGACAGCAGACAACCCTAATGAACCAACTGTGACAAAAGTGCCTAACTGCTTCATGTTCACCTGTGCCACCACACTGGGGGAGCTATGCAGCAGGCTGATCCATATGCAGAAGTCAGGTTTAAATCACATTGTCTACAGGATGGCCACCAGGATTGAATGATTTGAACTGATCCAAATTGATCAGTGCAGCTTCATTGTTTTTGCAACTCAAAATCCCCAGTGACAATGCCCACTTTGCTCAATATTAATGAGACATCCCTGACCTGTCCATACCTGGCTAAAAGGCCCTCAGGTGGTCCTCAGTAATATCTATGCAATGTATTCAGTTTTTTTCTGGAACCAATATATTCTGTCTAAAGCCTCACTGATTTGTTATTGAGGATACTTCCCAACAATTATTTAGCTTCTTTCTGTGATGCCAGTAGGATGTCCTACATGGCATGGCTCTTCTAGGTGAGCACTTTTAGTGCTATTTAGTGGCTCTTGATTGCCTCCTCCATTGTTTGTCTCCCTGCTAGCACGAATCAATTTGCAAGTCTTTATATCGGTTTTTAGCAAGGAGATGGTCCGAATTTTTATTGCATCTAATGCTGCTGGTACCATAAAGAGTTCATTGCCAGCTATGTATTGCTGGTTTTTTCATTTTATGTGCTGTGTCCCTTCAGGACATAGGCAAACATAGCTCTCTACTCCCACCTTTGTAGCTCTCAATAAGTTTTGTCCCTTTGCTACTTCCCCCAGGCCATGTTCTATCATCCACTTGCTTTCCCTTGTCTCTTTTCCCCTCTATTCGACTTGTGAGTATCATATTCTCCAGGCCCTCCTTTCTCATTATATATCCCAGAAATTTCAGCTGCCTGTTCTTGACATTAAGCATAAGCTTTCTCCTTGTTTGCATCCTCTCCAAAGTCTCATTGTTGCTCATATGATTGGTCCATGATATCCTTAATATCCTTCTGCAGAACCATACCTCCCTTGCCTCAAGTCTCTTCTTAATCTTTGAGGATACTGTCTAACATTTGCTACCATAAAAGAGGACAGATGTCATATCACAGCTCAGAACTCTTTTCTTAGAAAACCATTCCACTATTAATCCCAAGGTATATCATATACTAGCAGTAGAGCCCGGCGTTGCCCGGGGATGTAACAGTAAGAGATAGATCAAGTATCGACCATCATAAAGACTGAAAAATAAAATTGACAAAGATTATTGTTTAAGGTTGACGGACACGCATGTCTTAATTATTATTTTTTTTTTTTTTTTACGAATTGGTCAAACCCAAACTCAAACAAAAACATTGTTTACAATCGTTATGAGTCTATCGATTAGTGAATAGAATTTTATTATAAACAATTGTCTTGTAAATGGAATTTTTAAAGCATTCTGAATGTAAATAAAGAAAAAAAGTGTGCAAGACAATAAGAAATACTACCTGCCAAAAAAAAAGTGGATGTTTGTTTTATCGGCTGAAAAATGTAAGAAATCCGACCCCATATATAAAGGAACACACACACACACACACACGCACACACAAACAACCTGTGTTTTTTAACCTAAGTCACTCCACGGAATTGCTAAAACATAGAGCATAGTCTGATGAAAAAGACGCTAAAGTTTATGAAAACAAAATTTTATCGTCAAAATGCTTATGTTTTTATGAAGAGGATAGACTAAATTTTTTTTTAATTATTTTAAAATTTTTTTCCATCTTTTTAGAATATTCTAAATTTTGATTTAAAAAACCTTGTTTCTCTTTGTTGCAACAAGGGGTAGTAAATAACATAGATAATTTTTAGCGCGTTTTTTTGTATTTACACACATTAATTTGGAAAATCTTGCAAAAATAAAACAATTGTCAGATGTTAATGAAACTTTCAGAAACTATTCACAGATGATCGAAATTATTATATATATGTTTTTTTTTTTATTAAAGTCATGGCAGAAATATTTTTTTTATATTTATTAACACCCCCATAACTAATTTTATGAAAAACTCTAGAAATTCGAGACCATAGGTTTTAGTGATTACAATAGTTAAAAGCACAAGGCTTTGAAGAATGCAAATCATGTATATTTTTTTTTTGTTTTTTTTTGGCCAACGTACCTGAAAATCAGCTGTGAATTGTAACATACAAAACTCAATAAAACAAATATATTATTTAGTTTCAAATGCTTTTATTTGTTTTAATTTGTTTTTATGAATATGGACAATATTTTCTGGAAGCAAAAGATTTTTTCAATGAAAATTGAATTTTTAATACAATTATTTCTTATTTCTTTAATTTTAAAAATATTTTAAAAAAATGTTTAAATTGAATTTAAAAAAATATTTTAACATTAGTTAAATGCAACATCAACCTTTCAAAATGTCCATGTGAGATTGTCATTGTCTAGTGCTTTGAAAATTGTATAATTTGGACCAATCAGATTAGCCATGGTAATTAAGAAATATAATTTTTGTGTTTATAGTCGGACAGTAATTATCAAGTACGGAAGACCAACCAGAATACAATTTAGTTGCATTATTTGAGTTCAGCATTGTTCTCCGCTGTTAAGGCCTTTACTTTTGCGAAACACGTATGGAGAAGTTAATTTGAGTTTTCAATTTCAACTGAGAAGGGTACCTACAAGTAACAGTATCATCTTATGAAATTTAACTACTGCTAAACTTTAATTTATATGATCTTATTTTTATATTAATCTCAGTTATGACATTTTTCCATAAATGAAATATCAAAATTAATAATAAAATGAATGGAAATACAAATAACACATTAAATGTAATAAATGTACATAAAATTATAGTATTTTATGTACACTTCTGATAAAATTTCATAAGAAAGTTACCTAAATTAATTAGATACCTTTTTCTTATGAAATTTAATCTCACTATTAACAGTCTTATTTTTTAATTTCTTTATATTTTCCATAAATCATCGTAAACGTAAAAATGAAAGCTAAGTACAAAAAAAAAAAAATATAAAAAATTAGAGCGCTGAAAGTTTTCCTTAAAAGTAACGAGGTAAATAATTTGTTCACTTAAATAATTTCACTTCCTTCCATCCGTAGAAAAATTACCCTCCCGTAAGTTATCTAAACGTCATGAATGTGCCTTTCGTCAATCGTCAAGCGACGCGAAAGGTTATGACCTGCTTTGTTTTATTTTCAAATTACATTTTTTCGGCGCAGAAGCTAAGTTAAGCTTGGTTCAAAATATTTTAAATAAACAGTATAAAATCTGTTTTTATTAAAATCAGTTTTGAAAAAATGATAATTGATTTTTAAAAGAATATCAAAGTAAGATTTTAATCTTTTTTATCAAATCGAAAAAAATGATTGAAAATGATTGATTATCTGTCCTTTTTTTTGACTCCCAAAAAAAACAATACTTTTAACGAAAATTTCAGACGTGCTAGGAACGATTAAAAAATGTAAAAAAATACCCCCAAAATACTTTGATCTTTCCTCTTTAATAATTATATGAACATTGGACGATAAAATTTTGTTTTCGTCAAGTTCGGCGTCTTTTTCATCATGCTATGCTCTTTTGTTTACATTTTCGTGGGTGAGTTGTCCCCCTTTCATTCTTACGATGTGTCTTAATCGTGTTTTCAAATTGATTTTCTTAAAAAACAACTGTGTTTTTCCCATTTTCGGTGCCGTTAGAACCACCACAAGGTAATTTTATGTAGTCCAGTGAAGTTTTGTTGAAATCGGCTAAAAAATGTAGGAAATTCGATCCAACATATAAACGTTACACACACACACACACACACACACACACACACACACATAACCTGCGTTTTATAATAAGTAAGATTGCAGGTATATATGCTGACATAATATTTTTGTCATTCTCCATGGCTCAGTACAAAAACACAAAAAGTTCAAAGAAAAAGGCTACAAAAAGAGACAACAGCATAAAATAAGTGTCAAAACATGTCAATAATGCTGATGCAAAACCAAGACAAATGTTAAACTGAAAAACAGACTTACTTTTGCAAAGTAATTATGCAATTAATAGGAATCAGTAAATTAACTGTAAACTTTATTTGACTAATTCAGCTTTAGTGAAGATAATGTTTATTTTTTTTAAATGGATGTTTACAGGTGAGAGGGAAGATGGGATGTGCTTATTTTATTACCACAAATATGAAGAGAAACCCTTCAATTACAAAATAAAATTTCACAACACCAAATGTATTTATACAAATATGCTGAAATCCACATGTTATATTTTTTATATAACTAAAAGTATATCCTGTATAGATTAGCCAAATCACTTAATACCAATTTAATTATGTAACCATTAACTTGCATAATAAAAACTAACATCTGTTTAAATATCCTTAAATATGTCTTAGTTGATGAATCACAGGGCCTAACGTGAGCTAGCACTTTTAGTGCAATGGTGAAGTGCTATCTCCTAGAACTAAACACTGTAATAATAAATATTTGGCAATGAATAACCAGCAATGGTAATTATTATTAAAAGTATGATTTTACTAGCTTGATCACAACTGAGATGAAGAAAACCACTTCATTAGTTAATGTTAATATAGATACATTTATCTGCAAACATTTTGTGTTTTGTGACTCATTATGCCTTCTCAGACTAATGTTTTCCATTGAAGGATTATACTGAATCAATCTAGGTCTACTGTTAGGAAAGTTAGTTCACTGCATTATGCTAGACAATTTTTCTGACTAGAATCTATCTTACACATTTGTAAGCCTACCATTTATCCATACTTTGAATATTGCTGTTACATCTGGTCTGATGTTTCTGCTATATATTTAGATATTCTTGATAAAATACAAAGAAGAATCTGCAATATTATTTGTCTTGACCTGGCATCATGGCTTCAGTCACATTCCATTGCTGCAACATGGCTTCCCTGCATCTTATCTATAAATACTTTCGTGGTAATTGTTCTGATGAACTTTCCTCTATGGGACCAAGAATTTGAATGGTGCAGTACTAGTTTGATGACATAGTCTTGGCTTTTTACAGTGGAACTGGCTAGATATAACTGTAAGTTCTATACTAACAATTTAATCTATTGCATTTCTTGCCTATGGAACTCTAGCACCTTGCTTTGTAGTCAACTTTAATATTCAAAAATTTAAATGCAATGTCAATTGTTAACTTCTGTCTTCTTAATCCCTATATTTTTATTGTTCTCTCTCCTTAACAGTGTATTTTTATTCTCATATTCCCTAACATTCAGTAACCCACTGTGTCTTAGTGGCTTTATTGCCTTGCTTGGGGTGAAATTATTAAAAATACAAAATTATATGTGTGATGGAATTTTACTCAAAATTGGCTCTTAAATTCATATGAAATAAAAACATAGTTTATAGAGAATATTGCATTGAGTTTTATAGTATAACATGATACTAAGGAAACAAAAGCAAAATTCTTTAGTAGTATATTCAAGTTTCTTAAATATGATGTAGAAAAATTCTGAGTTAACAATAGTTATTAAGAATTTAAGAACAGACTACAAAAGACAAGAAATAACACACGTGTGCAATCTCAGGATTTTATAAAGTTGTAGCTTTGACTGAATTTTGAGACTGAAATTAATTTTTAATTTTAATTTCATTGTGTCAAACGATTTTTATCTTTGGGTAGTAACTGTTATATGCTATTTGCTTATGCTTAGAAAGTAGGAAAAGTGTGACCAAGATAATGTTATTTCTGAAATTTACCTATTCCCATTGGAAAAACTGGTGAATTTGAACATTTTCATGCACACAAAGTAGGAACAAAATACCATGCTTCAAAAGTAGCATTTATTTATTCTAGGATTACACAAGAAAGATCAGAAAAAATTAAGGATTGAATAGTTTTTCATGATTTATATTTATACTGTAAATTACTTTTATGTCAGTCACCAAATATTGTCTGCCATCATGTTTTCATTATATGATTTTTGGTAGCAGCATTCAAAATCCAGTATATCCTGGTGGAAGGACTTGCCTTGCACCTCTGAGTATGTCTGCATGTTCTTGAATTTATCAAGATGAACATCAAGGATATGTACTTTGAGGAACATCATGCAACCTATTTTGCCATAGTCTTTCACCAAAGTCTCAACAAGCTCTACTTAGTTTTCAGCCCTGTGATTCCCCAAGATGCCCTGAAACACTGTGACAAAGCTGTTTCCCACTGCTTCCTCCATCCTAGTGAGCTTCTTGTTGTTATACTCCATCACAATTAGATCTCTTTCTGATTCATTCTGCAATGTCATAAAGGCAGAGAATGAAATAACAAATACCTTTCTGCACATTAGGCTCCACATATCACATCCAGTCTATTAAGCAAGCTCAAGCAGTGGTCAGATGTGAATATTCCCACCAGAAAAAGAGATGCCCCTGCAGATTACCAGACCTGCTTAAAAGCAGATCTTTGAAAATGACCAAATGCAAATGTGGCCTGGCTGTTGCATCCGTGACCATTACCACTCTTAGGCTAACCACCTTGGCTATCCAGCTTCAAATTGATAACATTTCAACTTCGAATCAGCTACAAACTTTTATCAAAAAAATGCTGGACTCCTGCCAGAACAAGTTGTTGAACACGACAGTCACAAAGATTTGCAACAGCCTCAAGTACAATACATAGAGTAAACCATCAAGTCCCAGAGAATTGCCACTGTTGACCCTCTTCAATGCCAAGTAGACATCGTCCTCTGTGCTCTCACCCTCGCAGCTAGCTGGTTCAGTCAGTGAAAGCTGAGAAAAGTCAGCCAAATAGCTGTGAAACTCATTGCCACTGTGACCAGGCTCCTTGGTAAATCAACACCCGAAATGCCGCCGAAACACTTCGCACATATCGTCAGTTGACCTCAGAGTACACCTCCCCGGGGTTTTAACTTCACAAATGTAACAATTGGAACCTTGATGGATCTCTTTGATTCATGGCTTCATTAGACATCTTGCTTAACCTATGTCTAACTACCTAACTCTGGTAGCGCTCACTAGCTGCGCACTGCCTAGCTAAACCTATTTCTAGGGAGTCACCCCCAGCCTCTGCTCAGAACAGACTAACTTTGTTTTCACCTTTTTAGCCTTATTTAGTTTGAGCCGCTGGCTATATTCAGTGGTGAATGACCTAACCCTATCCTTAAGCCTCTCCCACCACCTATTCCCAATAACCATTCACATTAGTTCCCACTGCACTAGTCTAATTAGCTGTTGCTGGAAGTCCTGTCTGTCCAGTAAAGACAGATTGAACTTCTAGTGTCCAGCCATTCTAGGCCTAGAATCTAATGCTATCCAGGCACAGATGAGTTTATGGTCTGAATAGCCTAACCAGTGGAACTTGGGACAATCTAACTTGCTAACATTCTATCTAGGTAGCTGGCTACTTGGGTAGACAGCCATTTATGTGTCCACGTTGACATCTCCCACCCAGGGTGATCGACCCGGTAGCTATCGATGAGACCAAACTCACCAATCAGATCAACAATGCTATGATCCCACAATGACTTCTTGCTAGGTCCCTGCCCACTATCCATCTTAGGATCCAGGATGGCACCACTAAGACTAAGTGAGAAGAATCAAACAGGTGCTGAAAAAACAACACATGCTCCCTGTGGTCTTTGGTCACATAAACCACAACAATCTGAAACAAACTACTGTTCACGGCACTATCTGCCGGCCTACCACATCGATGTGGACAATGACCACCTTCACATCCAGGGTACATTTAACCAGCAAGGAAACATCTTTTGCAGGCTGGTCCAGATATGCTAAATAGACAACATAGTCACTAGACAGCACACGAGTATCAACCTCACAAGCAAAGTGCATCTCATGGATTGCAGCTACATCTACGCTGAAGGACAAGAGCTCATGAAGTAGGCGGGCAGCCTTACTCTGATCCCTCAAACCCCTCGCATTCAAACTAGATATCTTGAGAAACATTTTTCAAGTTGATTCTCCTACTTACAGACTGGACGGAAATCTGTGGATATAAGGACCCCGACAGATTTCCCCAAGCTCCCTGTTCCCATTTCTGTCATCATGCGACCATCTAGGGTAATGCAGCCAATGTCCGAGGGACAGGTCAGTTTTAATAACCTATATAATGAAGGATGGAGGATTACTGGGACCCTCCCCACACAATATTTTTGCAGCTTTCTTAGGTCTGGAGTTCCCATCTACACCATATGGATCTCTGGAAAGAAATCTTTGGCTTTATAGATGATCCCACACTGTGAGAATTTGCCCTGTGTTCCTTATCCAAGTTATTACCCAAGCAGCCATGGGAAAATTTTGAGGGTCTTCTATAGAGTGCCCTTCTATTGATGTTGTTTTCAATAAGGGTTTTAAAAGCGCTTTCCTTTGTGTTGGAATGTCCTTTTCTATTGCCACCTGTTTATTTGACATGAACTTGTCCCCCCCCTGGGAATTTCTTCTTACGAGAAGAACACTGCTGGGAGGTGCTGGGCATTGGGGAGTCACTGGGCACTGTACTAATGAAAAGGTGGGGTGTTGGGAAGAATGGAGTCGTTGGCTGCAGTGATATTGGTAGGGGGTGATTTTGAGGAGGGGTATTAGGAATAGGGGACAGTGGTGTTTTCAGAGGAGAAAAAGGAAGACTTCTTGTGGTAATTTCTTCTTGCTTCTTGACTGGCGAAGCTGGGACAGATTGAGCCTTGGTTTTGGTTGAGTCTATTTTGCTTTCAGTTCGCTTATCTTTTTTATTTATTTTTTCCTCCTTTTCTTCTTCTATTTCCTCCCTCCCCCTTTTCAGTGAAGACAACCAAGGTAGGGGATTCTCCTCCATTTCTACCTCTACTGTATTTTGGTCCACTTGCTGGCCTCTTGTTCAATTTGGGGCTTGTCATTCTGCTGCTGCTGAAGGGAACAGGTAGAACTTTTGGATCCCTTCTTAATGACTTCCATCCACTCTCCATTTTTTTTTGTTGTTTTCTCTGCTGCTGTCTGTGCTGTTGGCAATCCCTCCTCACTTTTCTTTTTGGGTTGTGGTTCCTGATTTTGTTTCGGGCAAGCCTTCGACAAATGCCCCACAGCCCCACAAGCCCAACAAAATGGTCAATGGCCCTCCACAATGACATAGATTAGTCTCTTCCTTCACACATTATAGTGTTAGGTATTTCTATTAAGTTTTTCCTATTCAGTGTAATGGCAATTTCAAAGTCTCCTGTGGCAATTCCTGCTTTACTTTTAACAGGAGATACATCTGAAACATTGCCATACTTGGAAAAGAAAAATCCGAGATGATCTTCAGATATGAATAGGGGGACTCTGTGTAGAGTCACTTTCGTTTTCCTAGTTCCCATGTATTCTGTCTGTAGCCTGACTTTAGTAGTAGTCAGAATACAGCCTGCAAGCGATTCTGCAACAAAATGTACCACATTGATTTAATTTGATTTGCCAGAATTTTTGCCATTATTTGAATCCTTTTCAGAGTCTCCTCCATCACGTCTCTAGTCACAATAGTTAGCTTCCGAGTCTTGGGGTGCAAAGTTAATAAGGAGATTGTTTGAGTGTTAACCGTATCTAACAGACGACACAAAAGAGAGTCTAACTTAACCAGGGAAGGGTCCACAGGAAACCACCCCATTGTGACAAAGAGGGCTTAAAAAAGGAACTCAAGGATAGCTCCTTTCATATGAACCAAGCTCGCTAATTCACCCACCTTTCGGTGAAATCTGTTGACACCAAACACTTCGTATCATTTCTGATCTTCACTTTCAGCTGATTTTGAAAGTATCCGATTAGAACCTGATGTGAACAGCATTTGTGTTGCAAAACCCTCCTTTCATGTCATCATTCTTGTGATGGCTAGTAACGTTAGGAACAACATTCATTTCACTCCAGAATACGGAGGCAACACATTGTCACATACGTATGCAAAATCAATGAGCACAAGCTGATCGTGATCAATATGCGCCATCAGCTCACCAACATAGTCCCACAATGGTAGAAAGCATGTGAAGCTGTTTCTTCTAAACCAAGTTACAAGAAATCCACTCAGCCCCATCTGAAGTCCATGTCATTGAGAGAGAGCATGTTTCAAATCAATCACCAGTTAAGCAAAAGTTCTGGGTTACTGAGGTAATTCGTTGCTGGCATCTAAGACCAGAAAGAGTCCAACAACAAGCCAAGCCACTCACAGAGATGGTCCGTCATGACCCCCTCTACTAATTCACGATACAAGACCTTTCGTGGCCATGAAAGGTCACTTGACCAAGGAAAGACCCTTAAGGCCACTTGACACTCACTGAGGAATGTTGATAGCCTAGAAAATGGGAGGAGTGATAGTAAGGCTAGGGAAGGTGTCCCTAACACTCCCCATGAAAATTGAATCCTCTGTCAAAATGCGGTGTAGGAAAAACAAGCCTGAGGTGTGTCGATGACACACCAAATGTGGCAATTCCAGCTCCCCATGGCACAGACGTTGGACACATGGAGAGCGAGAAGTAAACTGACTTGTTTAGCTTATGTTTATGTATACCATCTGTGTTGTCAGAACATTCTAGATATTCTTGAAATTTTTAGAAACTTCTTGAAAGTTCTTGAAGCATCAGAAAATTCTAGAAAACTGTCCATCATTACCTTAGCACTGAATTGGTCTGGAATGTAATGGAAAATACGTTAGTTTCCTAAAATTGATGTCCAGGTCTTAAAAGCAAAGTTGGAAGAGAAAAATAGTCATTTCTGTTGCTTTCTAGACTGTAACAATTAGGTAATAACACTTACTAACCAAAGACAAAATGTCAAAAATTTTTGTACAGTGTAATCTTTTAATAATCTATTTCCATAAAACTATTTGTATACAAATTTTGCTCCTAAATAAGATTTTAATTCTTAAATTCCAATTCCAATTGCTGCTAAAAGGAACTGATATGAAGTATAACTTGTTTATATAATTTTACTAATAAATAAATAAGTGAATATGATAATTTGTTTATAAATTCATCTGAAAAATGTGAAGAAATATAGAGAATTTAAATATAAAAAGTAAATAATTTTTGTGGACTGATGTTGAAGTTTATAAACAAAAATCATTTTACATAATCACTAATAAAGACCTTTGACAAGTTGTAGCATTGGGAGCTGCTATATAAACTCTCCGCACTTTCTAGTCTGGAT
Organism: Acanthosepion pharaonis; assembly: GCA_903632075.3. Lineage (NCBI taxonomy): Eukaryota > Metazoa > Mollusca > Cephalopoda > Sepiida > Sepiidae > Acanthosepion > Acanthosepion pharaonis. Next base: position 146,502 of record CAHIKZ030000324.1, read on the forward strand.
AGAGTCCAAAATTGTCTTCACATCTTTGTGGATAATGTATTATTTTCCTCCCTACGACCCCTTAACCACAGACAAAACTTTCCAAACCTTTCACTGTTCTGTTGCTATTTCCATGGAAAGTGTTCCAATGAACTACATTCCTTAGTTCTACCAGTTCTAACCTTCATGGCAAAGACCTGTCAGACCAGGTTTCTCTCCTCAGTTCTGCTCTCTTTCTACTGTATACTAAGGATCTGCCTAAGAACACACTCTGATGTCTAGTAAATGTATATGTGGTTGACACAACAGTTTATAGGTTCACTTCCAAGAAATCTGGAGGACCAGAACCTAACAGCTGATGTCTCAATGGGGGAAGGACTGGCATGTAAAATTCTATACATCCAAAACCAAACATTCCATCCTCTCTGAGCAGACCCTGAACTTTCACTTTCATAATGGATGGGTGTTCTCTCAAGGAGGTTTCTTGCTTTGAATATGTACTGGGACTCACAATCACCCGATATCACAGTAAAACTCATATATGCAATCTTTTGATTAAAAAAATGTTGATTGTACCACTCCATTAAGTATTTGACTCACCCTGCTATACATATCTTTGCAAAAGTCAGATCAGATGAAAAATGGAGTATTGCTGCCATATCTGGGCTGGAGCTGCACAGTCCTCACTTGCCTGTCTTGACATAGTTCAAAAGTATCTACATGGCCTTGTGTCTAAATAATTATTTTTGACCTACAACCCCTTTGCCATAGATGAAATAGCACCAACCTCTCACTTACTCTATTGCTAGATATGTTGGATTAAAGCATTTTTAAGTGTTCTGACAAGCTACATTCCTTGACCTTACTAGCTGGAATGTATCATGCGAAATATACAAGGATGAATCATCCTTATTTACTTCATATTCCATTAATGAGAAATAAGTTCCACTCAGACAACTTCTTACCAAGAATTGTTGCTTTGTTAACAGATTCCTGGCGGGATGTTTTCCCGATCATGGCAATCTTCACTTCTTAGGTCTAGAGTTAACTGTTATCTTTTCTACATAATCTGATGAACTTCACTTTTTGTTTTTCTTATGAGAACATCACAAAGTAACCTTCTCGCTTGAGTGGCTCTTTGGCCTTGTATTGGGTGAACATTAGTATAAAAATTAAACCTTTTAAAATCAGTACTATTAATTTGGTCAAAGGAAGCTTATGTTTTTATGAATCATTTCATTATTAATTGTGCTCTAAAAAATCTTAACTCTAAATTTTCAACTTAGTCAGCAATACTGCTCTAGAATAAGGTTTAGTCTTTCAAACTGACCATCACTTTAGTTGCTCTCTGCCAAACTAAGCTAATATCTATAACCTTACTGAATATTATTGGACATTACAAAATGATGGAATAGTGGGACTCAGAAGACATAGATAATGAAATTCAAGCCATAATACAAAAAGGTCTGATTTTGATGTTTCTATAAATACTAAATAGCCAAAATACAATGATTGAATTAAAAATATCATTCCAATTCCTCTCTAAAATGGGCTAATAAAATAATGCAAAAAACTATCTAAGTGAACAGTAATTTTGTGGAATGTGTTCATTCAGTTAAATGATTGAATGATAATATTGTGGATATTTTCACTGAGCTGAAAACATTTTTTCAAGTGTAATAGCTACTAAAATGATATGATCACTTATTTATTTATTGATATGCATATGAGTAAAGAATGTGGTTGCACCTTTCCAAAAATATACATAAATAATAATAACAATAATATTAACAAAGATTAAAAGCTAACAAAATATACTGACCAGTAAATTACTGGAGTTTACCCACATATCTGCAGGAAATTCATTGTTCCTACATTTTATCATTTAGGGGTTAAAAAAATAAAAGTGAAACAGAAGTAATCTGACAATAAAGTACAAAACTCATTTTAACATTTTGTTAAAAAATTGATTGCTAGAAAAAGGAAGTTGTTTTTCACTTTTAGTTATATCAACATGCATTTTTCATGCTGTATTGTATAAATGAAACAAGTGAAATGAAATGATTTCTTATGCTAAGGTTAAAATAGATTATCTGATACTCAGATATATTTGATGATACCTGATCAGTAAATTTATGGAAGTAGTTTTTTTTATACTTTTACCTAGGTTGTTAAAATACTACAAAACAGTAATACTATAGACTTTATTGCACTTGATAAAAGATATAATATTTACATTTTTAACAGTTATTAAATTAATAATGCTTTTTATATTGCATTAGGGTGAAAAATAAACAATATGTTAAGAATGAACTACGAAAAGAAATTTAAAAAATTTATTTACCTAATATAACTTTTCCCCATGCAAAAATTGCAATTTATATGACTGTAAAACTTTTGTAAATATCAAAGTAAACCATGATAAATTTGCATAAAAATAACTACAAGTCAAAAAGATATTTTCATGTATTTTATTTAGTATTATTCTATAAAATAAAGCCAAAGAAAAAAGAAAACATTTTATAGGGCTTGATTTTTATTTGTTTATTAATAATTAGAAAAGTTTCAATTATATTAACAGTATTATGAATAATCAAGAGTGGTCTCCCCTTTTTTGTTACTCTCTTCATTAAGAGAGCTATTTCAGTTTACTGGGACTATAAAAAGGACACTATACACGAACCTTGTATTCTCACTTAAATAAAGCTTTCGCAGTTCTGCTAGTCAGGAGTCGATTTTTTCTTCTCACAGTGTATGTTTTTTGTGGCCCAGACAAAGTTCACCATATTATATTATCTTTAAACCTTTTTGTGTTTTATTTTCGGTTTGTCTTTCTTTGTGTATTTGCAAACTTCAAGTTATACTGTATTTTCTTTTTTTGTTGCCCCTTTCCTGTTTTTCATTCATTTTTATTACTTTTGTCTGACTTGTTTTTGCCAAACCAAGTTTGTTAATTCCGTTTTCTTTTGTCGATTCACCCTAGACTCTTTTTCTTTCTTTAAATTCTTTTGTTTAATTATTTTTTAGTATTTTATTTTGTGAAATTAATTTAAAAAAGAAACAGAAAAAAAACTATATCCATAGTAATAATGCCCAACAATATTATGCTGGATTTGACACAAACACCCAGGATGGGTGAAGATGTATCTCCTAAAAAGACAGCCTGGTTATAAACCAGGCCCAAAAAAGATGCTGCATATTATGCAGAATTGAAAAAAAAAATATGAGTTGAAGGTCAACCTGGCAGTATTGAGCCATGGCACTCATCAACCGACTCAATGCATGTATTGGATACTGAGTTTGTATCATCTCGGGAGTCCCAGAGGGCCCAGTAGCGGATGATTGCTCGATAGCTCAGAAGTGAGCCCATACCCAAACTAATTCAAAATCACAGCAGCTTGCTCAGATGAGACATGTTTTTTCAACATGGGATGAAGGGAGAAAGCCAGTCATAGCGAGTCTTCAGACCCAGAATGCTGAGTTACCAAGACGTTCCAGCAGAACCCACAGAACACCAACAAAATGAAATGATTTTGTCCCGTATGACTAAAACAAAATGGGGGAGAATGTTATGAATAATCAAGAGTGGTCTCCCCTTGTTTTGTTACTCTCCTCTTTGAGTGAGTTATTTCTGGTTACTGGGACTATAAAAGGACACTATATGCGAACCTTGTATTCTCAGTTGAATAAAGCTTTCTTAAAGCCTACACCTGTGTACTTTTGTAATTAAAAACAGTTATACAATAAACAAAATCAATTTCTTTTCACTTATTTTTTACTGAATAAAATTCAGCAAAATTTTTCCCATTTCATTTACATTGGTAATCTTTTATATAATTGTAACTGATTAATGATATTAATTTTGTAGGCATAGGAATTCAAGTTCTAATACATAATCTTCAAACATAAAGAAGTTTTTATAACATTTCAATAATGTTTAGTGTATATTTAAGAAATCTATAATGCCTAAAATGTAGTAATTCATTAAAAAAACAAGTGGATTTTTAAAATGTTTAAAAACTGACTTGAGGTAAATAAATGAAGCTTAATTGCATCATATAATTTTGTTCATAACTTCCTTTGTCTTTAAATAGAAATTTGGATGAAATAAAAATTACTGAAATTATCTTTTTATTAATTGATCTAAGTTTATAATTCATTTTAATGTGTTGAGAGAAGCAGAAAAATATTTTTTAAAAAAGAAATATAAAATAGTTCTGTAGAATAAGGTGACTCTTTTTGTTACCAAAATCAAAATTTTTAATTACTTGATTGGACCAAGAATATTTCAGCACTTTCATGGACAAAAAAAATGGTTTCTTACTTTTAGGATAATTTTTCTGAATATTAGTGATTATATATATATTTATTGCTTAGTGATTGTTAAGTAGTAGACTTCTCCAATAATCCTGATGGAAATGCTTCTCTACTTAATCTCTTCCTTACCTCGACCCCAGACACATGTTATGCTCTGCAGCTCTGTCCTGTTGGCAACACTCATAATGTCTGTAGATATCTCTTTCCACTCTCCCATCAGTTACGAACCTCCTATTAATGGAATATCTTTCTGTTATCAACACACTGATTGGGACTCAGTGACTTTCTTTGTGATACTCCTTGGAATGATACTTTTAATCATCCTGTTCATAAATGTACCACTGAGGTCTCTTTCTGGGTGAAAGCTGGTATTGAAGATTTTGTTCCAGCATAGAAATACCAAGTGAAACCATAATCATCTCCTTGGTTCTCAGCTGCTACAGTCCACAGGAATAACTTCTTTTGGCTATACCAGAGTGACAGGTTTGATAGTAACAGACATCTTTTTGTTATTGCTCATAATGAGTGTAAGCACATCCTCAAGTCACTGTTTGCATCATATAGGCTCTCACAATTTTGATTCGAGAGATTACTGGTGGCTCTGCAAAAGTGTGCTGAACAATAGCAAATTCTAAGTCACCTACTCTCTTCAATCAGTTTTAAGTATTGACATTTACTGCAGCTAAGATAGAGTGATTTGCTAGGAAGTTCTCTTCCAACTCCATGCTCACCTTATCTGGAGTAACTTAGATTCTAGATATTACCCCATACCAGAGGCTCTACTGAGTGATATGTGCATAACCCTATCACTGGTTTCAGACATCATTTCTAAAGGAGATCCACACAAGGCAAGCGGATGTGACAGGATCCTGACATCACCCTAAAGAAATGTGCTCTTGAACTGGCTCCTGATCTTGCCAGAATTTATAACAAATACCTTGCTGCTTCCTGCTTTCCAGCTTGTTCAAAGTCCTCTGTCATAGTTCATGTTTTAAGAACTCTGAGGAACACTCTGACCCCTCAAATGATCACCCTATTAGTCTCTTACCTCTTTTTTGGCAAAGTACTTGAGGCTCTAATCAATGTTGCATTGGTTAAGCATCTTACTTAACACAACCTCCTTTTGGACAAACAATATGGCTTCTGTTTTGCCAGATCTACTCCCAATGTGCTAAGGGCCATCCCTAAATTTGTCTATCAAGCTCTAAATAAAAATGGCAAAGTTTAGGCTGTGGCCCTAGATATCTAAAAGGTGTTCAAAAAGGTTTAGCATTCTGGTCTCCTATGCAAGCTCAAGGCCTATGGTGCTATGGGCTGAATATTTGTTTTAATTCAATTAATTCCAGCAAATTATGTTGAATGGGCTCACTTCCAGATCTTTTCATACTAATGTGGTGCACTCTCAGGGCTCTATTCTTGAACCTACATTCTTTCTGATCTTAATCAATGATTTCCTCAATGTCATCAGTTCCCAATTAGGTATTTATGCAGATGACATTACCATTGACAGATCTGACAAAGTATACCTGGCAACTGGCCTTGAAAAGGACATCCAATCAGTGGTTAACTGGGGTGAAAAATGGTTTTTAAATTTTAATACCTCCAAAACAAATCTGCTTTCATTGATTAAAAGTAGTTTTGTTTTGGAGGCATTAAAATTTATAACAAACAGAAAACCTTTTCTGACTGCCATCAGCATGGCTGATGCTACAGTCTTGTGCTCCCTACAATATATGATTCGGGGCCTCCCACTCTACTACATTTCAATTTTCATAAGGTAGTATTCATATAAGATAGACATTTTATTGCAAGCTATGTACAATAATGGATCAGATACAATATAAGTGAACAATCCAACTAGAAAAATTGAAAATAAATACAATGTACCAATACAAATTAGAGATATGTCATAATAGAGCATTCCATTTTAAATAAATCAACTATGTAATGTTTCAATTGAGATTTTTCTTGTTAAATTAATTTTTACACATTTAACATTATGGATGAAAAATAGTAGATTTCATATTGTGTTTTTTGAGACTTAGCATAAGCAAAAAAAATTCATGGATTTGACACCCACCCCACCCAAGAACCCAGAATGATGTCAAAATTTGCAAAAGATTTCATCTTTTAATACTCAGTTGTGCTTACTTTAATTTGTAACATATATAAATGTAGGCAGAAAAAAAGTAAATCTTGATAAGATAGCAAGGGTCACAAAACACAAAGCAATCAGCTCCCACCCTTTTGGTGGTTTGAGGGTAGTATGCACTGGTCTTGGAGATCAACACTCTTCTTGGCTTCACATTTTCCACTGACATGAAGTCATATCAAATCAATTGCTACATCTACTGCAAGGAAAGTTGGTTGACTGTAATGCCAGAAGATTTTTCTTGTCAGAATCTATCTTGCACATTTATAAATCTACTATTCATCTGTGCATTGAATTCTGCTACCATATTTGGTCTGATACTCCTGTTATACATCTCGAGATTCTTGACAAAATTCAAAGAAATTAAAGTAATCAATCCTGACTAGGCATCTTGGCTTCAGTCACTTTCTCACTGACATGAGTCAAGATGAACTGGTCAGGATGGATCAAGTGTGATAAAAGAAACTATTAGAATAGAAGACACAATTGTATTTAGCTAGTTCAACAGTGAGACCTACTTGCCAATCTAGTAGCATGTCTAAATTCCTGTAGTTGGAGCACCAGGGAAAGAAGCTCATCTGAAAAAATATTTGTAGAAAAGACAGAGAGGGAAGTCACTTGTCACATGTGGAACTCATTTCCAAGTTCTTGCTTCCCTGATAACTACAATCTTCATCAATGTCAATTGCCATCTTCTATCTTCTTAAACTCTGTTGCTCTTTTTTACTTTCCTTCCCATTCTCAATCTTCTCATTCTCTTTCACTTTTACTCTCTGTAAGTCATGCATTCTAGTGGCATTCCTTGCTTGGAGTGAAATGATTAAAATTTTTTTAAAAAAGTCAAAAAAAGGAAGAGCATGGGAATAAATGCATAAAAAAGAACAATAAAGGACTATTTATAGTTAATAAATTAACTATACAATACACTATCAGCTGTATTGATGTCTAATATACTGACTTAACATCAATAGTAGAACATTTACAGATCAGTGTTTTAAGATTATACACATTTATTGTAGAAACTCTTTTGAATTTACTTTACAACATTTATTAGCTGATGTAGAAATAACTCTTCAACAATTAAATAATTCCTCATTTCAAACGTTCATACAGAAGCAATTAAATCATGTCATTTTCACATTTTATTGTCATTGTATCAATATATTTTCTATGCATTTTGCTGGATAAAAAATATTTTTCCACATTGTAATGAGCAAAATATAAAAAAGAAATTGTCTAAGTGGATTAATTCTTAAATTTTTATATAGTATAAAAGATGTTTTTGTTCAAATTGGATATATTTAGAATGCCTTCAAGGTTGTGTGATTTATTCAGCAGAAAGAAATGAAGATGGATAGAAATAAGGATGTGCTTCACAATGAAATAAAAGATTTTGTTGTAACCAGTAAAAATAAGAGGCTCAGATGAATAGTTCTCACTTTTCTATTTTTTCTTATACTCTCATATTATTTCCTATTTTATATATAACTACCTATGTTGTAATGAATTATATGAAGACTAGTTTATCCCTGCTGTCAAAAAATGATGGAAATATTTAAACAATTTTAAAATTGCATAGGATACATTTTTTTTGTAAAATCCCACAGATTTCAACTACAAAGAGCATAGATGCAACTGCCTCTAAGCTGTCCAAACACAAAAGAAGTGACTAGACAGCTTTTTCCATCTTCCCAGTGCGTGCTGAAAGAAACATGTGTTAGTAACTTCAGACAAATCATCTCCAACAACAACAGGAAAAGTCAGTGAATTGAATTCATGTACATATGTTTGTAAATATAAATTATTTATTTAACAGACATACTCATGCTTTCTTTATTGTATTATAGTTTGGACATTCAGATTTTTAATATATAAAACCTGGACAACTGGATTTCCTCCAAATTTCTGTTTGTAATATTTATCCTTATTAAAAATACAGTTTGGAGGTATCTCAGGTTTTATTATGTAAATAATATACATTAATTTTTATATATAAATAAATTCAAAATAAAAATGATATTTTATGAACACAATATTACTCAGTTACTTTACATTTTCATATGGGCTCCTTGACATTCTATAGCCTTCACCATTCTTTCAATCATTGATTTTGTTAACTTTTCTATTGGTTCAACTTGCAGTAGATTTAATTGCTTCTCAAAGAACTTCTTTGCTTATTCTTTTGAAGATTGTTTCCATTCTGTATAACCTTTTTTTAATGATGAGTCATAAGTTTTATATTTGAATATTGTCCAGAGAAAATGTAGGAGGTACAATTCCATCAGTTCGGATTAAGCAATATTCAGTTTTGCAGAATGTAAAGAATCAGTATCTTGCATGACTTTGCACTTTAGCTTAAGGTTTTGTTTGTAGGCCAAACTAAAGAGCATCCTTTTATATCCTGAATCAGTTTTACAACAATGCTAGTCAAACTTTTCCTTTCAGAGGTTTTAAAAAAAAGTGGGAATGCTGACAGGATACAACACTTTCTTGTTTGTGACCTACACTATTCAAAATATATCTACAAATGTGAAATAACTACACATTTTTATTTAAAGCATTATTTGATGAAGAACAAGAAAAATTCATATTATATATAATGAGCAATTTTCAGATGGAAAATAAGTTTTGCATTTTAAAAACATATTTTAGATTGATGAAAGTATATATATATATATATATATATATATATATATATATATATATATATATAATCAGATACTGATATGCATGATTTAACTGCAAAACATCAGAGGTTTCATTTGAGTTAAAATAAAAAAAAAATCTATAAGAGTGATGGAAATTTTAATGATATCATATCAACATTCATGGCAACTTATTGGTCAGCTGTGTACATTTTATAGTAGGTAACACCTTGTCCAGGGTAATTGGTCATCTAGAATTGGACAGACCTTTGTAAATAACAGAAGCTGATCATCAAAGATTGAATTAGAATATAATTTTACAAACTAGATAGGAGCATTTGCGTTCATATAGCTTATGATCTATTTAGAGGTCAGGACCTTCTTATTTTGACAGTGCAAGGCTCACACATTTGATTGATGGTATTCTTCAAACCTTATCGTGACTTTTACCATTCATATTGCTGGTGACGTGCCATCTGTTGGACTGTCTTATTGCACTCCAGCTATATCTATTGAAACATGAAAAAGTTACTTAAACTAAATTGTTTCAGCTTTTAGTGATTATTTAAAAGAAAAATAAGGCTGCAACAGTTATTTCAGAAAATAGATTAGGATGTCATAAAACATCCCTTGATAGGTAGGTAAGTAGAAGTAAACGTTAATCAATTTTTTCTTATAAAATGTGAGTAAAATATTGTAATGTTACATAAATGTTTAAAGCTATCTATACTGCTGAAAATGTATTAAAATATAGCATACTTATGGATTTAAGATTAATTTACTTTAGAACATTATTGTCACTATTTTTTCTATTATTGTATTTATATATTTGAGTTGATATTGAAAATTCATGTTTAAAATTAAGCAAAAACCTTTTTAATGGCTTGCTTCTTATTTAAAAGAACAATGTTCTCTGTGATATTTAAATTCCGAGTATGAAATAGGTGTATTGGTATAGCAGGAGGTTAAAGATCATTGAGTCCGGCCTTAAGGTCCCTAATTTTGGTATCAGAAAACATTGTTTGTGTCTCCCTATTTGGGCATTAAGAATTTCAAATTCAGAAAAAATTTCCTCATATTAAAGCATTTTATTTTGTAACACGTAACAAGACAAGAGCAAAATTTTCTCAGTTTTTCAATATTATTAAATTTAAGAAACGCTCATAAATATTCATCAGGTTAACTGAAAATTTTAGTTAAGTTATGTAATGTGGGATTCTTTAGATTAAATTTGGTGTTGAATTAATTTCTATGTAATGCATTTTATAAATTGATCCCTTTTGTGATGATAGATACGTTTTTTACATTTCTGCAAGTTTCACCAATGTATTGTGAGGAGGATTTCTGGAAATGTATTTTATGTATACGTGCTTCAGAATTATTGTTATGGGTATTTTTGGTTCTGATCCTATCCCATAATAGTTTTGGATGTGCTTGTAATTATTTTGTTATTGTTAAGATCGGATAAATTGTTTTGGATGATGGATTTTACAGAGTAGTATTACGTGTCAAAAGACACGTAATACTACTCTAAATAAAATGATAAAATTATTAACAGCAATAGTAATGTCAATAAACTAGATAACAAAATCTAGTTTATTGTCATTGTTACTGTTGTTAATAATTTTTGCGGTTGTATATTTGTGTGCCTTTCTCTTAGCATTTTGGATGAAATAATAGAGATATTGGAGGTTTTTGAAAGTGTTTTCTATGCATATTTCCTCTTTATGTAAGTATTGGGGGCTGCAGATTCATAATGCTCTTAAATAGAATCGTATAATTATTCCAGATTTTATCTTGTTGCAGCGGTGGAAATAAAAATTGATATGGTCATTTTTGTTGGTAAGTTTCCTGTCCGATCTTGCCAACAAACTTAACGTCGAACCTACAACAGATTTTACCTCTGAATCAAAATCTAATAACTCTTTACCCTTCCTAGATATCATATTACATAGTAATAATAATGAACCTGCTGGAGGTTTACAGAAAATCTACCAAAAAGAATGAACTTATCACTACATACACTGTCGTTAGTAGAACTCATTGCCGAGTAATGGGAGCTCATTGACAGTTCCTTGTATGTGAAATGAATCCTATGTTGTATCTGAAGAAACGTCATGGTAATGGAGAGCTCTGGCTTTTCTTCGTCTCTTCTATTTGCCTTTTGGTGTTTTCGAAGGATGTTGTTTTTTTATGGATTGTTAAATTGGTTCTTTTTGCAGCGTCCATCTTCTAGTTGACAGGACTGATTTCTGTCTTCAAGAAGGTCTTTTAATTGATCCTTGAATTGACGACGTGGGGCTCCACGAGGTTTCTTGCCAGATGCGAGCTCCGAGAAAAGAATTTGTTTGGGTATTCAGATGTCTGTCTGGCAAGGTGCCCGGTCCATTGAACTTGGTGAAGAGTCATGATATTTTCTAGGCTGTCCATCTTTACGCGGAGGAGAACGTTTTTCGTCAAATTTTATTTCATGGAATCTTTCAAGTTTGCGGATTTCTCTTCCGTAGAATACCCAGGCATCATTGGTGTACAGAGAATCGAGAATACAACAGCTTGGTAGACCAGCTGTGTGGACAGCTATTATTCTATTATCAACGATTTTTTTCAGTGGATGCGTTTGATGTTAGTACAAGGTATGGAAATTGTTCAGCATTCTCCGGATCCAGTCTGTTTATGAGGATTTGGGCACTAATTGGTGTTTCAACAACTGTGAAACACCCTGTATATATATATATATATATATATATATATATATATATATATAGATAGATGAACATAGCAATTTTGTCTTTAGAAATAATAAACACTACATATTTGTCTTAAAAGCAAACTCTGAGGATGACACACACACATATATATATATAGAGAGAGAGAGAGAGAGAAAGAGAGAGAGATACTTATTTATATACATACATGTTCACGGTTTGAATGTTTAAGATGTATTTTCATTTTGTGATGTTTTGAAGGAGCGTTTATTCCAAGCCTTCGCTTGCTGTGCGCAACTGGAATTCGAGTGAGCGACTTTCTATTTTTTTAAAAATATTTCAACACTCCATTACCACTGTTAAATAAAATGGAGTTACTAATGGGAGAGAGAGAGAGAGAGAGAGAGAGAGAGAGAGAGAGAGAGAGAGAGAGAGACGTTTAATATATAGGGATTCTCATGTCATTTATATAGAATTTTAGTATTTTTCTTAAGGGTTGGAGTATTAATCTAAAATCAACTTTTGAACTCAACGCAAAAAATTAACATAGGAACACATAGTTAATAACCAAATCCCATACCTTGACGTAGATATAGAACTAAAGATATGGATTCAAAGTATTTACCTGTATAAAAAAACTGACAAGTACGAACTCTTGTCTTCTAAACTATGATAGTCAATATCAGGAAAGATACAACATAGCAATGACAAAAAAAACCCAAAAAACTTCCTAAATAGAGCAAACTTCTGAGTGAACTAAAACATTCAAATACTAGTCAAAAATAAATTGCCCAACTTTTGGGTATTGGAACGGCAAGGCCAATTTCGTTGTTTCTATTGTTCACTGAAGACCTTTGGCTTTAACATCAAAAGATGAATATGAGACAAGAGTTCAGAATTTCATCTTTTATTTCCTGGTATTGTCCTAGTCCCACTTTACTTTGGGATTGACACGAATAAGAAGCATACTTTATTAATTCATTAATTCACAGAAGAAATTCGATTCAAGCGGCCGACCTCTATCAATGGATGATAGCTGGAACACCGAAACGGGAAACCCATCCTGAAATAAATGTTTTTGCTGTAGTATGTAGTATTAATGACCATCATCGGGACAACTTCACACCAGCGAGAAAAACGATCGACGCACGTCAGCAGATATGTATATCCTTCACAGGGAGGTAAAGGACCAGTAATGTCGATGTGTACATGTTCAGATTTTTCATCTGGAGATGGGAAAGGATCAACAAGTGTCAGCATGTATCTTCCAATTTTAGCTTTCCGACACTGTACACAAGCTTTCGACCACAGTCGAATATTCGACTTAATCCGAGGCCAAACATATCTCTCGGTGACCAGCTTGACAGAATGACTCAGGAACAAAAGGCGTATTTTGCGAAATTTAGTGAGGTAGTATTGTATTCTGTACTTGCTGATCTTTAAGCTGCTCCTCCACAAATTCTGTTGTTTCTGTACCCGGATCCGACAAAAATGAAGTTGTCCATATCTCGCACTTCCCTTGGAGAATATTTCTCTGAGTTCGGCTGGAATGCACCAATAAGTGGTGTGTGGTCCGTGAAAATATAAAAGCGTCTTCCGTCCTTAAAATGTTTGAAGTAACGAACGGCTGCGTAAGCGGCATATCCAAATGTCCAAATGTGCTGGATATCGGTTAGCTTTTTAGAAAAACCGAAATAGGTTTCCAAGAACCAGAAAAATTTTGTTGCCGTAGTGCTCTCACCCCAACAGAACCAATCTCTATATATAGGAGCAGAAAGATTTTACAAACCCAACACTGCTCTTAACACTTAGATGTGTTAAACAACTCAATTAGGACTCATTTAAACACGCACGGAAACCTATCAAACTCTATCCACAACATACTAGTAGAAAATACAAGTATAACAGTCTCATCCACATGTAAAAATTGATTTAAAATAATGGAAGCACTAATAATAAAAAAGCCAGTACTCAGTAACATGTGAACACGGCTACAATGTGCTTACTGTGTTTGTAAATAAAACATTCCAATAACTTTAGATACAAACATAAAAAATCCACACATTCAGTTAAAAATAAGAATCGTCCTTGATAATGGCTAAAGAATAGCCGAATGCATTCGGATATGCAGAACTTTTGGACAGTTTTTACACACTTTATGTCCAGAAAAGAAAACACTTATAACGAACACAAGAAAAAAATAAATAAAAAGCTTAATTGCAGTACCTTGTCAGTCATCTTCAACAGAACTTGTATAAAAAGAGGAATTGCTGCCTAAATGCACAATTACATATTCATATATATATATATATATATATATATATATATATATATATATATATATATATGTATGTGTGTGTGTGTGTGTGTGTGTGTGTGTGTGTGTGTATCATCTTGTCTATGATTGGGTTCTCCCAGCATAAAGTCGCTAGTTGTGCTACAGCCAATCTTGTCGCACTTTAGTACCTTTTGTATTAAAGATTCCTTTTCCCTTGTGGAAACTATACGTAGTTCCTCTTCCATTGGTGGGTTCATGTGTTCTTTTGATATATGCTCCTTGTTTACCTGTGTTCCCTTATTTGAGACAATTGAGATTCGTTGTGATATGTTGTACCGTAGCTCCGGATCTTCCTGAGAGTGTATTTGTTGATCTCATGAAGTTCGCCACCACGTCTGTTGAATTTAGTTTTGATAATATTATTTATCGGCAGATTGACGGTGTAGCGATGGGTTCGCCTTTGGCTCCTGCACTGGCTAATATCTTCGTCGGCTTTCACGAGGCATCATTATTTTCTCGTATTGATCGTCCTCGTATGTATTATCGTTATGTGGATGATACTTTTTGCCTCTTTAATAATGAGGCTGAAGCCGATTTATTTCTCACCTTATTAAACTCTGTCTATTCCTCACTTAAGTTTACCGTGAAAAAGGAGTCTAATTGTTGTCTTTCCTTTTTGGATGTTCTTGTCCGTAGGACCTGTGACAAGTTTTTGACTTCTGTTTTTTAAGGGCTCCTATGATCTATTCCGAAGGCTTTCTCTGTGGGGAAAATGGATTTCCTTTAGATGTTTTGGATGCTGCTATCCTTGATGTCATCAACAATTTTCATAGGGTTAAGCTGTATCTTTTTAAAATATGTCCCGTTTATTTGCGTCTTCTTTTTATTCATTCAGAGGGTGCTTCTTTGTCTATGCGAATTTCGTTTGCAATCAACAGTTGTTATTTTTCTACTAATGTTCAAGTAATATTTGTTACTCGACCTATTCTTTCTTCCATTCGTAAGGATGTCCTTCCCCCATCATGTTAACTTAGTTATTAACAAATATGAATATAGTTGTGGACTCGACTACATAGGGAAGACTTCTCAACGTTTGGATTTTAGGATAAAACAACATTTACTTCCCAGGATTTTGAATCCGGTCACTTATAATAGTCAACTGGTAAATACATCCGGGTTATCTTTTGCTCAACACATTATTAATACCAGGAGTTGTATTAGTGACTTTAGTGTGGACCGTTTTTCTATTTTTGAATGCGGATTGTTTTTTCTTGAGCGTTCACTGCTTTACCGGTTAAGCAGCAGTGATTGCTAAGCTCCTGTCGAGGGATTTGTTTACATTAAGAACAGTTAAGTTATTTTTTGATGTTTTTCTGTTCTCTTGTGAAACTTTGACATATTTCAGTTTTCTTTTTGGTTTTGTGTACTTCTTTTTACTTGTTCGCTTTCTTTTTTTCAATTTTTTTTCGTAACCGTATTTCCCTTTTTTTGTTTTATTTTTTTGATTTCATTTTTTTTGTATTTGTTTCGTTTACTCGTTTTTATTTTTAATTTTTTTTATTTCTTTTTTCCAAGTTTTTTCTTTGTCATTTTGTGCATTATTGGAAAAAGGTTGTAAGGCGAACTTGTCAATTTTTTTTTTCTGTCCGTGGTGGTTTTGAGTCATCATGGCCGACGAGATTTTGAATACGCCATCGGTGGTGTTAACTTCTAAATCGGCCTAGTGTGAAGGTAGGCCGAAGAAAAAAGAGACAGCTTACTATGCATCACAGAAATGTAAATTTGAAGAATCCTTTAAGGATAATGAATCCCTCACCATGACGGAAGCGCTGGAAGCTGTAAATACCAGAATGGTATCCCTGCTGACCTCCGACGTAAAAATTCGCAAATTAATTGGGGTCAGCGGGGAAACCATGGAAAAGTTTGAAGATCAATCCCAAAGTTTTGGCAAGAAGGACGAATGCGATATGGGACATTCTTCTTCCTACGGAGCAGGATAGGAGTCTTCTTTTCGAAATTCGGCAAGGTGGAGGAGATGAAGGCACTCTCAGGGAAATCCGGCATTGCAACTGGAGACGTCGAGTTGCAGGTTACATTGACCCGAAAGAGTTTTGAGGAAATCCACAATATTCTTTTATGCAGGGAAAAGAGGGTGTTGGTGGTAGTCGAGGGCCGGTGACCGTGCTGTTGGTCATGCTGTGCCTCGGGGCACATGGCCAAAGAGTGCCCCGCTAAACATCCTCAGCCTCGGCCCACAGCAACAACAACAGCAGCAGTAGTCGCAACACTCGTAGAGGAGGGAATAGCGGAGAAAGGCCCTGATGGTACCTTGAAAGAGGTTGGAAGCGGTAGGAGTACGAAAATCTGGCCCTCTCCCCGACTCAAAAAGGATGAGACTACACCAAAGCAGCAACTACCACTACAGAAGCGGGCAAGGAAGGTGCAACAAGAAAGCCAAAAACAGCCAAAAAAAAAAAGAGGTGCAACAAATAGAAGCACCACAACAAAAGTAGAAGCAGTTGCAAAGACAACAGAAACAACAACAGCAGTAGCAAACTGACACTGAAATGGAGGAGGACAAAATACCTCCACCTCAGGTATAATCCCTAAAGAGAGGAGGAACAGGAGGCGCCATCTCAAAAGCATTCCGAGCGCAGTAGGGCGGATAGTGTCATAGACAAATGCAGGTCCCTATCCGTATTAGCTTCCCCTAAAGAAACTGCTGAAGTATCCAAAGCAAGGAGCTTGCGAGGCAACCGTCTTTCTCATCAGGATTGGATCTAATTCTTTGAGCATCAGCTCAAGATGAAGATTAGAACTGATAGAAAACGCTTGGTTTTGACAGACTTTAGCGAAAGATGGGTAACTGAGGCGAGCTTGGCTAGCCATGATTTTCTCTTTTCGGTTTACCCATTTTACATGGGGGGGTTTCCTGTGGAGCCCTCCCCTTATTAGGCTAGACAAGCTTATGTACCTAGTTAATGTGAGTAAGTGTTGTTCGCGGCCTGCTCCCGGCCACATCTTTAGTAATGATCCAAGTTGAGATTCCCACTTCCCCAGTTTGTTTTTGACCCCCTTTCATCTCGACTGGGTCAACTTTATTTATTCCCCATGTCCGTATATATTTTCTCCTTTCCCTCTCCCTTAGCGAGAGAGCCTCTTAATTCTGTCGTAGAGCAGAATACAGCGACCTCTCTTTTTTGAGGGTTGGACGGGTCCTACTAACATCAGTTATGTTTATTTTGCTTTGTATTTGTTTTGGGGTTCATTCCCTCCCCTCACATTGTCAATCATTAGATTTTTATGTATGAAATTTTTATTATCATCAAATTTTTATATTGCGGGGTGCGTTTTTTAGCTCTCTCTGAAAGTATGCGACATTATGGTATATGAAGGATTGATTGATGACAGATGAGTTCTTATGGTGAAATGCAACTTTTAATGAGTGAATGGGTCGTGAATTGAATTAGCTAGGTGTAAGTCAGTGAAGACCTGCCTCAACCCATTCCCTCTTTTCGGCCTTATTCCATAATTGTATTTATATACAATTAATATCGTGGATCGTTTCTCTATATTATCAAGGTCGCACTCTTTATATCATCTCAAGGTCCTGGACTCCTTATATATCAGATCCTACAAGCCCTCCCTCTTTCATTGAATAATATAGACATATTGTGTCTATTTATTTTTATACTGACCCTTTCCAGTTTTCTTGATGTTAAAATGAAGTTCATCAAGGAAAACACCGTAGTTTTTCTAACCTAAGATCTAACCTAAGATTTTACAAGATCATCTTCAGGGGTAAATTATAAAGAAAAACTTATTGCAACTGCGATAAAATCTGCATTCCGTCGTGATAGTAATTTAAAAAAAAAAAACACGCACGAACTCGCTCTGTTATAGTTATTTTAGACTTTTTAATTTATCCGTTGTAGTTATGAATTTTTTGGCAAAACAAGCGTTTCAATATCAGGGTGCTGACAAGAAATTGGTAAACATTCAAAATGGCATTTGTTTGTTATACGCACTTCAATATTAAATTTGTTGAGTGTTGGTTGGTTGATTTTGATAAATAGGGCCTTGAGAATTTGAAGTTTTCGTTATTTTCAACAATTTTAACAATTTTTTTAAAAATCATCATCACGAACAATAGAACCGTCGGCAATCAGTGTAAGAGAGTTCTGGAAAAGCCAAGTGCAGTTACGCGGAAGTTGTCCAGGCCAAGGTTGAAAAGAAACAAATTGGATCACACGAATCCTGGAAGATCACTAACCAATTATGAACAGAGGCAAAGCGACTGTGCCCACTGTAAGAAATTGCCCGGACGTATATGTTCCTCGATAGACAATGAAAAATTCTTCACCTCGATCTTTCAAACTCAACGATAGATGACAATGTCCATCCCCTCCCCATCTGCCTACGTCTCATTGTGCACAATCTCAGTAATATATTCATTTCAGCAAGATAAGTCTCTGAACTCAACAAAAGCTTCAAGCCCAAAAAAGCCACTGGCCCAGACAAAATTCCAGAATATCAATCCAGAAGTATCCCAATCTTTGCGATGTTATTCAACCGCTGCTTGACAGAGAAATCTTTCCCAAACCTGTGAAAATAGACAAGCGTATCTCCGGTTTCAAGAAGATGGGCGAACGATCACCCCCCACCCACTCACCAGTTTCCTCGGTATCATCAGTAATCTTTTTGAGGCTTTAATCAAGAAGAAGTTTGTCAAGCACCCAGAAACAACCTCCTGTGCGACGAGCAGTGTGGGTTTCAATCAGCCCGATCCACAGCTGACATCCTAACTACCATTACACACAGAGTAAGTGAAGCCCTTGAAGACGCACAAACATCGAGGAGCATAGAAAGATATCTTAAAGGCCTTCGACAAAGCACACAGGTTTGCTTTTCATGATCTCCAGCTACGGTATCATTTGAAAGATTTTCCCAATTATAAAATCTTTCTTGGCCGTGCTTATTAACGGTCAACTCTCCGAGATCCTGGTGGTCAAAACATCTATGCCGATGATACGACGATATACGATTGCACAGATTGGAAGTTGACCTCCCTTCCGATCTTGCACTAACTTCCCAGTGGGGTAAAAATTGGCTGGTTACATTCAATTCCTCGAAAACCGAACTAGTTCAATCAACGCTGAACCACCGGCTGTCACGATGAATGGATGTGGCATCATGCCATGAGAGAATATTGTGCCTCAAATTCACACCTGACCTCAAGTAGAACTCTTATATACGATCCATCTCTAAAGATGCAGGTAAAATGATCGGCTCTCTGTACCGCTCCAGTAAGTAACTGACACCTCTACTTTTACAAGAACCAGATCAGTCTGAACATGGAGTACTGTTGCCATAATTGGGCGAGAGCTGCCCAGTGTTTACTTTCCAGTTTTAATTAAGTTCAAAAGCATTTCCAAGTCCTTGTTGGAGAAGAATTATTTCCCCCCCCTCCAACTTCTTTCTCACGGGCGGCATGTAGCGAGTCTCTCATTGCTCCATCTCTACTTCCATGGGAAATGCTTCGACGAATTAAATTCCTTGGTTTCACTAGGTCTAACTTTCAATGCGACTTACATAATAGCATACCACCCACACCCCCTCTGTATTCCATGCAAACAGCTTCTTTCCACAAACCACTGGTGTGTGAAACAGATTCCCAAGAGTATGTTTTCCTGATCACTACAATCTTAACCTGTTCCCCTCCTATTCATATGAGCTATCCCTTAATGTAGGCCTTTATCTTGAGTGATTTCGGGCCTTACTGTAAAAAAAATCGTGAAATTCGTGACCTAAAATATGAAGCAATAAGAACAGACACGACAAGGGGAAAAACTCCTGCACACTCAATCAAAACAAGTAAAAAATTCTGCCAAGTACGTAACCATACTCATATGACTATAAAAAAAACGGATAAAATAAATATTTTTGTTATATTAAATGAATCCGATTATTATTCGAACTTACAGAAAATACTCGATGATCATACCAAATTTAAAAAAAAAAATCATCAAAAATCCCACTAACCAACTGAAATTAAATTTAATAAACTGCTCACAGCCAACAACGCAGAATTCGCCAAAATAATCGGAGACTACCAACCTGGATACATGTATGGAACTATAAAAATACATAAAGCTAACTTCCCTCTCCTTCCTATCATATCCCCAAATCTCCAATCCGATTTACCAATTCACCAAAAACATGAACTAAATTATACATACCTAGTAAGTACAGTATTAAATCAACTCATAAACTGATCGAAACTATCGCATCTCAATTTTCTGATACCAATCTTTGTAGAAATAATATATCAGTTTCAACACAATGTACTATGCCTTCATTCGGGATTTCCATTATTTTTCTTTTTGTATCGGCATGTCTTATTGTATTTCCTTTTACGCACTCAATGTCAAAATCATAAGACATTAATGCTATGACCCATCTTAGAATCCTGGAAGAAGTAACTTTTGGTAGCTCCTTTCTAAGGTTAAAAATAAAGAAAATGTTTTATGGTCCGACTTTTCAATATTTGAATAATTTATTTCTACTGCCGTCAAACTTAATGAAAGGTAGATTATTGGATGGCTGTCTTTCGATAAAAATGCTTACCCCAGCTCGCACACTGGCATTCGCTATTAGCATAATATCCTTTCTGGGATCAAAGATTTTACAATGGGTTTTTCTGTGAGCATCACTTTTAAACCCTTGAACGCTAAGCTTTGCCTTTGAGTTAATCTGAACTCACTATTCTTTTTTCTGCAGCTTAGCAAATGTTTCTATTAAGATTCTCTATTTTTAGTGGGTAAAATTAACCAATCCTAAAAAGGATTCTAATTCTTTTTTATTACTAGGTATATCTTTCTTAATTAACTTTGGATCTGGTGCAATGCCATCTTTTGAAATTTGTACCTTAAATATGATAGAGTATCACAATCAAATTCACTTTTGTCTCCGTGTATTGTCATCTACGCATTTTTAACATGTGTAACACGTGTTCTGTTTATTTTATTTTTTGGTCTTGTTTGTCTTCATTCGTCATTAGTAGCAGCATCAAGGCAAATATCATTTTGATAAATAAACATTATCCTCTTTTAAAATCACCACATACTCTTGAATCCTCAACTGTATTTCACAAGACTACAATGGAAGAGGTCAATTTACTGCCACCTGGAGGAATATGCTCCAAAATTTCCTTCTCTACCATTTTCCTTAACTTAGCAAATACCAAAGGTAGAAGGTGAATAGGTAATTTACGAGATTCAAAATAAGAAGGGGTATTTTCATTTAATTATATACTCAATTTATGCCCCTTTAACATGCCCGTTTTGCTTTTTCTGATTTTATGTTACTGATTAATTTCGACGTATCCACGTCTAACCTATGAATTTGTTTTATATTCTAGTACTGTAATAAGAAGAATTTCAGTCATAAGTTTCAAACATTCCATAGAAATATCCCAAAGTTGTTATAAATGATCCATCAAATTGTCTCAATTTCAGATGACCTTTTCTCAATTTAGGTTTACCCATTTGTTCCTAGAAATTTCTTTGGATCAGAGTGACTTCACTCCCCGTATCCCCTTGCATTGGAAACGTCATGCAACTTAAATTTTTCAAAAGAATTTTTTTCCTGTATTGAAAAACACGTCAGTTCTCTCTTTTCCCACTTTTTCTATACTATTTTCTTTCTTTTTTTTTTTTGCATACAGACTGAAAATGATTTTTTTCGTTAGTTATGGCAAACTTTTCCAAAAATAGGGTACTTTCTCCTATCAATTTCAAGCTCATAGTTATAGTATTTGCATTTCTTGTGTTCCTTTTTTATACTGTATGTTTCAACATTGTCCTCAGTTTAATCAATTCCAGCTGTTCCACACATACAGTTAGAGACAAAATTATTCAGTTGTAATTGTTCTAATATCTTATATTTATGAATCAGCATGTATCGACTGTAATTGAATCAATTAATTCTCAATAGTTAAATCTTGAGTTCCAAGTTTCTCTAATTTGTAGAATCTGCTAGTTTCTCTTAAATTGTGAAGATATTGCATAACTGATTCATCTTGTTTCTGTTTAATGACAGAAATTTGATTCTTTTTGATATGACAATTTTATTTTGAAGTTGTAAACTTTTTTTTATAATTTCTGAAATTTCAACAAACCAGTTGCATGGGGTATGCCATACCAAAAGGTTCATTACAGCTTCACAACCTGCCGAAACTAGAAAGAGGTCAGTTATTTAATTTTCTCCCACTCTTGCTTTGTGGTCTTTCAATGTTTTACTCTTAGTCTGGGCTGCAAAACACCAGATCCAAGTCTCGACAAATTCTGGTTCATCCAAGTGACTTAAATATCTTATCAGCGACGCCATATTGTTGTATTGCGTTGTTTTATGACACGTGACCAGTAGTCAAATTCTTGCCTGTCTCTTAGTTTACTATACACTTTATATATCTTAACATATGCAGATAGGTACAATCCTATTACCAGTCCACTACAGTATAAACAAGCTAACAGCGTGGTTAAGAAAGCAAAAAAGGAAAAATCTCTTATAGATATTCCAGATTTAGGAAATCTAGAGCATTTGAAAAGAAATTGTAAAATGGACAATTCCTGTCTCTATGATGTGGTACAATCATCCATACAAATTTTGGATAAAGTACTTCACATACAGATTAATATTTTAAGAGAAATGATAAACAGAATATAAATTGCAGAAATCTCTTTGATGTCATGCACAAACTTCAGACTCCTTGACATAAAAAGGTGTGTGATCATTTAAGATTCTTGGGTTCATATCAGAGCCTAAGTGACCCTCTGTGTAATGAATTTACATTCTTCAATCTTCTTTTACAAATTGATAAAAAAGAATATATGCATGATGCTCAACAAAAGAAAGAGAGGGATGAACTGTTAATCTTCGCGAGTTACGTCCCTTGAATGAATTTTAACAAATCATTTTCTCTCCATCACTTTTCTGAATTTCTTAATTTAAATTGACAATACTTTATGAACAAAAGCTAGAGAAAAGTGAAATTAGAGATTAAGAATGTCAACAAAACTGCAGACAAAGAAATAACAAAATGATTTGGAAAATCAGATTAGAAAGAGAAATTTTGAAACTACAAAGGAACAAAAACATATTAAAAGACATTTTGAACCACAAACAGACTAAGATGTACAGTGAAAGAAAATCTGATTGATCTATATCCCCACCCTACCAAGACATGAATCCAAGAGGTTTATTCTAACCATAAAAACCTTTTAGTTAGTTGAAATTCATCAAAAAGATGACATATTTGACCAGAGTCGTATACCGCATGTCTTTATATGTATAGTTCAATTTTAAATGTTTATTGGAAATGTATGTTTTTATTTGTTATTTTTGTACTCCCCCTCTGCCAGTTTTTTCTTATTATTTGTGTATGTTATGTTTCCTGTAGAGCCGGGTAAAAACTATGGTTCTATAGGAGAATTGTCATTTAATTGACAGCACTTTTCTTAGTATATGGAATGTTCCTAGTAGGGCGATCTCCTGGGCAATATGTATGTTGATGTTACCTGGGATACTGTTGGTGGATGCCAGATAGTTTTTTTTTTGTCCATAAATTGTCTATTCCTGGTGCTTTCCAGTTTGGGGTTTTGCAGAGGGCAGCAGTTGTTTCAGTAATATTGATATCCGTCCATTGTGCCTTCTACAGTTTTTCCACATCTTACACCAGAACTCCTCGACTTCCTGGATATTATTTGGGTCATTTATTGCTGTTTTATTTTTTCCAAGCTCTCGATATGGTTTCTTTTTTGAAGATCTTGTTTTGCATAAGAATCTGTTTATTTTTTCATGACGCCTGATTCTCTGTGCCTTTGCTTGAATTTGTTGTTTCAGCTTCTCTTTAACTTTTGTACCAAAAGTTAAAGAGAAGCTGAAACAACAAATTCAAGCATTGTCCTTTATGTTTAAGATTCGTTTCAGTTGTCTCCTTTTTCTTTCTTTCATTTTAGAGCCCTTGTCTACTTCACTTAGAAGTGACAATTGTCCTCGTAGTTTATTTATTTCGGTTTCTATTTTTTCTTTCCAGACTAGCATTTTTCTTTTACGTTTTTTTTTAATCTTTTCACCTATTGTTTCTGCGATGGTTGCCGAGGTTGCGTATATAGGATGATTAATTTATGTCAGGTTCATCGATCGTTCCATTTTCCCTTATTTCTCTAGTTGCTTGGTTAGCTAGGTTGATGTTTCCCTTCACTTGATGAATCTTTCTCATTTTTGAAATTGTCAGCCTTTCCTCGAAAGACATTTCCTTTACATTCTCCCATTTATATCTGATGTTTTTTGTCATCTCTATTTCTCTTTCATATTCGTCATTATCTTCCTCTATTTGTTTCTGGTTTCTATTTGCTCCTCTGCATGTATCTCCTATGTGTTGTTGACATTTAGCCACGCGATGTTAATAGATTTAATCTATTTATGATGTTTTCCCGGATACTTTCGAGTTCTGTTTCAGGTAATCTTTTTTCCTGATGATGTCATGCCTGACATTGGCTAGTTTGTTGGCATCGATGTTTAGTCTGTTTGAGGGGTGTTTTTCTCGCCAGATATTATTATAAGCAGCTTTGGTCATTGTTGTTTTTGTTGGATTTATCGTAGCAGTATAAAAGACTATCATTACTTCAATATACTCTTCCCTACACCATCTATTTATTGTTCTTTTTGTGGGATTTTCTTTTACTGAATATAGAGGACACTTGTGAGAATAATTCTCGGCGTGGTTTTCCTCTAGTTCTCGTTGGGTAGAGTTTGTTCCAGTTGCAGATCCCAGTTTGGTTCTTCACTAAGGATCGCGGTCCTTGTTGACCTGCGTGACAACCGATGTTGTTTAGAAATATTTTTCGTTGTGTCAGCATTATAGTTTGTTCGTATTTATTCATATGAAGGGGCTGGTTCTTAGGCGCCAGATCATATCCATACCATGGTGGGCCATCACGTTCAGAGGTCCAGGCCTCCTCTGGCTATTTTTATTTAATTATTATTTATTTATTCATTTTTTTTTACTATTGCTGTTATGAACAACAAAGATAAAACCTTCGTTTAAGCGTTTGGGTCCCAAGGAGACAGGACTTACTTCGCCAGACTCCGACATAACTTAAATTTTCGACGGAATTTTCTTTGACTTTTTCTCTCTTATGTTCAATAAATAAATATATTCAAGTTTCCCTAATCTTGTTATTTAAACGAATATGTTTTACCCATAAATATAATTAATATATAGTTACTAATAACATTTAAAGAGAAGTTTATTATAAGTGTTTGTAATTTATAGATTATTGTATATGAATTACTAATAAATAAATAACAAAGAACATTAAAAATAATCGAGTAGTCACTATCACCACATTCACCACCACCACCATCATCACCATTACCACTACTAACTAACATCGCTACTATATATCTATCTATCTATCTAATACTAAAAATCTGATAATCGTGCATACGTCGGCAATCGGGCGTATAATGATTTAAGTTTCTTTCCACTTCTCTTTCCATATCTCTCTTTTTCCATCTCTTTCTTCCATCTCTCTGTGATTGCATGATTTCAGCCTTCATTAAACAAACAATATTTTAAATATTAAAACAAAAAGCAATATTTGCCATATTTAAAAATAACATTTTCAAGTGAATATAATTAAAAAAAAATATTTCTTGGCATATTAAAAAATACATTTAAGTTAATCTTAATTTAAAAAAAAAATCTAAGTGAATGAGATTAAAAATACGAGTTATAGTAAGTATTTTTATTTCAACCTCGTTCAAAGATAATTTCCTTCTTTTTCCTTCTTTTTTCAGTGTTGAAATCAACTTGATTGTTTTATAACCTGAAGCTTCAGTGATCCAACGGGTCGCAGCTAGTCTAGCCAGTAGTAAGATTCTTACTAAACGTACTAAACTTAATAAAAAGAAAGTTTTATCGCTAAAATGTTTATGTTATTATTAAGAGGAAAGACCAAAGCATTTTTTAATTATTTTTTAAAAAACTTTTTAATCCTTTGAAGCACGTTCGAAATTTTGGTTAAAAATCTTGTCCAGCGGTCATGTAATATTTAGTATTAGTTTTTTTATCGCTTTTTTCAGTTGAAAAAAAAAAAAAAACACATTAATTTGGAAATTCTAGTAAAAATCAAATGATTGTCAGATTTTAATGAAACTTTAAGAACTTATTAAAAAAAGCGAATGAAATTATTTTAGAAACGTTTGTATTTTAGAAAGTCATGGTAAAATATTTTTACATCTGTTATCCCCCTGTTATCTGTCGAATTTTCGAGTTTTCATAAATTAAATAATTTATGAAAACTCGAAAATTCGACTATGTGTATTTTTGTGATTATTTTAATTAAATACAGAAGACTTTGTAGAATCAGCGATTTTTTGGGAGATCGAGAAACGTAAATTTAGTTCTGAATTGTAAAATACAAACCCCAATAAAACTAAGACATTATTTAATTAGAAAAGTTTTAATGGCTTTTATGAATATTTGTCTGAAGCCAAAAGGACATTATTGTCTGAAGCCAAAATATTTTTTCCGATTAAAAATGAATTTTTACAAGAGTTGTTTTTTTTCAATTTTAAATACAAAATGTGATAAAGTTGTTAAATATTTTAAAATTAAGATTGAATATGTGTCTCTTTTTACAGATCTTAAATTTGAAAGCTTATTACAATCTGCAAGCGTTTGTATTTTTAAGATAATTTTTAATATGCCTAAGGATGTATTAAAAATATATCCGACAAAATTACGGTGGCACAATTCAGAAATAATGTAATGTGTTTTAAGTGTTGTTTCTCCTGATTGTGAGGATCTGGCCTCAAAAAACTGCGTTGCTTTCGTTCTGGCCAGCATGTGTCAAATTCTCTGACTGACCGACAATAATCGTCGCATTTTCAAAATGTTAATTTTCTTTTTTTTACATATTTCACTAAATATTTTCTTTTCATTTTTTAAAGAAAATCATTTTTTCTTTTTCAGTGAGCCACATAATGCAATTGTTAATTTTTTCTTTTTTAGGTTCAGTTTCAGGGCGCAGGCTTTGGACATATAAAATATTGGATTTTTGAAAATATTTAATTTTTAAGAATTACTTTACGCCCGATAAATTGCCCTAGCGTTATTTGTCGATACATTAACGTAAACATCAATTCACACCTCCAAAACCAATCACCACGGTTAGATATGCTTCTCTTATTTCCAACTAATTTTTTTTCTAAAATGTTTTTAGCAAAACTTAATGTTTGTTTCCAATTTCATTAAGCAAACTTTGAATTTTCTAATTTTCCTAAATAACTTTTGAAAAAAGCATAATTGAATTTTACAAGATTTTTAAACGGAGAATTTCATTTTTGTTTACAAAGTTGTCAAAAATGGCTGACATGATCGATTTTATGTAAGTTTTGCTGATTCAAAAAGAACAAGATTTTCAACTAAAATTCCGGATGTGCTAAGAAGGATTAAAAAAAATTTAAAAAAGTAATCAAAAATACTTTGGCCTATCCTCTTAATAATAACATAAGCACAAGACCATAAAAAATGTGTATAAAGTTTGGAGCCTTTTTCATAAGGGTATGTTCTTTTTTACCGAAGTACTAAATGTCTTTAAAATTAAAATATCGTTAATTTAAAATATAATCTGCGGTAATGAGCAAATTAATATATAAATTAATATATATATATATATATATATATATATATATATATATGTATATGCATCAAATACATTTTTTAAGAAATATAGCTGCTTTCATTATAGTATTTTTTAAAGTAAGAATTTAAATAAATTATGATTTATAGTCAAATAAATTTAAATTAAAATCAGTTGGATATTTACATTGAATTATATTTACGTTAAAGTATATATTTCTGAAATATTAATGAAATAAATTAAATTAAACACAAAATTGCGACAAAAATTAAGTTAACATTTTAACAGAAAGGAAATAAAAAATTGCATAAAATTCATTAAAAATAACAATAATAATTATATTCATTAGGAAAAAAGAATTTACGCTGAAATATTTTAATTAAACCCGTTACGTTTCTACGGAGCCTCGAAAAACACTTCATATCTCCTCGGAGTCCAAACGTCTTCTTTTTAATCGCGGTCCTTGGTGTCCCGCGTGGCTACCGATGCAATTTAGCAATATTTTTCGTTGTGTCAGCATTATGGTTAGTTCGTATTTACCCATACACGGGGCCAGAGCAAACCCATAAAATGGTGGGCAATCACGTTCAGGGGAGCAGGCCACCTCCTGCTATATATATATTTTTTTACAATTGCAATTGCTAACAACAATAGTAAATCTCTTTGTTTCTTCTTTTTTTTTTTAATATTGCTATTATTAACAACAGTGAAATTTTAATTTATAAGCGTTTGGATCCCAAGGAGACATGATGTGCTTCACCAGACTCCCACATAACTTCAGTTTTCATCGGAAATTTATTTGACTTTTTCTCTCTTTCTCTATTATTATTATTGTTTTTATTTTCTTTGATTTCTGGCGTTTACACATTTCTTTCCGGGTCCCGCCCAGGGACCTAAGGTTAAAAATGGCGTCATGACACTTTCCAGTGACAAAAAAAAAAAAAAAAAAAAAAAATGATTACATAGGTAAGGTGTGGGCTGTACTTGTCAGAACAATTTTCTGTATCTCCTTGAGGCATGGACTTCCAGGAATCCGTTCAATTAGTCTACTGGAATCTTTTCCAACCAGTCCTAGGGCTCCAACTACAACAGGGATTGTTGATGTTCCCATATGCCACATTTTCGCGATTTCTATTTCAAGGTCCTTGTACTTTGACAACTTTTTGAATATCTTCAAAGATACATTGCAGTCGGCAGGGACTGCCATATCAATAAGGAGGCACCGTTTTTGTTTGTGGTCTTTAATAACAATATCTGGGCGGTTGGCCTTGATTGTTCTGTCAGTGTGTATTGTGTAGTCCCATAGAATTGTAACAGGTCCTATCTCCGTAACCGGGTCTGGGTGGTGTTCATACCAGTTTCTTTCAGTTTTCTTCCCGTAGAAATTGCAGATTTTCCAGTGCAGATATTGGCCCACTCTGTCATGTCGGGTTTTATATTCAGTGGGGTGCCAACACCGTACAACCTGCTACAAGATGATCAATCGTTTCTGGATATTTATCACAGAATCTGCATTTTGGGCTGACACAATATTTTAGTATATGTGCTTGATAATTCCTAGTTAGCAAGCATTGGTCCTGCGCAGCAAGGATAAAACCTTCAGTTTCTGCTTTCAACCCTGCACTACGTAGCCACTGATGGGTACGGGTTTTGTCTACGTCAGCTTGTTTGGTACGGGCAGAGTATTGGCCATGAAGCGGTTTATCTTGCCATCGCTTCTGTAACTGGTCTGTTGCATTCGTCTTAGCTATCTTTTTAGGTATTTTGCAGTTTCAGCCGGTGTATTGTGCTGTAGTTGCATCTCTACGCCCATTTGGAACTCCATTTTGAATTTGTTGGCTTCCTTCATTACGGAGTAGAGACGCTTACTACTTTCATGTTCCTTGACGCATACCATCATCCAGTCTTCAGTAGTTTCCAAATATCTTTGGAGGCCAATTTTTGTAGTTTTGTAGGACAGTTCTAGTTGAACTAATCCTCTGCCTCCTTCGGATCTGGGCACATACAGACGGTCGACATCAGCTTTGGGATGATGCATGCGATAGCAAGTGAGTAGCTTTCTCGTTTTGGCATCCAGTCGCTTAATTTCAGCTATGGTCCAGTTAAGGACATTAAAGCTGTATTGCACCACAGGGACAGCCAATGTGTTTATGGCTGATATCCTGTTTTTTGAATTCAGCTCAGTATTTAGTCTCAGACGTACATGCCTGTAGTATTCTTTTCTTATTTTTTCCTTCATTTGGGGGTGTTGTATACCATCTCCTTCGCTAATTCCTAGGTACTTATAAGCTTCACAATGCTCCAGTTCCCTAATCTTTGTGAGAAAATCTAAATCTATTAAGGGTGTTTCTGTAATTCTACCTTTCTTGAAAGTTACTGTTGCACATTTATCTAATCCGAAGTCCATACCTATGTCGTCACTGAAGTATTTTACAATATTGAGGAGGCCTTTGTCGTCTTTGGCAAAGAGTTTGAGATCATCCATGTAGAGTAGGTGATTGAATATTTTTTTATTTATTTTGTAACCATAGCTACTGTTGTTCAGTTCATGTGTAAGAGGGATTAAGGATAAACAAAACAAAAGGGGTGACAGAGAATCTCCTTGAAAGATTCCACGTCGGATACTCAGACGGTTGGATATGGCAGTGCCCCCGGTGTGACTAAGGTATAGTTTGGTGTTCCACATTCCCATGCTGTGCTTAAGGAAATTTAATACCACAGGGGAGACTTTGTACATTTCCAAAGTCTTAAGGATCCAAGAATGTGGCTTTACGATAATCAATCCACGCTGCACTTAGGTTCCTGTGTCGTCTCCTGCAATTTTCCAGGATCATTTTATTTATCAGAAGTTGATCCTTGCAGCCATATGAACCTCTTCTGCATCCCTTCTGTTCCAGCGGGAGAGTGCTGTTTGTTTCGAGAAAGGAATAAGTACGGTTCGTCAATACAGACTTCCTTTGATTTCTGGTATATACTCATTTCTTTACAGATCCCAACCAGAGACTTAAGGTTAGAAATTGCATCATGGCATTTTCCAGTGAGCACGTTTTGAGGAAAAAAAAAAAAAAAAAAAAAAACAAAAAACAAACAACGAAAATAACCTAAGATTTCGATTTCAAGGACCTTGTATTTTGACAGTTTTTGAAGATCTTCAAAGATACATTACAGACTGCGGGTACTGCTATGTGAATAAGAGGGCAGATTTTGTATTTTTGATCTCTGATCACGGTGTCTGGGCGATTAGCTTTGATTGTTCTGTATGTGTGTATTGTGAAGTCCCAGAAAATTGTTATAGGTCTATCTCTGTAACCGGGTCTTGGCGGTGGTCATACCAATTTCTTGTAGTTTCCTTTCCGTAAAAGTTTCAGATTTTCCAGTACCGATATTGGTCCAATCTGTCATGCCATGTTTTATATTCAGTGGGTGCCAATACCGTGCAACCTGATACAAGACGGTCAACTGTTTCTGGATATTTATCACAGAATCTGCATTTTGGGCACACAAAATTTTTCTGCTTGTGTGCTTCGTTATTTCTAGGTAGAAAGCATTGGTCCTGTTCTAACACTTTCGCCCCAGCCCCTCAACCTCCGACGTCTTACTCTCTGGGTTGAGGTGTCTACTCAGTCCTAACCGAACTTAAGGGAGTGGCCGTAGGTCCCCTGAGCATCCGTAGATTATTCGACCGGTCCACTGGTTTAATCCTGCTTCCTGCCCACGTTGTGTTTGGTTTGATCCAGAAAGCAGAAGAAATGTTCATCCATTCACAGTCGACTGAAGATGTAGACGCGACTGAAGAGTATACGCTAAGAAATTTAGAATGCAGCAAAAAAATAAAATAAAAATAAAAAATAATAATAATATCTGCAGAAAGCCGGAAAACCAACTATTCAATGATTGAATTGTTAATGTCTTTTATATAGCAGAAAAGAATAGTATAGAAAAGAAAACGGGTTACAGAAAAGAAAAGTAACTGATGTAAAAACGAATACACTGGATTCTGTACAGAGAGAGAGAGAGAGAAAGAGAGAGAGTGTGTGTGTGTGTGTGTGTGTGTTATGATTAACTTGTTGTTAAATCGTCTCAGAACGATATACGACTCTTGCGATGGGGGAATAAGATTTCTGTGCGCGGCTTAGAGTTTATAGTGGCGTGCCTCCTTAGCAGTAGTAACAGTAGTAGTAATATTCGTGGTAGCAGAAGCAGCGGTACTTATATCAATAATACATGTTAGCGGAAGCTTTGTTCCAATCTCTGACGTCACGTTCTCTCCTCCTTGAGTCTCCAACTCGACTCTCCACTGTATCTAGCCCAACTCTTGCCCGGGCTAATTCTCTTCTGTCTCTCTCTCTCTTCCGTCTGCCTTTTCCGTCTCTCTCTCCCGTCTCTCTCTTCCGTCAACGCTCGCCCGTCTGTTTCTTCTTCAGCATAACTATGCGTTTATATATTCAGTTACAACTGAACCTTTGCCCTACTGCTTCGCACGCGATTATCATGGGTTTTTGACTGTTTCAACCAAAATCATGTGAATTCTAAAGTTCCTTCAAGCTTACTCAGCTCTATTCCAATTTTCAATCGATGGAAATTATTTCGACCATTTCCATTATTATTATTATTATTATTATTAAGCCTCCCGTTCAAATCTACTTCTTGGAATTAAGTTGTACTTTTTAATTTTTGTATAATTTTATAAAAGTATATGTTCACACCTATCTGCATTTATTGAATTTGCATCCTTGCTGGTTATTTCGGAACCAAACGATTCAGTTAGAATGTAAAATCTGATGTGATAAAATTAAATTAATTTCTCGCTCAATTTTATATTTGATAGGAGAAATCAGGACCTAGTACAGGGTGGGTAACATATTCTAGGACAAACCTTTTTGGTTGTTGCTGCATTTTACTAAACTTTATCTCGGGTTTCTTTTCTGAAAATAATATGGAAAACATTCAGCTCTCTCAAGAAATGAAAAAGCATGCAGTAATTGTGGTATTAAAGGTTGAGCATAGCGATTTAGAGATATCTCGATTTTTAAAAGTCGCCAGATCTTTCGTCTACAAAGTTCGTAAGGAGTTAGAGAACAAAGATGAAAACGTATCACCAATATCAAAGCATAAAAAGCATTCCAAATGCGCTGACATATTCAGAACACCTGACTTTATTCAGCAAGTTCAGCAGACGATTGATGTCAATACCAGAAAGTCCATGAGATCACTTGTGAAAGATTTCTATGTGTCAGAAGGAACAATCAGAAATGCTGTCCACGAAGACATCAGATAGGTCTTATGTGATGATGAAAGGTCAATTTGTCTTAGAAATATAAAAGAAAATCGCTTACTCAGATTTAATGAGCATGTAGATGATTTCGCTTAGAAGCAATTATTGAAGCTGAAGGTGGCTTTATTGAATAAAATTATAATAAAGTTAATGTACTTTTTGCTTATAATATTTTTCGATAATAAAGTTATTATCTGTTATATATATATATATATATATATATATATATATATATATATATATATATGTTTTTTCTGTAAACATACATACTTTACGCACCATGTTAATACTTAATATGCCAATAGATTCCCAAGCCCTATAAGAAATACATATATATGAACTTAATGCCACACCTGCCCCTCATTATGAGGGTATCGGGGTGGCAGTTCTCTGGTTGCTGCATCCAGTTGGTAGTAAGGAGACCAAACTCTTACTTATCATTTTAGAGAGGCTGTTTCGATCAACAGTAGCATAATTCTAGAGTATTTGTAGTGCCATGCTATGCGCTGGTAGGTATCCATGCGTAGCCGCCCACAGAAGGGTCAATGTTTTTTTTATCAGGAAATCTTAATATAAAGAATATACAGGAAAATATTGACACCAAAAACTGAGTTACAAAAAAGGCAAAGGCCAAAGTTTTATTATTAGCAAACCACCAACAACTTAATTACAAACATGTACATTTGTTGATTTTTAAGAACTGAAAGGAGTCACCACCTGGTAAGGGGTGAAATATTAAAAATACATAAAAATGTTCCAAATGTGGGTTCATAATAAATATCGACTCTCTTCCTTCACATCAGGGGTATGTTGCTGATCCTGTCATCACGACAGTTTGATCGCATACCTGACCGGAAGGGCTGCCTGAAGGAAGTAGAAGCAAATCTAGTTAAATTAGTAGTCCAGAAAGAAGAGCATCGTAACCACATGTAGTGTGTGTTTGGAAATGTTCATGTGTAATGTTCCTTGATGAAAGGATAAGTTAAACTCAAATGAAATCACTTGAATGAAGTGATTTGGGACTGGTAAGTAAAATAAAAAAAATGGCGGCATGCTGAAATGAAAAAGATGTTGCACATGGCATGTCATTACGTAAATCCAGAAATTTGCCGGGAAACCAAACCAGGGTGCCATGTTGTTAAGTTGAATTCAATATGGCGATGTGCCTGTGCCGATGAAACAGACGCCGGAATGTGATGTGGTTGCTAAGTAACCAAACATGATAGCAATGATCATCATGATGTTTCTGCGAACGAATGTTAAGAGAATTAACATGCAAACACAATGAATAATTTAACAAAACAACGAATTCAAACAAAGCTGATGACTGGGTTGCTCAACAGAAATGATAGGATGTTCACTGCATCTTCCAGAGAGAGAGAGAGAGAGAGAGAGAGAGAGAGAGAGAGAAAACAGAAAAGAGAAGGAAAGGCAATGTCTGCATCTTTCCAAGAAGTAAGAAGTGAAAAGAAAGCAAGCATGAACAAACAGGAAATCAATATCAAAAGGCGGAAGTCGCTTCTACTTCCTTCAGGCAACTCTTCCGATCAGACAGGCGGTCATTACTGTCGTCGTGATGACAGGATCAGCAACGTACCTCTCGTGTGGGTGAAGAGAGTCGGTATTTACTTTGAATTCCCACTGAAACAAGGATGCGACACAAAGTCATTGATTAACGTGGGGATCCCCTCAGGCCACAGGTCTGTTTCTGGTTTTAGCCCGGCGGGGAGGGAGAGTTGAGGCTTCAGCACGGAACAGCCCCCCCCCCAGCGTTCACTCCCCACTAAAATGTTCTCCTCCCAGTGCGCCAGGTGGAACTCTCCGGGGAGTACCCGTGATTTACCTTGATCCCCACTGAGTCAGGTTGTGACACAAGGTCGGTTTTTAACGTGGGGACAAGAATGTTTTCCAATCGGGCATCCGAGTGTTTTCACTCAGGCCGCTGGTTAAAGCTTGTCTGAGCTAGTCATAGTCGGTCATACCATCGCTATGGAACAGATGTTACGCAACGGTGGTGGGGTGGGGACGCAATGGAAGAGAGAAGGTCACCGGATCGGAACAAATACTACAACCGCAGAATCTACTCCGACGGGAAAACACAACTATCTCCTCCTCCTTCTCCTTCGCTAGCTAACCCTACCCGAATACATGTACTAGAATCCCATATGTTCTTAGTTTAATTCTGTATTTCAAACACCTTTGTTCTCACAGAGATTTTACTTAATATTTCTTTGGTTTCTCTTTTCCTTTTTTTCTTTGTTTCTTTTTTCTACTTTATTTATAATATTTTTATAAGAGCAGATAGTTTTGCTTATCCCCCAGTTCACAACTCTTTCTTGTCTTTTGAACATCAGTAGAGGTTTATCTATTTTTTCCTGTTTAGGAAGGGGTTTTAGGTTCCCTTTATAGAGCCCTGGATAAGTGCAGCTGTCTTCACTTTTTGATGATATCATTGGTGACACAGGTTGGTTTGTTAGTTGCTACATTCTAACTGGTAACATTGACCAGGTTGGTTTGTTAGTTGCTACATTCTAACTGGTAGCAAGAAATCCAATTTTTTTGTTAAGTGCTTAGAGAGGCTGCTTTGGTCATATAATATTAGAGTTCTTGCAGTGCCATGTTTCGCATGGATAAATGTCCCTGGAAGAATTTTGGTGGGTAAACCTGAAGCCAAGTTATGCTGCAGTCTTCTTTGTCACCATCCGGCCGGCTTTCTTAGTCAATGAGCAGTGACTGTTATTCTTGGACTTTTTCACCCTAAAAATATTTCCTATGATTACAGTAGTTAGCAAAAACATAAACCAGTAAAAAAAAAACTAAAAAAAACAGTAAAAACATAAGTATACACTTAAGCTCCTCACATGCTTTCTCCAATATTCGTGATTTTCATACCAATTTCTTTAGTGTCCTTTTCTCTTGGAGTGTTCTCCAGATGTTCTAGCACATTGCGAAACTAACATGATCCCAAATCTCTGCCTACCAATGAATTCTTTGTCCCTGACTATTCTCCTCTATTTTGAAAGGATTCAAGGGTGCACATACGTGGCCTCAGTGTTTAGGAAAATTTCACAATGTCAAGGAAATTGTCTCTTGAGTCTTCAGATTTGTGCTTTCTGAAATTCTATTATTTTTTTCTTCCTTCACCATTCCCTTCTCAGGACTGTAGCCTGTTAGATAGAATATCTGACAGTATAGAGGTGGTTCTCTCATGTCTTTCATCTGCAAATATCTTTATGTTTGGCAAATTTGATGCAGTCTCTACATCCTGGGCCAGGTCCTCACTAAAGTTACTCTTGTCTTTTCTCGTACTTCTCTTCACTTCCCGGTTTTTCTCCTAGTAGCGTGTTTGCAATTCCTGCTTCTCTTCTAGGTTTTGGGTCTGGTTGATCTGGTCTTTCAGTTCTTTTATCTCGGTGAACAATGCACATGTTTCTGTTGTCAACCACTCCTTGTGTTTCCTTGTGTTTCCTTCTGTATCGCGCAGGTTGTGCCACTGTTCTTCTATTGTTTCGTATCGCAGTCGCTGGGAAGTTAATTTTATTCGCGTTAAAGATTGCTTACACTTGCAAGAAGTAAACACTAATGTTATTTGCGTTGAAAGAAGGAAGATTTAGGGTTATCGCCACTTCCATCTGCTGTTGTGTTCCGGTGTTCTGCTCCATGATCAGTAAAGTTGTAGAAGGAAAACGGCCGCTTTTTAAATGTTCATCTCACGTCGGTATGTCACCACTTGTTATGGAATGCCGGATAATACGTGTTGATTTATGGGGACAGAAGATGATACGTTGTTGATGCTAACTCATTTAAGGTAGTAGCAGTGTTTACCAATTATTCCGTGTTTTGTCCTGAATAAAACACTTTTCTAGGTTTGTTCAATAACTCGCCGAAAAAAAACAGCATAGCATGATGAAAAAAGGCCCCAAACTTAATAAAAACAAAGTTTTATCGTGAAAAAGTTTACGTTATTAATAAGAGGAAAGACCAAAGTATTTTTAATTATTTTTTAAAATTTGTTATTCTTTTCTAATACGTTTGAAATTTTGGTTGAAAATCTTTTTTTTTTTGTTGGGCAGCGATCGCTATTGTTAGATGAAAACCACATTAATTTGGAAATTCTTGCAAAAATCAAATAAATGTCGCATTTTAACGAAACTTTTAGAACTTATTAAAAATGAAGAAAATTAGTTTAGAAACGTTTGTATTTTAAAAAGTCATGGTAAAAATATTTTTTACATCAGTTACACTCCCCGCATTACTTTTACTTACGATTTTTAAACGGAGAATTTCACTTTTGTCTACAAAACTGTCAATAATAGCTGACATGATTTTATTTTACATCAGTTTATGAAAACTTTGAAAGCTCGAAACTATGAATCTCATTTATTTTAATTAAATGCAGAAGACTTTGAAGAAAATAAATCATTGATTTTTTTGTAAATCGATGAGTAGTTCTACACAAACTTTAAGTCTTAATTGTAAAATACAAAATCCAATAAAAATAAGACATTATTTAATGTCTTTTCTGAATGATATATATTAAGAGCATTTTTATCTGAAGCCAAAATATTTTTTCGATGAAAAATTAATTTTTACAAGAATCGTTTTCTTTTCTTTAATTTTAAATGCAAAATGTGATAAAGTTGTTAAATATTTTAAAATTAAATTTGAAGCCATGACTCCCAAGAAATACGCTTATTAAATGATATGCTTTTTGCGGATCTTAAATTTGAAAGCTTATTTGCGAAGCGTTTGTATTTTTACAATAATTTTTTAATATGCCAAAAAATGTATTAAAATCGTCTCCGACAAAACTAAAAAAGAACAATTCTGAAATAACGCCATGTGTGCTAGAGTTGTTTCTCCTGCGAGGATCCGGCCTCATTGTGTGGATTTCGTATCATGTTCTCTGACTGATCGACTATCATCGTCACATTTTTTTTTTTTACATATTTCACGAAATATTTTCTTTTCATTTTTTAAATATAATTTTTTCTTTTTCAGTGAGAGATATACTGCAATTATTAATTATTCTTTTTTAGATTCAATTTTAGGGACGGAAACAGTGCAGGCTATGAACATATAAAATATTAGACTTTTGAAAGTATTTAATTTTTAAGAATTACTTTATAGTTAAATAAGCTGGTTCACTTAAAAATTAAAAATACTGCTACTTCTACCCTTCTGTTCCATGAATCGCCCTAACGTTACGTAAACGTCAATTCATACCTCCAAAACTAATCACCACTTTTAGACATGCTTGTCTTATTTCCAACTATTTTTTTTTGCTAAAAAATTAAGTAATGTTTGTTTCAAATTACATTAAGTATACTTTAAATTTTCTAATTTTCCTAAAATAACTTTTTAAAAAGTATAATTGAATTTTACAAGGTATTTAAACAGAGAATTTCACTTTTGTTTACAAAACTGTAATATATAAAAAGCTAACATGATTTATTTTACGTCAATTTTGATGTCTAGAAAAAAATTTTGATGTCTAAAAAAAATTAGATTTTTAGCTAAAATTTTGGGCGTGTTTTCTATCTAGGATTAAAAATAATGAAATTATGCATTTAAACAAATGAATTTAAAATTAGATTTGAATTGAAATGAATTTAAAATAAAGATTTATTTATCAACAAATAGCAATTTATTTGGATGTTTTATACATAGT
Source organism: Acanthosepion pharaonis (assembly GCA_903632075.3). Classification (NCBI taxonomy): domain Eukaryota; kingdom Metazoa; phylum Mollusca; class Cephalopoda; order Sepiida; family Sepiidae; genus Acanthosepion; species Acanthosepion pharaonis. Next base: position 185,236 of record CAHIKZ030000324.1, read on the forward strand.
GTGGTGAATATATGTATATGTAAACTCACCTTTCTTTTTCATTATATCTCATCATGAGACCCTTACAAAGAAGGGTGAATTTACATATACATCTGATATATCTTTAAATACACACTTGAAAATTTAACGTACACACATTTAGGTGTGTTTAATAAAGTTAATGAGAAATGGGAAAGTTGGTAGACACACATTCAGGCGTATTTAATGAATTCCATAAGAAATGGAAAAGTTGGTAGACACACATCGAGGTGTGTTTTATGAAGTCCTTAAGAAATGGAAAGGTACGAAAAGATATTAGATGCACATTAATAAAACTTATAAGTAATGGAAAGCTTTACTGGCACATCTGGAGGTGTGTTTAATGATATAATCCCTTGAAAGGGGAAAACTTTGTACCTTGATTTCATTGTAGAATCTACATCAGAAAAGCAGGAAATTTTAGAAATTTTATTTTGTTGTAAAAAAAGTTAAATTTCATGAATTTTATGGCCTTTTAGGCTCATGCAGTGAAGCATGAATCTACATGTTTGAATATTCAGAAGGTGATTTTACATATATTGGCCAATGGTTTTCATGCACCTAAAAATTTTGGCTGGAGCCGAATTTTATGACCCCATTGAGAATAAAAAGGACTGCTATCAACAGTTGGGAAGAGAGTTGAAAAGAGTGTCAACTTCGGTCGGGGCAGTTTTCACATGACATCACACAAATGGACAATCCAGTGAGAGGTCATAAATCTGACGTGACAGATCCAAGGCAGATTCGCACAACAAATTTCACACCCCAGAACCTACATGAATTCATCTCGAAAGGGATTTGACGTAAGCAAATTCTTGTAGGTTCTGGGTTGTGAAATTCCTAGACCTCATAATTTGAATCCCCTGTACTATTACATCCGGGGCATCATTAAAAGGGAGACCAATCAGTGAATCCATTATACAAAGGATACATTGAAGGCTGACATTGTTAATCATATGGTTAATATAAAGAAAAAACACTTGATTTAGATAAGAAGTCACTTCAAAGTAAGTCCATTCCTGAAGGCTAAGGGAAGTTTTATTTAATCTTTTTCTGTTTTTCTTTAATTTATTACAGACCTTTTGAATTTTGATGAGAATCTTGAGATATTTAGCTGGAACACTAGATCAGATATAGCAGAAATATTCAGTGAACAGATGAATGGTAGATTTTAGGCTAATACTAACCTTTCCCACTTTCCATCAGCAATGCTGATGGAAGGTGGAAAAGGTTATCTACATTGATTAAATAATAGTAGTTTTGTTTTGGAAGCATTAAAATTTACCAACCATTCATTACCCCAGTTAACCACTAATTGGAGATCATTTTTGAGAGTGGCTGCCAGTTTTAGTTGTAATTAGCATAAATACCTCATTGGGAACTGATGACATCAAGGAAGTTTCTGCTCTATCCATGGTTTCTTACTTTCAATGTAGGTCCAAAGATAGAGCCCCTACTTTAATTTGAAATGATTTAGAAGCATGGCTGTTAAACACGACCTTCATTACATGATTTAAAAAAACAAAAAAAACGACAAAAACAAAAAAAAAAAACTATTAGATTAAGTCAAATATTCAGTCAGAGGAACCATATTCCTTGAGTTTGTGAGGGCAGCATGTCAAACCCTATTGAATGCCTTTGACATATTTGATGACACAAACTGAGCCTTAGTGGTAGACCCAGAGAAACTAAAGTCATACTGTTTATTCAAAAGAAATTTCTTCTCAGTTACTTAGTACATTCTCTATATTCATTGTTACTGGAATTTTTGTTAAGAATAAATGAAAAGTAATAAATGAAAATTTTGATTTCTCAACTAAATTTATGACCTAAATATTAAATTTTCATGCCAAGTTTATCATGAAATGATTTTAGTTTATAAAAAATGAATGAAAAGATTAATCTGTTATCTTGCCGGTACTTAAAAGCAAATATCCTCAAATGATTATTTAAACTTAAGTAAAAAAATGAATGCATGGCTGAACAGATAATTATTTCCTCTTGTATTCAATTTTTCAAAGTTCTTTTTTTTAATTCATAGATTCCTGTAAGCTGCAAACTCAAAATATTAATATCAATTCATATTTGAAATGTAAAATTTATCTTTAATAATATTTAAAATATTTAAAAAATTTGACATTGTTATCCGTGAATTGCAAAAGAATTAAATAGAAAATTAAAATTCTTTACAATATATGATTAATCAACGATTGAAAAGTAGAAACACTGTCTTGCTTATCATGACACAGTAAATACAATAAAATGATTAGTTCAAACACAGAATTTAATTTTGCAAGATGACACTATGGAAATTTCATGAATGTTTCAGGCATTTCATTATTTACCATTCATGGTAAATAATGAAATGCCTGAAACATTCATAAAATAGTATCCAATTAAAATACATTAAAATAGTATCCAATTATTTAAGAATTTATTTTGCTTCACTTTTAAAAATTACAATTAATAATTTTGACATTCATTTAAAAAATAATCTATTTGATATTAACCTCTAATGACCATTTTTGTTCTTATTTTAGGAATTATATTTTATTTTTGACTTGTTAAATCAATCAGAAACTAAAATTATTTGATAACAAAATGTCATCTGGAATTCTATAATTGCTATTTATCTTGTACTTAACAAAGCATGCAATATTTCAATAAATACAGTGACTATATCTCAATATATGTTAATTTACATGTTAAGAAATTAATCATTTACCATTTTGTTTAGTTTACAAATTTACAATTACAAATACAGTGCTGTTCGATAAAAGTGACTCACCTTATCCTTTGAATTTAGCTCAACTTTCGTTTCATCGGAGAAGAGAACTTTCTTCCAGTCTTCTACAGTGAAATTTTTGTAATAGTGAGCCCATTCAAGTCTCTTGGCTCTGTTGGCTTTGCTTATTAGTGGCTTAAACCTTTGTGTACAAGATTTGTAGCCTTGTTCTAACAAGATTTGTAATCTTGTTCTGGCGGACTGTTGAAGAGGCAAGACTAACACCTTGCTCTTTGCTTAGACTGGCTGCAATTTCTTGGCTAGTTATAGTCCTATTCTTCGCAACTTCTCTCTTGATTACCCTGCCAGTTCTTTCATCAATCTTTTTCTTTCGTCCCCTTGTTTCCTTCCTTGGAGCAGGAGTGACATCATTATGTGCCCTAAGCACTCGAGAGACAGCTGATTGCGAGGTTATAGCAATTTCTGCAATTTCTCTCGTAGACTTGCCTGCTTTTGAGAGGGCAATGATAGATGCCTTAAGTGGTTCTGATGCGTGTTTGTACCCTTTCATCTGGTTAGTGACTTGAGTGGCTATTTCAAGCTGTTTTTATACTGTATGAGGCTTTCTGGAATATTCTGGAATACTCTAGATTTAATTTAAGCTGTTCTAGAATTCTCTAGAATATTGTTCTGAGTGTATTGTAAAATAGTTTTCAATATTTTGTCAAAAGCTCTTTAAATTTACCAGTTTAATCATTAGAATACGATATCTGAGTCACTTTTTTTGCACAGAGTTTTTTCCTGAATCTCATTTATATTCAAATTTATAATTATGAATAGAATACCTTAGGGTGAATAAACTTTTTTCCTAGGTGGTCGGGAAGAGGTCTTTATAGTAGTAAGATCAAAAATTATTTTAACCCCCCAAAAAATAGACAAAAAATATTTTTAGTAAAAAAATCAGGTGAGTCACTTTTATCAAACAACACTGTATGTTTCCTTTCTGTATTTTCATTTTTAAATGTTTAAATTGAAGAATTAGGCGGTTACTTATTCTTCCAGAGTTTGGTGGAGATAATTCCTAGCAAATTGAAATGAAATTCCAACTCTTGAAGGGAAAGCATTTTAAAAAGTAATATAGATACAATATTTTATGTCTGTTGGAGATGAAAAATTCCACAAAAGTTTCTGAAATTTATTAATTTTAAAGATTTTATAAAGTTAAAGTTGTCTCATTCAAGTGGGGATAAAAAATATGGTCCAGGCATACAGAAATTAACATTTTAATACTATGATAAAAATTAACTATGAGGATGCAAAGAAATTTTTGAAATTATTTAAGAAAAATGAAACAACCCCAAAATTAATGCCCATAACAAGAAGTGTGAAATATTTTAAAGCCAGTTTTATCTCTTAACATCACTTTAAAAATCAATTAAAATTTATGCTTAAAAATTCATTATGTGGTTGATTATTTGCACTCAAAGACAATATATATCAACTATGAGTGTTATAAGCTTTTGGAACTTTTATTGAGGCATTACTGTATATTATCAGGAATATTCTTTGAAAATACTTATTTGAAAATACTACAAAATGATAAAATATCCCCCCAAAACAACTAAGATTAGTCTTTTATATTGCAAAGTTATACCCAAGTTCATATAAATCCTTCTCTCTCTTTTTTTCATTTTATTTCAATTTTCCTTGCTAGCCTGAGTAAATTATTTGATAAATAATACTTATGCTATTTGAAATTCGAATATATCTAAAAATCTCTTATTACCAAGGCAGATGTTAGATAAGTGGAGGCATAAATGAACAAGGCAAGCAAGGATTCTATTTTTAAATTTGAATCCACACATACACACATGTATATAAATACTAATAAAAACGGCAGGTGGTTGTAGTTTGCAGTGACCTTGAGCATCATTTTAGTCATAAACTATCAGATAATATTCAGCCTTTCAAGAGGCACCTGGTGAAGGTCCTATATTTGTTCTGCCAACTTATCTGTCCTTTTTTGTTTTGATTAAAACACCTGCTTTTGTCTATGGATATTACCCATAACCCCATCCCTTGGGCTCATCAAAGATGTCATAGCATTCAATGGTGCCAGTTTGTTTGATTTTTATTTAATGGCAGATATTGGCTACACATACGAGGGAAGCAAAAACTAGCAGATGCCACACATTAATATTCTATATTAAGCAAATGGAAAAATGCTTCTAACATTTTACTGAGAGAAATATCCTTATTTTAATGAAATATAGCTCTTCCTTTATTCTTTAATAATGTACAATTAAATATAGGATAAATTTGCAATGAAGTGATATAATTTAGCAGATATCTGTAATTAAATCTTGCTTATAATAAAGAATAGCTATCCTTAAAGAAAAATAATCTTCCTTGAATAACTGCAAAAATAATAAATGAAAGAAAAATATATTTCACTTGACTGTGATCACAAATGTTTTTCTATGATATTGTTAATTGTTTCCAGATCTTTTCCTTTTTTATCTTTGCAATTAAGTGAGTAAAAATTACTTCAAAATATAAAATGAGTTTAAGATTATTTTTAATGGTCAATCAATAAATTATTTAACATAGTTTTGGTGCCTAATCTTCTGAAGAAAATATTTGCAAAATTATATTTAATGTCTAATGCTTTATGATATATATTTAAAATTTATTTATATTGATAAATATAAAATATAAATTAGCATTTAAGTGGATTTGGGTTTGATATTTTTCTTAAAGTAAAATTGAATATAATCTTTATGCTTCAAATATATCATCAAACAATTTAATAGTTTTTATAATGATTTTTGCTTTTTTACATTTAGTAATACCAGTAAAATATCTGTAAATGATCAGTATTAGAGCTTCTTTTTGAGATTAATTTAAAAATGTACTTTGAAACTATGATTTTTGCATAAGAATTGGGACACTTTTATTTATACATTTAAAATAATTTAAATTGAATATTAAAGCTTTCCTATATTAAACTCTAAGATAGAGATAATTTATATTTAATCTAAAAAATCCAGGAATATGTACTGCATACATCTTTAAATTTAAATCCATTAAATCTATCTATCTATTCTCTTATGTAGTATTCAAAAAGTGAACAATAATGAAAGTATAAATGATAAAATAACTGAGAAAATGTTTGTGAACATAATGACAAATTAACCTAATAAAACAATATAAATAATTTACTATTCAATATAAAATGAATTGGTGATCATAAATTTAAAAATATTAAACATTTATATAATTTTAGTCTTCAAAATTCAATAAGAATATTTCCCAATGAAATCATTATTTTTCATATTAATCATTGTTGTGCAATTTATAAAAGATATTTGTATGCAAATATTTTGCTTATTATTTGTATAAAAAAATTGAAAACTGAAAAAAAATATAATTTTATTGATTTGCTTATTAAACTGTGTAAAAGCATTTTCTTTTATTGTTTCATGGAATAGTGGCTTTATATTAATTTAATTTTGAAATTTTTGTAAATTAGGAATTAAAAAAATATTTGAAAATAAGATGGTGAAAACAGCAATAGTTATTTTGAAAACTAAAATAAAAACTACAAATAAAAATCTCTCATTTATTGCAATAATCAAGAAAAGTGAGGTGAGGAGAGAAAAAATCATAAGTTTTATTTGCAATCAAGTTAAATTATAAAACCTACATCATTAAAGATACAACATTTAGAGATTATATTTGTTAGAACAATATTTAAAATTAAAACATTGAAGTTACTTTCGAAAATATAAATTTTAAGATTTTCAAAATAAATTTATAAAATTCAAATGCTTTTCTGTAGTTATTCATGATTTTTACTGATTTGTACTGATTTGTACTGATTTGTACTGATGTAATACAATTAAAAACAATGCTGCTTATATAAATTATTTATAACTTCCTACTCCACCCCTGAATATGTCAGTTATCATAAGTTTTAAATCGAAGTTATTATGGTTATTCTGGTAAACATATTTTTATATTTTCAAAATATTTCAAAATATCATTTCATATAAAATATATTGTAGTAAAAATGTTTTAAATGATTAGGGTTTGTCAGCATGTATTTCATTACTTTTATCATATAAAGTATCAAAATATTTTCTTCCATTTAATTAAAAAACTTTATCTTTAAGAATTAGTAAAATATGTAAAACAAGCAAAATAATTTATAAAGCTATACATCTTGAAATAAGTTTCCCAGTTGAGAAATAAATTTGATTATGTATTTAAGAAAAAGTTATGTATTTTTAGTTCTGCTTCTCATTTATCAAAATTTGAAGTAATGTTTTCCAAAAAGATAAAATGAAAATGCTAGAAAAAAAGTGGACTGCCTGATGTTTACTTATACTTTTCTATATTAATTTATCAACTGCCCTACATGAAAGATGCTAGTGGCCTGCTATCAGGCTGCAGATGGCAATGAAAGTGATCCTCTGGTGGCAGTCACCAGCAAGTCACCAGTTGGCCTCTAGAGGTCCGCCAGTGGTAACACTACCAAGAGGAACACACAGGCGACCCAAAAGCGGTAAACACGAGTGGCATACCAGATAGTGGTAGATTGGTGGCTTGCATGTAGGGATGTCAAAAAAACCCAATTTGAAATGCCATTCTATGTTTCTTGAGAAGTAAGACCTGCTGAAAAATATCATAAATGGCAGTTAGAATTTTGTTCTAAAAAAATCTAAGCTGAATCATAAAAACTCCTAACTTTTTGATATTTTTACAAACCAATATAAATTGTTTATTAATGCTGGCTCACTAGTACCTTCTTTCCATTATGGGGCTTTGACACATTGCTGAGTGCATTAGAATGATGATAATTACAAAAAATATCATTAATGTACATGAAGCAAGCAAAAATATATTGGTGATAATTTTTCTCAAGAATGTGTTGACTTTTCTTTTCAAACATTATTTTACAGGTGTGATTTTCTCTCATAAGAGGAATCAGAAAATATGACATACAAAGAAGAATTGTGTGGCAAAAATAAAAAGGTAAAGAAGAGGAACATTTTCAATGAAATATGATTTAAAAATATAGAAAAGGTAATTTATTTTCAGTATTTTGTTGAAATGCAGGAGGAGCATTAATTCTAGAATAAAGTGAATAACTATCAGATTACAATTATTGTATAATTTGTAGGCAATATCAATAAAAGCTTGCACTTCAAGTTTATTAATTTTCTTTTGTATTATTGGAATTACTATTAAAACTTATTTATTAGTTGTCTTGGTTCTTAAAATTTATGAATAAATACATATGAGGAGGTGCTGAAAAATCTGAACCCAATTAAAAAGGATTAAAAAATATTGATGTTTTTTTTGTCATTTGGTTAGATCAAAGAAATAGGTCAGGCAGATAAATTTTCATCTCTCCATTCATAATCTTACCCTTTAACACTCCTTCTACAATACTTGTAAATAAATTAGTTATTTCTAATACTAGCATCTTTACCACCACTTCCAAGACAATTGGTGATATAGCTAGGAAGAAAAATAAATCTAAAATCAATTCCAATGCTATTAGTTACCAAATAAACTGTTTACAATGTAAAAGCACTTATATTGGCAAGACATCTCAAAATTTAAAAGCCCGTATCTATAAACATAAAATGGATTCATATTTGGACAACCATTTAAACTCACTCATAAATGCACAGTAACAAAACTGGCCAAAAATTTGATTTTACAAATGTCACCCAAATTATAAATGCATATAATTCTTATATTGTACTTTAAGGGATTACTAACATATTAGCAACTATAAACACATGTCAAAAACATTATATTGCAGTGAGTGAAATAAAGGGTTCAGTTCAACATTCCAACCACCTGAAGAAGGCTGGAGCGTACAGCGGCCGAAATATAGTGGTAAATATGGCGACAAAGATGAGGACAATAATGTAAATAATATATATATATATATATGTATATATATATATATATATATATATATATATATATATATATATATATATATATATATATAGATAGATAGATAGATAGATAGATATTAATGTGGAGAAATCAAATAACTATGTATTACCAACTGTATACACAGGTAAGTGAATAAATATTTACTGAATTTAATATAAGATGTAAACAAAATAGATAGCTATATGATTTTTGTTGCGTCAGCTTATAGAACACAGACATGTACACACATGCATACATGCAGATGTGTGCAAAATTTTATTTTGATTCTTTGGACTCTATTAAAAAATTTGGGTGATCAGCACTGAGTTTTGAACAAACTTTTCACAAATTGTTTTTGTTTTTTTTTCCACAGCTTCAATAAGGATAATTAACAGATCCAAACAAGAAAAAATTATTTGATATTTTTAATTTCTCAGTATGAGAAAATCAGAGTTTTAAACATAATTACATATATACTTTGTTTACTGGGGAATCTTGGACTCATTTCATTGAAGCATTTGTTTTTGCAAAATGTAAAAGAGCATTGCGCTGCATATTCTTCTTGGTTATAACCTGGATAAATGAAATTAAAATGTTTTTGTCCAAGAAACTTCAATAATTCATTGCATTCAACTCAATCTCTGATCAATTTAAATAAACTGATAATTTTACTGCATATCATACTATTCTAAAACATCAATTCTCCATCCTCACTCTTCTAAATTATGTTGGTTAGCTATTTCCATGAAGGGCCCAAACTCTAAACCAGCCATCAAATCCATCCATTATTGTGCTACATTCAGCATTAACAATTACTATTCAAAAGTCATTTTTCATGTATTTTTTCACCATAGATATAGATTTCTTTTGTTTTTGGTTGCTTTAATGTATTTAGAGAAATTTTCTTAATATTCTGCATCTTTCTTTTGTTTTCATTCAAAAAATCATCTTCAAATATTTCCTTGCTGTTCCATCAAATTTTTTATTATTTAGCATTTATTTTTGTTAAATCACATTTTCTGGCTAAAATATAGCCAATTAGAATCTTGCTTTTAACCATTCCATACTTCTGATTGGCACCAATATCCACCAAAAGTCTGCTTTGTACATGTCCAGAATCAAGACAAGCTCTGAATTTGATCATTTAAATGCTAAATATCTGATTTTTTACCCAACTAATTATCTGGAAGTGGCTTGATAGGGCTCTGTTTTTTGCCTAAGAACAATCCTTATGTGATCAGGGTAATCTTATAATTCCCCATTCAATTTTATTCCAATAGATGTTATTTGAACTAGTTAACTTAATGGATAATATCATACCATTAGTCCCTGAACTCTACACTAATACATGTATTTGAAATTAATCCTACACTTAATGTCACCAGTCCTACTCAATCTTTAATTACCTATCCTGGTTAAGAGATGGAAGGAAATATAATTTAAAATAGGAGTGACTGTCTTGATACATGCAGTGAATGAACTTGAGAAACATTTTAGTGCTAATTTCTCCAGGAATGCTTTCAACTGAAAAATTTATCCCATAAATCTGTATGTATGTAATGTTTGTGTGTTTTGTTTATTTTTGAATAATGGTTTCGCATAGGTAATTATGTTTAGGTAAAGAATATTTATTTATTATTATTATAATTTGTGTATTTAGGCTGCAAATTCTCTTTTAGGCATGTCTGATTGAATAAATTACAGACTGCTAATTTTTTACAAAATCCACTCGTACTCATGGATAACCTTCCACATATTGATATTAAAAAATGAGAGAAATGTGGTATAACTATTTAAATTACTCTTATTTTCATTTCCCAAGTATTATATATATATATATATATATATATATATATATATATATATATATAATTATTTATTTAAAATATGATTCCAACGCTACTACCTAACGAGTTCTTTTCCTATTTACTATATGTTTTACAAAACACACACACACACACACACACACACACACACACACACACACACACACATATATATATATATATATATATATATATATATATATATATATATATATATATATATTGACTTTTATGATTCTACATTTAAACAAAAATTATGAAGATAGTAAGAATTAGTGGTCCATTTGATGATGAAGTCTTTATTCTGATATCCAGTGTTAAAATATATTTGTAAGCATATGTTCTGTGTTGTATATATATACATTGAAACATGAAATTTTTATTAATTTTAACTTACGTGATCTAATTTTATGTTAATACTAGCAGTAGAGCCCCCAAAAAGTGAAGTTTTGTTGAAATCGGTTGAAAAATGTAGGCAATCCGATCCCATATATAAACGAACACACACACACACACACACACACACACACACACACACACACACACACACACAACCTGGGTTTTATAATGAGTATAACTCGATATGAGTTATCCCCCTTTCATTCTCGTGATGCCTCTTAATCGTGTTTTCAAATTGATTTCGTGCAAAAACAATTGTGTTTTTCCAATTTTTGGCGCTGTTAGAACCACCGCAATGTAATTTTACATAGTCCTGTGAAGTTTTGTTGAAATCGGTTGAAAAATGTAGGAAATCCGATCCAATATATAAACGTACAGACACACAGACACACAATCTGCGTTTTATAATAAGTAAGATTTCTTTTGATTCTAGCTCCTGGTGTAACTCGGGTAATAGGACTAGATAGGTTTGCTTACTGTCCTGTTTACACTTATCTCCACTCATTTGAACAGAAGTAGAGATTTGTCTCTTGTTTCCTGTTTAGGATTGAGTTTCCAGTTCTTTTTAAAGTCTACTTCAATTCTCTGTAATCATAATGCTTGTCCTTTCCTACACTCATATAAAACCACAGTAACCCTCTACCATAAGTGACTCTTGGGCCTTGTATTGAGTGAATATTAGTAAAAAAAAAAAAAAATAGTAAAACCCTTCAGAGAGGTTTTAATAATCTAGTAATTTCGGTCTGGAAGGGTTCTACAGCCTTATTTAGCAACTTTCCTACAGATAATGTCTTGATAAAAACCTCCTGTACTGTGAGAAAATTAATAGGAGTAGATAAGTTCACTTATCACCCAGCCAGCATTCCTTCCATGTTTATTGAACAAGAATAGAGCTTTGTCCCTTGTTTTGTCCAGGAGTTGTTTATAGCTTCTTTCTTCTTCCATGCCCATATTGATTTAAATGTCTTAACTTTTTGGTAATCTGCAGTTTTTCATTTTGAGGATACCGGGTTGGCAGTTTTCTGATTGCTGCACCTGACTGGTAGGTAGTAAGGAGCCGAAATTCTTTTCTAACTGATTCAGTCTTTCTTATCAAATAACAAAATGAAAATATCTTGAATGACCACTCTTCTAGATCTTTTTGCATTAATGCAGGTGTCCATTGGGGCTCTCTCCTAAGACCAACATTGGTCCTAATATTTCTCAATGAACTTGCTGATGGCATCAGCTCTCAACTCGGTATCTATGCTGCTGACAACTATTAACTTCTGTCTTAATAGTAAGTTATTGTGTCTCTGGACACATTTTTGAACTAATCCAATTTTTCCTATCAAATTACAAAATAAAAGTTATCTTGAATGGCTATTCATCTACATCTTCCATACTAATGCAAGTGTCACCCAAGTGTTATATACTTGGTCCTACTCTGTTTTTAATTTCGACTAATGACATTCCTGATGACATTAGCTCTGAACTTGGCATTTACACTGATGACACAACAATTTACATCTGCCTCAATAGTAAGGCTGATCAGTCTGAAAAGGCTAAAATGGAAGCTGATGTCCAAAACGACCTCCAGTCCATCGTTAACTGGGGCAAAAGATGGCTTGTTAAAACTAAACTTCTCTCCATTAATCATCTGAAAGATTTATCTCTGTCTTTTATCAGCATGGCTGATGCTAACCTCCAGGAAAGCGACTTACACCTTCTCAGGCTAACGTTCTCAGCTGACATGAAGTGGAAAGACTATATTGAATTCTTTGTTAGGTCAGCTACCAATCCTTTTTTTTATATTCAGTTTGGAATTACAGTAAGAGTTAGAAATTAACAAAAGTCTTATATGTGCTATATACCTTCAGGACGTAGGTGAACATGGATCTCTTCAATTTCCTGTCCTTTGCAGCTCTTAGTAAAGTTTATTTTTGTTATCTCTTCAAATCCCTGTTCTGTCAACTATTGACAAAAGTATATTAGGTAGCTTATGTGCCTGTGTCAAATTTTCTAAGCATTTTCCTCCTTATATGCCTTAGAAAATTCAACTACCTCTTTCTGATGTATAAGTGTCCTTCTTGTTTCCATTTTCTCTAAAATGTTGTCATTGTTTAGTCCATGATATTCTCAGTATTCTTCTATAGAACCGCATTTCTGTTGTCTCTTCAACTGTGATGAAATTGCCCAGTATTCCCTGCTATATAGCTGAACTGATATTACATAACAGTTTAGTAATTTTTCTTTGTTTCTAATGAAATTTTCTTCTTTTTTAATACTTTGCTTAATTTTTGGAAGGAATCTTTTCCCATCTCAATGCACCTTTGGATTTCACACATTTTCCATCATTTGATATTTAAATTTTTGTACTTGCTTGATTTTGACATTTCCAATTTGTAATTCACATGCTAGGTTGTTTCTTTTGCTGACAACCATACATTCCTTTTTCTTACAATTGATGCTTTGTCCTTTCTTTTCACTTTACTATCTTCTGTAGGAGCTCTTGTAGTTTCTTTTCTATGTCTGTTATCAACAATGTGTCATCTGCATATCTAATGTGGTTAATAAATGAATTCTGGTAGAATTTTTTAATTCTCTTAGGATTGATTCACTGTAGAGGATGAATAAGTCTAGTGAGAAGACACATCCTTATCTTACATCTCTTTCTACTTTTGTGTATTTACTGAAGTCATTTTCTATGCATGTTCAGGTGGTTTACTCCCAGTATGAGTTGTGGATAATTCTAATATTCTTTCCAATTTGAAAAAACTGATTGAATTCAGTCCATATATTTTCACTATATATATATATATATATATATATATATATATATATATATATATAATTTTCTTTCTCATTTCTTTATGACTATGAAAAATTAAAATAAGATTTCTCTCCTTGAATTATGAATTCCTCAGTCGATCTGAATAAAAACGTAAAAGCATTTATTCGAATAAATCAATTTGTTTCACAGAAATGCAATTTTCTTATAAAAGATCACTTCGTCGTCTATTATATTTAACGACTTCAAATTTGTATATAATCAATATTAAGGAATATTATAGTGCTTACTGTACTTTTATTTTTAATTTCATTTTGTATGTGCGGGAAATATATATATATATATATATATATATATATATATATATATATATATATATATATATACGCCATGTTTATGGCCAATTATTATCTTAATTTTGAGAATACATCCAATAAAAGTTAACATGCAATAATGTTAAGAAACAGTCTAAACAATAAAATGTGATAATAGGGTTGAGTTTAAGTATCCCCGCCAAAAGAAAAGAACAAAAGGACAAATAAAATAAAAACGGCAAAGAATTAAATCATACAATACTTTAGGAGAAGATTTAGGAACATTAAGATTACTTCCTCGGTTATCCATCGAAACCGCAATCCACCGAAATAAGAAAAGAAGCCAGCCCCCACCCCGGGCCATTTAAAAGATATTTCGCGCACCGGATTGGTTGTTACAAACACCCAATCGGATGTGCGGAATATGTGGTCTTTCTTCCTCTTATTCTTTAAAAAGGCCAGAGTGGCTGTTAGCGTTTAATTAGAAGGGGGAATCAGGGGTTGATCTTCCCTGATTGGGTCGATTTGGTGATGGGGAGTATGATGTTGAAAGACCCGAAACTCCCTGATGAACTAAGTCAAAAACATCACTGACGACCCTCTTGGGCGCCTATTTAAAAGCGTATTTGCGAATTAAGGCATTTTGTCAATACAGATGTAAGAAGTGTAAAACCAAGAGTAAAAAAAAATTAGACTAGTAAAGAACTCTTCAACCTTCTGAATTTATATGCTTAAAAAATGGAAAATCTGATCAGTTAGGATCAATACTGCATATGAAAAAATTCTTAAGTGGTATCTTTGCTGAATATTTGCAAAAGTAAATAGAAGATTGACATAAAGACATACCTTAAATTAAGCAACAAACAGAAACTATCAATTAGAAAAAGTATCCAGTTTTTTATGATTTCTTTTCTTTGTAATCTCATCTAACACCAATTCTTCCTGTTTTAATGCTAATTCTTTTAGAAATGTTGTTGCTCATATATTATTATTTTAACTCAAAAAAAAAACTACTACTAGCTACTACCTCTGTTATGCTAACGACACATGCTAGTGTGGTAGTGAAGAAGGCTAAGTGGATTGGTTGGTCGTGGGTAACAGTAGAAAGTAACACCAGACAGCGGGATCTCAGTCCCCTGAATCTTCCATGGTTAAGGACACTAACATGTCCAATGTCCAAAATCAGCTTTAAGGGAGATGCCTCAGACACTAATGCACGAATGTTACAGCACGTCGACAAGAGATTTGAACCATTCTAAGAAACCGATCCAGTTAGAGGAAGAGTTGCAGAAACAACCAAACAAAGTTACCTATCTCTCAGCCTCTACTCCATTTCACTCCACTGCAAATAAACGTTCAACTCCATCTTCATTCACAAAGTCTGTCACGCCATCACCCATGAAATTGCCCCCTTAAAAAGGGCTCCAACCCGTCTAGCAAAACTTTTATAGTCCCGCTTCTGGCCTGTGTCCTAAACTCTCTCCTCCAATAAAGGACATACCTTCTGCAGAGAAAAGACAAAGAAGCCTGTCATTAGAGGAGGAGAAAGGGAAAAAAAAGAACTATCAATCTGCCCTGTAACACGGGAAAAGATGTCTGCATGTATTCGAGCCAAGCGGAACGTGCTAAAGACAATGGGAACAGAATTAAAGACCTCAGCTCTCTGTACAAAGTTTCGGGGACAAAGACCTTGATGATCCAAGGAATTTCCCCAGTGCGGAAAGAATCCTAACAGTCACCAGGATTGGCTGAGAAGCACGGTAGATATGAGACATGGCGGTGGAGGCCAATTAAGCATTCAACATAATGTCCCTGTTAGCGGTATATGGAAACGAGGACACTGCGATATTCAAAAACTTTTGTTGTAGGTGGGTCCCAATTTTGCTTCATCGCAGCCTTTACAGTTAAACCTTAAGTTAACCTTTGCCTGGGACACTGGTCGCATATCCCATGACGGCACCATCAAAACTGGCACTGGTATAAGATCAATGGGAGGGGCCGTCAGAGGTCTCACCCCGACAGTGTTTAGGGTGGAAACTTAACCCTAAGATAAGTGTATATCAATGACCTAGAGTGGTTGTAAGATGCACCTTAGGTAAGAGGATATTGAACTTCTAGCCTAAGCACGTTTTAGGGAAGTTTGTTTTTTCTTGGACCGTTTCGAGTTACCTTAACTAGGGTACATAAGCGTATGGGCCGTTTATTTTTGACTCTTCATTTTTGTTTTATGCCCCATCCCTCCTTTCTATTAGGTGACAGATTTCTCAGTTCTCTGGTGGGTGTGAGACATTTTTTTTGTTTCGAGTCTAGCATTGTTTTGCCCAGTTAACTGAAATTTTCTGTCGTGGTTGATTTTTTTTTTTTTGGTGGGGGCTTCAAATACTAACATAATGTATTTTTTAGACATTTTCTTTCATTTATATGAAATCATTGGAAATAGTATTTTGCTCCTCCCCCAACAATTGTATATAAACAAAGAATTTGTAAATATAATTTTTAGATTAGTAATTTTATTCAGTAAATAAGATATTTTGGTGATTGGTGCGGGTAGTAAGAATAAGTTTGACGTTTTGGTGAATGGAATATTATATGTACAGATGGATCAATAAGTGAGACTAGCGTCTCACTCATTAACCCATCAGTACATATAGGTTAAATTAAGGACTCGTGAAGACCAGTTTCTCCCATCCCCCATTTTGGCCTTGTGTCGCATTTGTAGTATTTATACAATAAATAATACATTCCTCTATGATACTTTTATAGTGGGTCAGTTTGTGTTTTGTTTTTGACCGATAGCAGACCGTTTTTCATCTGCTACTGGGAAACTGATATTTTAATAATACGAAAGAAGAATTTGGAAGAATTTTTTTAAGTTATTGACTTTATTATTATCCATTTTGCTTAAGTTTCAAGCTTTTTTTTTACATTGTTCTGATTTTTTAAAGTTTTTTCCTTTTTTTTTTGTTTTTTTATTTGTATTTTATTTTTCACCCTCTCGGCTTTTCAGCTGATTTTTTTCTTTTTCTTTTGGTGTAACATTTAGTTAATCCAAAATACTGTTTCTTTATTATTTAAATCTCTTATTTTATTTTTTACTTAGCGTTTTTGTTTCATTTTGTATTTGTTATAAGGTTTTGCTCTAGGGTAAACCTTTTTTAATTTACACCAATTTCTGTTTATTTTTCCTTTTAATTTTTCTTATCATTGTTTATATTTTTATTTTCGTATTTATTTATTTATTTCGAACTTTGTATCGTTTTAATTTAAGACTATTCCTAAGTCGGTTTTTTGTTTTTATTTACATGGTGTAACTCTTCAGCTGTACTTAGTTTTTATTTTTCACGCTGAACTTTTATTTCTCTTCTTATTTCACGTATTCTTGTTTGACTAAAGTCAAACTTATTTCTTTTACTGGTATGACCAGCATTCTATTTTTGTTTTCTGTTTTACTTTTTATTTGAGTTATTTTTTACTCTACTATTTAGTTATAGTTAATTTTAATAATTTTCTGTATATTATTGGTTTAGGTTGAAATTTGTTTTCCGATTCCTCGATTTTTAGAGAGACAAAAGAATTGTACTTGAAGAATAGTGCACCAGCTGATTCAAGAATAACACATCATAGCTGACAAAGGTGGATCTGTAAAGAAAAACGTATTCGGGGAAGTCTCATTGTCCGACCCTCCTGGCAAAATAGTAGAAGCCAAAAATCAAGCTGCTGACAAAAGTATAGGGATCAAAAAGTGCCAAAATAAGAATTCAGAAAATAAGAGTATGGTGGCCTAAAATAACATTAAACAAACCAGTAAAGACAACTAACCAATAGTGGCTAAAATGGTCAAGAAAAGAAGAAAAAAGCCAATCAGAATAATGTCAGTGCTGCGACCAGGGAATCACACACCTGTTGGAAGTTGACACTCAGATGTATAATCAACATCACGGAGTTTTTATAGAGTGCTAAAGGTTACGCACATCTTATCAAAGAAGATAGGCTTTTGATACATTTCCAGGAATTGAAGAAGGTTGAAAAACGAATTGTGTCAGTCTTTGTGGTCGACAAGCGTTCCCTAGAATTTAAGCCCCCCCCAAATAATCAAGAGCACGGGCTATTTCCTGTGGGATATACTGAGAACTGTGTAGACGCAGTAGACGCAGCCAGTTGCGACCTTAAAGATGCTAAGATATGAAAGCAGGCAAAATACCAATGAACAGTTTTTGAGGTTCCTCGTCATGTCTTAAGAGAGCACAGCTGTCTACCTCGCCCAAGACGGTCATATATGTGCTTCCTCCGACGATTTGAATGGGGGATGGAGTTTTGAAATCATGATGGTTCGCAAAGCCTTCATCTCCATTCCCAGCTGTCTGGATGTAGAGGGCTAGCAAATACTGATCATTGTGACCTAACGAAAACCACCATATTGGAAGTGCGGAGAGACTGGTAACCTCTCCTCTTCCTGCTCAGGGAAGAAGGCCCCTGGAGTTCTGGCCTCTATTTGACCAAAATCCCTCTCTGATCGAATATGGCAAATCTGCCTCGCTTGTAATGGGCATGCCAGCGACTGAGACCGGTGTAGTAAAACCCCCGGTTGGTTTCTTGTGAGGCTCCCATTTTCCGAAAAGGCTTTGCCGCCGCTCGTGCGGCTGTGGAGGATGAAAAAGAGGAATGGCTGGTCGTGAGCAAGGCCAAAGGGAAGCGCTAGACAGCGGGACCACATTCGCTGGAATCCCCCAAAAGGAAAGGCACAGTCCCCCGACCTCTACCAGTTTTATGGGCGACGCTCAAGCCGCAATCAAAATGAAAGAACTTCAAAAAAGATCTCAGCTAAGCACGAAAAGGAATCCTTGCCGCTTGGCGTAAAAGGCCTCTCATCCTCACCATCGTCTTCCACAACATCTAGGAAAACGTTTGCTCATCCGCCTACGAAACAAAATCTGTACAAGACATTCCGTTGCCTTCACCATTTATAAACACCCCAGTGTATACCTTCAGATTAACCCCCTCATCTACTCCGACTCATCACTCACCCAGAAAAAGGCATAATAACAAAAAGAAAGAGAAGTCCACAAATCTCGGCTTTATAGAAGAACAGAAAGAAAATAAACCCACCATATTTACCTGGGGAAGTCATCTGCCACGTATCCCGGGAACAAGCAGAAGTTTTTTTCACAAACCCGAAACCCGAAAGATTGAAAAGGTTTGTGGAATTTTCGGCATATAAATGGTAAGGGCATAGAAATTCCATATAATTTCTAGAAGGCTAAGAGATTGCTAAGAGTAGTGAGATCGGACCCGAGTACGCAGCAAATATGGGGTATGATATGGGGCATACATGTATGTTAAAGCTAACGTTTCCCTGGGCCATTGGCAGGCTGTCTCTTGATGGCAACTTCAAGAGTGGGATAGGCACAGCTTCAATGGGACAGACCGTCGGTGTCCTCAGCCCATCCATGTTCAATGCAGATTCCCAACCCTAATCGGACTGATAATGGCATTTTTGTTAGCTAGTGTAAACGACGTAGGCCTGAGGTTGGAATCTCATAGGGAGAGGCTCACTCACGATTATTTTCTGTATCTTGGGGTGGATGCATGTTGTTTACAGGAGACCTGGTTTTCAACTCGCGATCATAAATGCATACTGTCTAAGAGGTTTGTCCTCTATTCAGCATGCTTTAATGTACACTCGAGAGGTGTTTCCGGGCTAGTGAGCAAGTCTTTGAATGTGACGTTTACTCATGTTTTCGCAGATCCAGCGGACAGGCTTTGCGTGCTGGATGTTACGATAACGGATAAGTATCTTCGGCTCATCGGGGTTGATGCGCCCAATGATCATATGGAGCGGCCTGATTTGTTTCGACGGATTGAGCAGTTTTTGACATCTCGTCGTGTATTTTAGCTTGAGTTTGTAGTGCCGTCCTTGAAACCGACATAAATCGTATCAAGCAGAGGTGAGAAATCTTTTTCAGATTACTTGCCAATACCGACCAAATCTCAGACACAAAATTTTTCCACGTGCCAACAATATTTTGAGAACATATTTAATATCTTTTTCTAAATGATAAAAAGAGCAATAAAGACTCCATTACTGACTCCACCTGAGCAATCCTGATGTTTGCGAAGGAGTCCTTTGCAGTGACCAGGAATTTCCAAACTTTTGAATTACAGTAATGATTTTCGGAGCTTCCGGGAAGTTTCTAGAACCCTCTATTGACTTTCCGTCAACAGTCATAAACTTGAATAGAGGACACAAAATGACCTTCCTCTAGGAGAAAAGGCCCCTCTTGAGGACCTGCCTGTTGAATACACGAATGGTACCCCCTTGGGGAAAGGTGCATACTTTTTGATTTGGGGGGGTTGGTTAGGGAATTGCTTGTGGGAGGGTATAGAGAGGAAGCTGTCGTAGCCTTAATTGAGGAACCCTTACTCTTGCTGAGATGACACTATTTTTGACAGGCGAAACAAGGGCGGAGTGAGATGTGGGAGTGCCAACAGGATAGACGTGCTGTGAAGGGCAGGATTATACAGGACAACCTTCATTTGGAACGCTTGATCAGCGAGCAAGTTGACAGTGAAACCGCACTGATCAATTTAGATCAGTTCAAGGCACTCGATAGGGTTGACCATCGATTTCTGGAGGTTGTCCTTTCCATTGCCAGTTTCGGGATGTACTTTCGAACCTGGATTCGACTTCTGTATGCGTCACCCCGGTGCTCTGGTGGTAGTGAATGGAGTTCGATCGAAGCCTTTCGTATTGTTTCGCTCCATTTGTCAAGGTTGTCCGCTTTCGCCTTTGCTTTACGTTCTTGCGTTGGAACCTTTCCTTCGCAAGTTAAAGGCGAATCCGTTCCCGCGGATAATCTCCTTACCTAGTGCTACCAGCTCGGCTATGCTGACGATATTTCGGTTCTTGTGTCGAGCATATCCGAGATTGACGAAGTCGGCAAAGAAATCAACCACGATAAGTCTGTTGGCCTGCGGTTGGGCGCATGGAAGGGAGTTTCTCTTCTCTGGCCTTTCATTTGGATAAACGGGCCGGTCAAGATACGTAACGTCTGCTTCGGTCCCGATCTCCTCTAGGAAATGAATTGGTCGGTGCGGGAGTAGGCCGAGGGCGCAGTTCGTCTGTGGTCTCAGAAAAAACTTTGTGTATGCGCCTCGGAAGTATGTGCCTCGCACATCAACTCGATTATATTTTACTTTTTCTTTGTTTCCACTGTCGTATACCACTCTAATGGTTTTAAAGTCTTGATCTACTTCTTGTGGGGAGGCAAGGCTCCCAAAGTAGTTCGGGAGATCGGTTACATCCACCCTTCAAAAGGCGGTTTGGGTATGCCTAGCGTTGAGATTCGTCAATATACGCTACGCATCGCATTCCTAAATTGTTTGTGTCCGCAATCAGATGGTGAGAGCGAATTCTGGAAGGAAGACGACCGTAAAAATTCACCCCCCCCGAACCCGTTTACTCTGGCGGCGCACCCACTCCCGTTTACTCCTATCATAAATGACGGATTGCTCTCAAACACCTTTTACGGGCGACGGATGACTTCTCCGATGTCCAGTTGTTGTCCCATAAGGCATTATATTATATGTTAATGAAGGGATCCGTTCAAGATGATCTGATAGTTAACTGATTATTCTGCCACATTTAAGGACTGTGGGGGTTTATTACTAACACTATTTGGTTTAGTTTCTTGGATATAAATTGTTTTTATTTAAATATTCCTTGGGGTTTCATTTTTACATCTTGTTATTCTATTTCCCTCTTACAACAGACAAATTGTACATGTGGGAAACTAGTTATAGGGCTACATAGAGACTTTGAGGTATTTTCATGGAAAACTGGCCTTCCCCTATCCCCACTTTTGGCCTTGGGCAACATTTTTGTATTAGAACAAATCAAAATAAATATTACTTTCCTCTTTATGAATTTAAGCGTAGTATTAGATTGGCGGCGAAGTCTCATCATTTTATACTTGAAATTACTAGATGTAATGATAAGTTCTATGCTAACAATTTCTTCTTTCACACTTCTCGCTTATGGAACTCTCTTCTAGCTTCTTAATTTCCAGTTAACTTTGATCTTCAAAAATTTAAATGCAATGTCATTTCTTATCTCATGTCTTCTTAATTCCTGTTCTTTTACTGTTCTCTCTTCTTAATAGTGTTCTTTTTCCTTATATTCTCTCACAGTCAGTAACCCCATTGTGTTTTCGTGGCTTTATTGCCTGCTTGAGGTGAAATGATTAAAAACAATTTCAGTTTATAAACTCATAAAATACCTAGTAATGACATAGGTTAAAGGTTAACCATGCTGATAGCAGGCAGGAAGTATCACTAATAGTCATCAGAAACTACAGCTTGACATCTCTAGTCAAATTAAGTCATTTTTAGCAAAAGAAGTTGAGAGGTTTAATAACCGCAAATTATTTTTTACCTAAAATATGATAGGTAGATGAGGTCATATTCAAACTCAAATTTCACCAGAAAGTCATTGAAGATAAAATTAGTTTGGGACTTTCTTGATTTATATTGTAGCCAGACAATTACATTATTGTGGATAAATTGGTATATCATTTCCATGTGGACTATTGTTCTTAACTTTGTTGTTATCACAACATTTCCGCTGTTTTACCCTCTGGTTATCATCAGGTGTACGTAGATCCAGGTAACCTTTTTTTAATCATTTCACCCCAAAAAAGGTGGGAATTCCATTGATATGCAGGAGTTACAGAAAGTGAAGGTGGGAGAAAAAGACAGGGTACAAGGAATACTGAGGAGAGGATAAAAGCTGAATGTGATTCTAGAAGATAGAAGATGGCGATTGACGTTACATATAAATTTTTGAAGATTGTAGTTATCAGGGAAGCAAGGAAACAGAAGAGAAGTGCGAGAAAAGAAACTGCTGGAGTAGAAGTAGCGGTTATATTTAACTAATATTTAATATTTATTTAACTAATTCAATAATAAACGGATAGGACCTAGATGCCAATCTAGTAAAACATTTAAACTCACATAGTCCAGGCATCATTGAAAAAAGCTCGTCAGAACAGTTGCTATCCATGAAAATATTTTCAGTGATGCACATCAGCAGTGGATCTAGCAAAATGTAAGCCATATTGTTTGTCAGAGAGTAGGTCATGAGAGGTAAGGTGCTTAGCCACTTCAGCACCGATTAAAGCCTCAAATATTTTGCCAAAACGGGGAATTTTGAACTGAACACTTTATTTAATCTATAGAGGTAGATTATCCTCATAGCTTAACTTGATTGTTGCTTCTCTTATACATCTTTAGCCAAAACTGACATTCTCTAGCCAAATTAAGTCATTTTTAGCAAGATGGAATGAGAAGTTTAAGAACTCCAATATCGGGGTTGGTGACTATGTGTTTCTCTCTATCCATGATCAGCCATGCCTGAGTTTCTTGTCCCACCATTCACTATTTAGATATATCTTCAACCTCACTTTTAGGAAATTGCTTATTTCACCTTTATATTCTTTGCCACACCTACAAGGAATGGTGTAGACACAGTTCTTGGTCATGCTTTCCCCCATGTTCTCTCACATGTTTGGCTTAACTCAGCAGATATTTCTCCATAGAGTGTAGTTGCATCTGAATATTGTACTGATCTTGTATGAACCGCATATTTTCTGAATATTTTCCAGTAAGCTCTTGACATAAGACAGGCAGACTGTGGCAATTTTCTAATCCTACTTCTTGATCTTTCTATTTCCATCTGCAGATGCTGATGTTATATTTGCAGGGTAGTTATTATTCTGAAGTGTGCACTTAAGACTGATCATTTCCTATTACCATGTGTATGGGTCACCACATGATTTTTGCACAGCATTGTCAGTTTCAAATGATAATTTTCTTCACATTGTATGTATGATGGGAATTGAAGTACTCCCTGGTGAAGGTTGGCTTGTGATTTCTGTGTGTGGAATCCATTCTCTGTAAGAGTTATTAGTACATCCAGGAAGGATAGCTAATTTTTAGTTTCTTCTTCCATTGGGAATGGAATTAAAGGTCTTATTGATTTAACGTGGTTCAGCAGTTTTCTATAGCTTCCTGGTGAGACTACAATATGAAATTGTTATCTATGTATCACAGCATCAGTGGTGCCATTCCTAAAACCATTTCCTTGAAGTATTCCATGTCTTTGTTCACCAGCACTGGTGACAACAGTAAACCTATAGCAAAGCCTTCCTCCTTTTGGTATATATCACTCTAGGTGGAACAATGTTGTCTGTACACAGAATGTCAGCATTTACATCATGTTATCTATTAGAATGTTAATACATTCTCCAAGGGAGAGGTCTGATTCCAATCAATTTTAAACTGCCATCAGGACCTCATCTGTAGGACATCTGGTGAACAGGCTCACCACATCCAACCATACAATCCAATTACTATAGAGAGAAGCCCCCTCAGATCAGTTCTACAAAGTGTTCTGCATTTCTCATATATGACAAGGAATTCCCTGTTAGTGTGTTGGCTATATCCACTAGGAATCCGCTCAGTAGGTGGCATGCAGTATGCAGAATCCATGCAATTGACTATAGGTTTCAATGGAATACCAACTTTGTGAATCTTGGGGAGAGCATATATATATATATATATATATATATATATATATATATATATATAAGCGGCTTGGTGTAATGTTGAGTCAGCTGTCTATACTTATTCAGTGTGAAATAGTCTTTTTTATTTAGGATCTATAGCTTTTTAGGGTCGGATCATATTTCACCTTTCTATACCTACTATCTCCAATGAAGCTTGACAATTTTTTCGGTGTATTCCAATTTTATCTTCCTTTGTCAACTGACTGTATAATATTACTAGTTTTTATGTAAGGAAAAACAGCAATAGAAGCCACAATTGGTATAACCTCCACAGGTAGAAGCCATTTATTGTACCAAAAGTACAAATGTAACATGCGGCCAAAAGGGTAGATGGAGGGGTCTGGTCTTCTTTAGTATTACCTTTAACCTAGCTCATCCCAGTCACTAACCCATTCATACAAATAATATATTCATTTCACCATAACATCACCTTTACACTTACCTGACACACCAATACCTCATTTGCTTATTGCATTTCATAACTAAAAAAATTCATATACAATTTTTGGTGGGAGGTGTAAATATATACTAATCCCCAATAATTATTTTACAAAAACATAAAATATATCTCCAAATCAAAATAAAACTGTTAGGAGTTGATCTCCACACAAAAACTAATCGTGGCAGAAAATTCCAGTTAATTAAATAAAGATATTTAAAGAAAGCAATCAGTTGGCAAGAAGAGAACTTCTTGATACAATGAAACTCCTTCTGCCACATCATTCAAATCATAAGCACATTAACATATAGTGCTCATCCTTTTTCAGTCGTACATTAGCTCATCCTTTTTGTACAACATTAGCACAGACAGAACTAACTTCTAGGATGTAAAAACTTTCCACTCAAGATGTGGACCATGTAGACTTCAGTTGACTCACACAACAAGTGTATGATGTTACAGTGAAATTCAGTGAAACAGATTCCTCTAAACTGCTACAGTGCAAGCATTTAGGCAAAATCGACAGCTTTGATGTGCAAAGCTACTTTCTGAACCAGAGGTCACCTTGCAACACCACTCAAGGAAAACTTCAAAAACTGCTTCCCTAGATAACCCTTGTATGTCGTACAAAGGATCAGTTCTTTAGTGAACGGTTGATTACATCCATACATTTCTGGGCATGACTAGCAGAATGTCTCACATGAACATACTGATGCCTTTGATGATTGCTGTGGGAAAACAATCAAGGATGCCAGAGCCTTGACTACAGTGTCTTTTGTGGAATGACAAATTTTGCATGACAAATTTACATCCTCTAAAAAGAGGCCGCTATCAGATGTGCCCTCTCCAAAAACTCTGCCAAGTTCACAATGCATTTTGGTAAGGGAGGGATGGATTTCAGCTACCGGATAACTCTTTTGTCTTCTAATTGCTTTTTTAAAAATTATTTACCTCTTTAGGAGGTGACTGGTCTTTTTTATTAGTAGTAGCTGCCTCTTTTTTTCAGACACAAAAAGGAACCTATAAGAACTTCTACAGAAGGTTAGTGAAGAAAACAAAAAGTACTAAACATCAATTGGAAGAAGACAATGTATGGTTGTCAACAGTAAGAAAAAGCCTAACATGCAAATTACAAACTAGAGATACCAAAATCAAGTAAAATAATTTAAATATCTGGGAAGTGTTTTAATAGAATATGGAAGTACAACACTAAAATCCGAAGGTGCATCGGCAGAGTGAAAGTTGCCTCCCAAATGTATTAAATGTTACGCCCGGGGTTTCGTCGGGACTACGATAGCCGAGACGCAACGAGACAATAAAAAAAATAAACGAGAGTATCCCAGGGTTCAATGTAAGATTGATGAAAAGAACGATGGGAGGGAAATTCTCCAATTCCGGATGTCGGTGAACGCAGTGAGAAAACGAACAATATGCAGACACAGAACAACAGAAGACGACACGAGAACATATAATAAAAATACTTTATTTATAAAATATACAGTGTATTAAATTAAAGAAAACAAAACAAAATTAAATAGTAAAAGGCATGTGGGGGACAATTGGTTGATCAAACATATATCAATGCGACGAAATACAGACAGAAATAGTGACAGCAGATTATAGAATATATATGTAAAGACTTACAAATTGTAGGGATCGACGTCGATTGATTGTTATCAGAAATAAAGTTCAAAAGAAAAGATGTCCATTCAATTCTCCGGGCGAAAAAGGTGGAGTTGCTAATGTCCTGATATAAGTCCTTGATTAACGCCGTTCAATCCTTGCCGATGGCGAGTAGTATACGCAGATAGACCACAGTAGTATAGACGACTTGGGTTTGAGAATACCGTTCAGGATTCTTTCGTCGGTCATTCGATTCTTGGTGACGTCCGATTCCTCTGAAAGCAAACAGCTAAGTCCAATTTTGGTGTCGTCCGATTCCTTTGAAAACAAACAGCTAAATCCAATTTTGGTGACGTCCGATTCCTCTGAAAGCAAACAACAAAGTGAAGTTGTTATATCCCAACACGCACGATAAAAACCGTTAGAGGTTACGTCACTTGTTGGCATATGAAAGTGCGTAGGCGTTATACATTGAACACTATTAGGGTCACTTTTACTTATCAGACAACCAGCATTCGTCTGGCCTGCGATCAGAGACCAGACTGGAGGTGTGGGGAAAGGAAGGTTCTCCTCCAAGAACTGGCTTTAGTCTAACCGGGTACAAAAAAATATCCCATAATCAGCATATTCAAAGAAATAAAGAGACGACTGTTATTCTCATATCTCGTTGCAAATATGTAAGGTATTAAAAATATATATATTCCAAGGTGGGCATACATTTATTGGTTTAACGTAACACCTCCTCACAAAAAAAAAAAAAAAAAAATGAAAAAGGATCGCTTGCGTTTCTTTTTCAACACAATAGGGCATGTGATTTACTTTAAAAATAAAAGATTTACTCACCTTTGTTCTCTTTTTTTATCAAGAGTATATTCTTTATTACTTTAGCTGCGCGATAAAGCGTCCGCACATACGTTGTCAGTGCCTCGAATATGTTGAATATCTAGACTATATTCTTGCAAAATTAAACTCCAATTTAGTAGTCTTCTATTCTTACTTTTCATCCATGAATGTGATAGGGTTATGGTCAGTGTATACTGTTGTTGGATGGCAGGACGAAGACACGTACACATCAAAATGACGCAGGCTTAAGACAAGGGCTAAAGTCTCTTTCTCTACGGTCGAATAATTTCGCTGCCATGAATTAAACTTCCGCGAGAAATAGCTAACAAGGTGTTCGATGTTATTAGAATCGACTTGAAGTAGAACGGAACCCATCACTGGCATCGACCGCCAGGCTAAAAGTTCGAGAAAAATCCTGGGAATTCAGAATAGGGTCAGAACATAGCAAAGACTTAATCTGTTCAAACGATCTCTGATAGGCGAAGGAAACAAATTTGGCTTTCTTTGATAACAGCTGGGTGAGCGATGACGCTACATCAGAAAGGTTCATGCAGAATTTCCGATAGTAACCGGCCATTCTAAGGAACCGTCTTAGGCTCCTGATGTTCTTTCTGTGTGGCTGGGATGTTCAAGATGTCTTGAACCTTAGCGTCAATGGGGGAGATTTTGCCATATATGACCCAAGTATGTCACTTCGGCCTTTCCGAACTCACTCTTCGATAGGTGGACGGTAAGATTAGCCTGTCGGAGCCTATCGAAAACGTTCTGTAATGTTGTCATGTGGTCTGTCCAGTTCGTGTTGTAGACTACTATGTCATCGATATACGTAGCGACATTAGGTAGGTCTTGCATACAGTGATTCATCATCCGTTGGAACGTGCCCTGAGAATTTTTCATGCCGAAAGGCATGACGCGATATTGGTATAGACCATAAGGCGTCACGAAAGCTGATATTTCTTTGGCGCGCTCAGTAAGAGGAACATACTAATAGCCCTTCAATAGATCCAACTTGGTGATACACGTCGCTTTACCGATTTAGTCTATACAGTCATCCATTCGGGGAATCGATGGAAATCGGTGCGGGTAATCTGTGCGAAACCGTATCGAGCCATCAGGTTTCTTGACCAGTACACATGGAGATGACCAGCTACTCTGGCTGGGTTCGATTATCCCATGGTGAAGCATATACTTTACTTCTTGCCGTATTATTTCCGCCTTCTGCGAGTTGACACGGTATAGATGTTGCTTAACGGGTTTGGCATTTCCGACATCTACGTCGTGTTGAGCAATATCAGTCCGTTTAGGTACGTCAGGGAATAAGTCGTGGAAGTTTCGAATGAGATGGGTTACTTCCTCCTTTTCGTCGTGGGTTAAGTGATTTAACTTAGACGCGAGATCTGATAGTATCTCTGAATTCTGTAACCTCAAAAGATGATCCGTTTTCTTTAGGATTCTGGGTCTACGTGTGCATGACTAGATGCATAGAGAGGGTCATCTACGGCTAGGATGGGGCTTGGTTTTCCTCTCTCGTAATATCGTTTGAGCATATTAATGTGGCACATTTGTGTTTCTTTTCTTCGGCCCGGAGTGTTCACGGTGTAGATGAGGTCGCTAACCCTCCGAAAAATTTTGTAAGGACCGTGAAAGTGAGCCTTCAGGAGGTGACCAGACAAGGGTAACAGCACCAGTATTTTGTCTCCAACATCGAAACTTCTTCGAATAGTGTTTCGATCGTATTGTCTCTTCATCTTTTTCTGGGCTGTTTTAAGTTTCTCTCGTGTCAATTCACAAGCCTCGTGCAATCGGATTCGAAAACGGGATACATACTCTAATATCGATTCGTTCGTGGGGGTTTCTTGTAGCCATCTCTCTTTCAACATAGATAAAGGTCCGCGCACAGTGTGTCCGAAGACTCATTCGAACGAGCTGAATCCCAGCGATTCTTGTGGCGCGTCTCTCGCGGCAAATATCAAGAATGGGGTACCTTCGTCCCAATTTTTCCGATGATCTAATCAGTATGCCCGGATCATCGTTTTTAGACTAGAGTGAAATCGCGCTAGGGCTCCTTGGGATTGAGGATGATATGCACTCGACGTGACTGTCTTTATGCCTAGAGAGTTTATAGCCTGCCGGAATATTCGGGACGTGAAGTTCGAACCTTGGTCAGATTGTACTATCTTAAGCAATCCGACCATAGAGAAGAAATTAGTGAGTGACTTAGTAATCTTCCCGGCGGAAATGCTTCTCAGAGGGATTGCTTCAGGAAACCGAGTTGAGGCACACATGATAGTTAAAAAGTATCGGTTTCCGTGCTTGGTTTTGGGGAGGGGACCAACACAATCGACATAGACTCAGCAGAAGGGTTCCTCAAAGGCGGAAATCGGGTGTAAAGGGGCAGCAGGGATTTGCTGATTTGGTTTGCCTATCATCTGGCAGGTATGGCAGGTCTGGCAATATTTCGAAACATCCCCACGGATTCCGGGCCAGTAGAAGCTTCTACCGATTCGCTCGTGTGTCTTACGGATGCCTAAGTGACCTCCCCTGGGTATTTCCTGGGTTGTCCGAAGCACTTTCTCTCTGTATCTCCTTGGCAATACCAATTATGTACACTCCACCAACCTTCCTGGGCCGGTGTGTGTGTGGGTAAGGATACAGGATGATCACAATAGATGTTTTTTGTAAAACAGGAAGATGTGGAAGGCCATTATCATCAATGTCCTGTAGGGCCATGATATACAGAATAAGTTTACTGCCTACTTTTGAGGTGACTGGGTCTTATTAAGTGCCTCTTTGGTTGGCTCTTTTGGAGTTTTTTTAATGGGATCGTTTGCCTTAGAGACAGGCACAAAAATGTCCTTTTAAACTGCCTGCTTTCTCGTCATGTTTTAAAATTAAAATAAAATAATTTTTTCTTTTACAACAACACAGTCATAACGTTTTGGCTTTCTCCGGTGTAAAATAGAAACAAAGAGGGAGAGAATATTTGGCTTTATCTGAGAGGGATTACAAAAAAGGGTTAAAAACAGAAAATAAACCTTAACTGCATCTGCAAGTAAGCAATAAATACAAGTTTGACAATACAAACTAAAACGCTAAAAATAGAGAACAAACATGATAAGAAAACGAGTTCAACAGCAAAATAAAATCTTGTAGAACTAGGCAACACTTAATACAAATATGGACTAAGCCAATGGGAAGGGAATGAAAAAAAATAACACTTCAAACTGACAAGGAAAACTAACAGTTTTGCCAAAAGTTAGCAATATTAAAAATTTACAACCATTTCATAAACAGTTCCACAATAGCAGTCAAAATGACATATCGGAAGAATTGATTTAATAGAAATTGTTGAGGTATATATTGAACTAAATGGCTCAGTCAGGTTTGATAAACATCCTGGTGCCTGTTGGAATCTACTGAGTTAGAGAAGATAAATCATTAAATACAGCACAAGATTCAAGCTACAGCACAAGATTCAAACTACACCAAAGGTAGTTAGCATTCATTATAACACTAGTGTCACTCTGTAAGATCTTGATTGCAAACCTTTCTTCCCTTTGTGATGTTTAATTTAAGTGGCTTATCCTTTTCTCACATTTCATTTTATTTCACCTGCTTGTGCCATTGGGATCATCAAGGCAATCTTCTCTACTGGAGCTATCATGGCTCAGTATGGAACCTACCTGATAGTACTGTTTATCACTAATTCCACATAGGTACTCTCCTCTACTGATTGCTGATATTGATATATTGATATTTTTTTACCAAACTGTGGTGGGCCGTGTTGCTGCTTTGACTCTCTTCTTTCATTTGTGCTAGTTTCTGTATTTGGTGACCTTTGAAATTCTTGACTGCACAACCTAATGAGAACAATCTGTTCCCATAGATTAAAAAAGGGTTGATTACCTGGATTAACATACACCTGATGAAGGCCATCAGACACAAGGCAAGTGGCCTCGTTAAGAGAATACCTGTTCATTTTGATAGATAAAAATTCAGAGTTGTTTGGTAATGGTGGAAAGTTACTAATGCGGTTTTTGAGGTATTGAATGCGATCAGTCAGTTTTTCCCATTGGGTTGTAAGAGCTAGATCAGAGGAGAGATCAGATGCCACTGTCGTCTCCATCTACATAGATATTCACAAATGATTGGAGGATGCCAGTCATTAATATAAAACATTAAAGAGGGTTGGATTCAGAAGTGAGCACTGGGGATGTCTGCAATGATCTCCTTGGCTTGGAGAACTGACCACTACATTCATGGACTTATCTGTTCAGAAAGACATGATGAGAAGACTCTGCCAATGATTCCATAGCTAGAGAGTTTGTGTAGCAACCCCATGTGCCACACCTTGTCAAATACCTTCGATATATCTAATGTGATCATCCTTGTGATGCATTTACTGTCTGATCCCTCACTGATTCTGAGACTAATGATAGGATATCAGCAGCGCACTAAGCTGATTGAAATCCATATTGTTTGTTGCTCAAAAGGTTATTCCTGTTGAGGTGACCTACAATCTTCTTGTTTATTATAGCCTCAAAGTGTTTACTGATAACACTAAGGAAGCTGATGGGCCAATATTTAGATGGTGATGAGCACACCCATTTTCTTGAAAACAGTGTATACACTTGCTAAGATTGGAGATAAATCATGGCTAATATTGTTCAAGACAATCACTGGTATTTTAACTGTATTAGTAGACTTCTTAGAATTAAGGATTTTGATAAATCTTGAGATTTCTCAGGCTCCATGAAAGTGGGGAGCTAGAGAGGGGATGACCCTTGCCATCTAATGTGTATTTAGAGACAAAACTTGAGTTTTGTCTTATCTGATGAGGATGGGATCATTTATGACAGTAGACATTGATGCTTTTCCATCTATTAAAAATTTGTTTCGAGATTTTCCAGAATTCATTGGATCAAAATTGTTTGTTTTTGACCTTGGCTTGGGCTACTTATGTAGCACTTTGCATTTTTTAGAACTATCTTGCAATGATTGCATGCATTTCTGAATATGAAAGGGTGCTACTAAACTGTTCCTTGTGACTTAGAGTATAAGAATAATATTTCAATAACTAACACTTTCTATGATGTAATTAATTTTTTTTATTTGTTGTAATTTTATAAAAGGACATAACATTTCTTCCTATGTTTTTGAAGTTATTTTCCCTCTGCAGAGTTGTTTATATCTTTAAATATGAAAGAAACACTTCAAGGATATATATATATATATATATATATATATATATATAAAATGTTTGTATACACACATAAACATACATATGTATTTACACCATTTTTTTATTTAAATATATGCATGTAATCATATTAAATAAACAATAAATTATTTTAGTTGTTTAAAAATTGAAAATATTTCCAAATTAAAAACGTTTTTTCCTTTCTAGAGTTATGAAAACTTGTTTTGAACAAGTGGTGCTGAGTGTTCTTCAGAAATACTTTTATGGAAGGCGATGTTCAAATTATATATTGATATTAATGATCTGAATTCATAGAAATAACCAATGAGAGAATAATATAGAATTTTTATGGTACATGATTGTTAAATCTTTTACAATTAACTATAAAACTTGTAAAGATAATAAAATAGAAAAGACAAATATAAATGAAATTGAAATAAAATCAATCTAAGGTAGAGAATCCTTTCAGTTAAAACCATTTAATCATATGCATTAATGATTCTCGATGGTGCCATATGGACTTATTTTTGTCTGAATGCTTTAAATATATATCAACTAGTGAAAATTTGATAGTGGGCATTCATGCACTGTGACTAACACAGTGCAATAATTGCTATCCAATTGATATTTTGATTTTTGATTTTCTTTGAGCACCTTTGTGTGGTACCATCTGGAAAGAAAGCTTCTCAGTTTACACAACTTAATATTCTTATTACAATTACACAACATCAGAAAATATGATTTGATCAAACAAAAAAAATCTGTCGTATGACAACAAAGTGTGATTTATCTAATAATCCCCCTATGTAAAATATACCCTACACCAATTCGGTACTAGAATTCACTATAATTTTTGAATATGATTAACTTGGATTACAGTGATATAGCAGCTTTAGCACAATGTTTCTATTCATCTTTGTGAAGAAAAATGCTTTATGAGATTGTTAGTTAAAGTTTGGAGAGTAAATTGCACGAAATGCAATTCCTATACAGTTGTTCAATAAAAAAAATCATCATGAAATTACTTTTCCCTATACTACTAACACGTATCATTTCTGTATGCTCCCCAAAAAGCTATAATACATCTTATTTTATTGGGAATTTTGAACCCTGCTGTTTTCTCAGTATATTTTCTTGTTAGAAGGTCACCAACAACTTACAGAGTTTCATTTTTAAAATATCAATAATTTAAAAAAAACAAAACATCAATATTGTTTTAAAAAGTTTATTATCAAATAATGATGTAAAGTTAATGTATAAATATTTGATCTAACTTGGGGCCCAGGATGGCATTCCAGTCCCCCATTAAAACTAAGCGCGTTGAATCCATCAGGAAAGGCTCTAACCGCCGAAAAAATGAGACCCGCTTCTCCTGGTAATTGGGCGTATAAACCGCAACGACTCGGAACGAACCACTTTTCACGGCAATATCGGCCACGATCAACCGGCCTTCGGCATCGGTATGCACATGCATCTAGAGTCCGCTTCACCAGCAAAGAAACTCCTCTGGCATGCCGGTCCCCATATGCTGAATAAACGACAAAGTCGTTCTCCAGCACACACGCATCGACGCTGCAAACAAAGTGCGTCTCTTCGATCGCGGCGACATCCACGCCAAAGGACAAGAGATCCCGGAGCAGGTGGGCTGCCTTACCCCGATCCCTCATGCCCTTCACATTCAAAGTAGCTATCTTGATAGACATCTTCTAGGCATGCAAAAAATAAAAAAAAGAGAAAAAAACTACTCACATACCGGGCGGAAATCTGCAGATGTAAGGACCCCGACGGATTGTCCCAGGATCTCTGTTCCCAACTCCGTCGTCATCCGACCATCCAAGATAACGTCCGTGGGGTAAATTAATTTAAATGCCCTATATAAGGAAGGGTGGAGTAACACAGGGACCCTCCCAGAACAAAAATGTCTTAGTCTTTTTAAATTTGGAGTCATCTGTTCGAACACCCTTATTTTTGGGTAAGCTTCTTGGGTATAGATGGCTCCATACCTTAAGGTAAGCCCCACTATCTCTTACAACAGTGATGACTCCTGGGGCGTGAGGGAAGTTCCTCGGAACTTCCACCGACTTCCCATCAATTTTGTCCATTTTTAAAAGGAGCCCTAAAAGGGCCCATTTTTGCTTAGACAGGACCTTTTTGGCTTCCTCTTTGTCCACTTTACAAATCTCATTAGGCCCCGGATAAAATTTCTTCTTCTTTCTCTCCCTTGAAGGGTGAGGAGGGGAGGAAGTGGATGTATGATGGGGGGGTGGAGATTGAGCTAAGGGAAGAATTCGAGGGAGAGGGTGAAGAGTCACGATAAGGGGAAGCAGAATGGCTCCTTGTTTTTAACATGACTACTTTATTAACTCTTGGCGAAGCAGGGACGGAGAGCGACCTGGATTTGTTCATGTCTCTCTCCGTCCTACTCCGGTCAGAGTGACTTTGCACTGGTTCTTCCTCTTCTTCGTCTCTCGTTCTTTTTAAAGATGCTGCTCGCGTCATTGTATCCACCTCCATTGGTGTGCCCGTGACTTTCTTTTTTGCTGTTGCTGTTGTTGTTGTGCTGTTTGTGGTGCTCCCGTCTTGGCTGCTGCACTTGTTGCTGCACCATTTTTGGTTGCTGCACCTCTTTGGATTTTTGTGCATCCTTTTGTGATCGCACCTCCTTGTTTTTTTCCGCTCGCTTCTCTGTTGTTGGTTGTTTTTTCCCTTCTTGTTTAGGAGACGACACCTTAGGCGACTTTTGGGTTTCTCGTCACCTCCTTCCAAGCACTTTCTGAGTTTGAGGTTCCCTCCTCCGCCTGCACTACTTCTGCTTCTACTGGTGCCGATGCTGTTGTTGTTCTGCTTTATTTGGAGATTTTCCAATTTTACTGGGGAACTCTTTAGACATATGGCCCGCCGCCCCACACGCCCAACAACACAACCTCCTTCCTTCTACGACGACCAACATTTTTCTGTCCCTACAGATCTGAGTATATCTAATACTGTTTTTTATTGTTGTGTTGACGGATTCAACTATTTTCTTTTGATTTTTTTGCCAGAAATGTTTGGTATGTTCAAAAACTGCTTCCTGTTTAGTGTAATATGTACTTCCATATCACCGGTTTCTATACCGGCTTTACTCATGAAAGCCTTCATTTCGTTCACCTCGCCGAATTTGACGAAGAAGGCCCCCCATCCTATTGTCGGAAATGCTTACAGGCACCCCATGGACAATGACTTTTGTTTTACGGGTGCCCATGTATTCCGTTTGCAAGCGTAAATTCTTCGTCGGTAATACGCTTCCGGTTAAACTTTTGGCCTGCTGCTTCGTTTGAAGTAATAAGTCCCATAAGGCATTCGTCCTACGTGCCAGGACCTTGGGGCTGGTGTTTAATGCCTTAAGGGCTTCCTCCATAGTTTCCCTGCTGATCCCAATTAACTTGTGGGTTTTCACGTCGGAAGTCAGCAGAGATATGGTGCGTGTACTGACTGCGTCAAACGCTTCTTGAATTGTGAGGAACTCATTTTCTCTAAGTGATTCCTCATACTTAGTTCTTTGTTTTGAATAAAATACACCATCTTTTTCAACGGCCTATTATCCGTCCAGGTCGTTTTCTCTGGTGACACCGGTTGTGGTAACGGCGTTTCGGCATTATGGTCGACCATGTTGATACTGGAATCAACACAGCCGAACAAAATTTCTTTTTTCTTTTCTTTTTAAATTGTTCTTTTTTTTTTTTAATTATTTCACACAAACAAAATAAAAACGGAAGAAAAACGTGAACAACCAAAGACAATAAGCAATTCAAAAACAAATAAAAACGCGAAATCGAAATGATAAAGTAATTATTAAAACTATTAACAACAAAGCAAAATGTCCTTAGCAACTAGAAGAATTTAGAAAACGCTATTATATTCATATTGTCAACTGAAAATTACGTCAAGTACTGTCACGTGTGGAAATATTGTTTTTATTGTTGTGTTGACGGATTCAACCATTTTCTTTTGATTTCTTGACACAGTTGTGTACGTTTGCTTGGGAGAGTAGTAATTCTGTTAGGAAAGGTGATATAGGGAAAATGCTTGAGCGTAGATTAATATTTGTATAATATTCAATGGCAGTACTCTCGAGGATTTTCCTTCTGAATGAGTTATTTTCTTTTTTATGAGTGTAGCAATTTCAAAATCAAAATTGTGGTTTAATTTATTTCTATGTATGACTAGTGCATTAGTTAAGTTGTTTTTGTGAGACCTCTTTTGTGCTCAAAGATACGTTTTGCTTTTAATTTCTGCTTGTTTCTCCAATATATTGGGAGGAACAATTTTGGCAATTTATTTTATAAATGCCTGCTTCAGAAATATTATTGCTATTAGTGTTTGAAGATCTGAGTATATCCATAATGGTTTTGGAAGTGTTTGTGACTATTTCAAGATTATTAGATGGGACAGTGGACGTGACGGAGTTGGTCGGTAGTATTATGCATCTGTTTTTATGTAATTTATTATTGCGGTTATTATTTTTGTTTCGGTTGTATATTTTGTATGCCTTTCTTCTTGCGTTGTGGATGAAATTGTAGTGGTGGTGTAAGTATTGTTGGCTAGGGTCACCGTGAATATAATCAAGAAAGAAAGCTGTGTTCTTGTAAAACAACACCCCACATGAATAATGCACGACAAACACGAGAGAAAAGTAATCAAGCTCAGTGAACATAAATAAAATATTGTATTAATAATGATATACAAATATCAACAATAGTATAAAGAAAGTTGCTTCCCATTTTCCGTAATAAAAAGGGTAAGTTTAGCTAATTAATGTTGAGTACAATATTGAATGTTATTTAACTACAAAGTTCAACTGAAGTCTTAGCTAAATAAAGAATAGTTCCACAGTGTTTTATCAGTGTAGAAAGATGTAATGTTCATGAGTGATATCAATAGGAAATAAAATAATTAAGAATTAAAATGTCAATATAGCGCCGTGCCTTATTGTCCAAGAATTGAACTGCTACTGGCTGTTGGCTAACAGCGAGAGAGTTTATATAACGATGCATAGGCTCCAGCGAGCTTGGCGCCAAAAATATAGAAAGGTACTAAAATACGCGATTGGTCAGGAAATGGACCAATCTGTGATTTTAGAGAAAATTTCAAATTACGTGCGAGGGCAAAATTGTCATATAATAAGTATCATGTATTTATGAACCAATGACATTAAGGAAAGCGGAGGTGTGGCACATGTAAGTGATCACCACAGTATTGTAGGTTTTAGTGTAGATTTTCTATGCAATCGTCAGGCGGCCTTTTTGGCTGTACTTTCGGCATTTTCACTTGCAGACATTTTGAATAAAAACCTATGCAAAGAGGTTTGTTTTTGCCGGCTTTTAATATGTACGGAAATGTGACAAACACGTGCCATTATAAAGTGCTCCAGCACGACCAGTTGAAGCTTTTTTGGATGTTTCTTTTCAGTGAAACTTGAAAGATTCTCCTATATTGTCAGCATTTCTTTAATTTCACTTGTAGAAATCATTTCCTCCGCCTCTACCTGCTCCTCACTACTGATCTCTTGCAGAACCTTCGTATACTGCATCGTCTGTAGCTGCTTCAACTCTTTAGTTGAGAGTTCCTCCTCCTGTTCCTCGATGAGCTCGTTTACGTCACGCTCATCTACCTCCAGACCCATCGACTTTCCGAAGGACACAAACTCCTCACCTATAGCATTTGCACACAATGCAAGGGACAGACTGTCCTTCAAGGGTTTATGAACTGGCAGCGACTTCGTGTCTGCGGTGATAAAAGTCCTCCGTGGTATTTTCTTCCCAAACAAGTCTGTGTCATCACAGTTGAACACCTATTGGGGGATGTACTCTTCCTTTGCAACAAGTGCAGCAAAATGTGTGATGAACTCTTCAGCTGCTTTAACAGTTGTAGTCGCAGCTTCACCATGCCGCACCACCGAGTGGATGCCAGTTCTCTTCTTGAAATTTTTTAACCAAACTTAAAGTTATCTTCTGCTGCCTCTTTTGACGTTGACGGTACTTTCTCCTTCAAGTCGCCATAAATAACACGCGCCTTTTCTCATATCGCAATCTCTGGCAATGTGCTTCCTGCGAGCTCTTTTTCTTTCACCCACACTAGAAGAAGCTTCTCCATTTCTTCATGAATATTTGTCCTTGTTAACTGGGACAGAATTGTAGTTACTTTCGCTGCTGTTGCACTTTTATAGCGTCATTTAAGTAAAAAGGTGGTACAAATTGTAGATATACTGCACTCGTACTGCCATGCCAGTTCGTACACAACTTTCATGTTTTTTTTAAAATTATTTCTAGCTTTATTTCAATTGACATCATTCTCTTCTTCTTACCACTGTTCTTTACACTCATTTTCTTTGGATTGCAGATGACACAGTACTGATAGCAGACACGGAAAAGAAACGACAAAATCTCCTACAGAAGTTATCGACGGAGAGAGAAATGAATGGACTAAGCAGGAAAAACTACA
The DNA here is from genome assembly GCA_903632075.3 of Acanthosepion pharaonis. Lineage (NCBI taxonomy): Eukaryota > Metazoa > Mollusca > Cephalopoda > Sepiida > Sepiidae > Acanthosepion > Acanthosepion pharaonis. The sequence continues at coordinate 224,453 of CAHIKZ030000324.1, forward strand.
AGAAAACGGAGTGCATGGTCGTCAGTAAGAGGATGAACCCGAAATGCGATCTGAAGGTCGGGGGACACTAGAATCAAACAGATGTGGAAGTTTAAATACCCGGAAAGCGTCTTGACAGGGGACTGAGATCTGTAGGCGTATTGGGATGGCCAAGGACACATTCCAAAAGTTGGGCAGAGTACTGAGAGACAGGAGGACATCTTCGGTAACAAAGAAAAGAATACTGAACAGTTATGTGACATCTGTCTTTCTTTATGGCAGCGAATGTTGGACGGTTTCCTTAAAGATAAAGAGACTCGAGGTGAGAGATGTTTTTCTATAAGTATGCTAAGGTTATCATGGACCGAGCGTGTGAGCAACGATGAGGTCTTAGAGAGGTTGCAAACAAGGATGAGGCTTATACCTAACATCATGAAGAGGCAGCAGAGGTTTCTGGGACACATAATGAGGAAGGAGGGCCTGGAGAATCTGATACTCACAGATCGAATAGAGGTAAAGAGAGATAAGGGAAAACGACGCGTGACATACCTGGTGGTCTGGGGGAGGAAGCAGAGGGAAGGTACTTGTTGAGAGCTGGAGGGAGGTGGAGAGCCATGATTGCCTACGTCCTGAAAGAACATGGCACACAATGCAAGGGTCAGACGGTACTTCATAGATTTATGGCCTGGTAGCGCCTTCACCTCTGCGGTGATAAAATGATTAACAAACACGGACAACGAACGAGATACGTCTTTACTGTACTGGTAACACGCGAGAAAAAACGAGAAGCTCGTTGTACTGATGCTTTACCCGTGCGCCAACTAGCGGCAGCTTCCCGAACCACGTCTCATATCTCAGAAATTAACTCGCCCGAGCCACCACTCGCATCTCAAAAAATCGTCTATTAAGATACTCGTATCTCAAGGTATCACTATAGATATCGCACATTGAATACTGGTATTAATAAAATGAGCTATAGCTATATAAGTATATATTAATAAATATACATATTATTCCTCACCAGTAATATGATTCTACTCAGCACCTGAATATTTCGTTGTGCATGAAACTTGTAAAATGTCCCTTTTGTGTTCATATAATATTTTATAAAGATTCCCTGAAATTTCTCCTATGTATTTTTTGTGACAATTATTATACGCGATAGAGTAAGTACCCCCTTCAACTTTTAGCTTATTGTTTTTTGGTATTGTCTAAGTATTTTATTGTTTTAAATGTAGTACTAGCAAATCTTATGTTGAGTTTAGATAAGTTCTTTTCAATTGTAGTTGTGATAGAATTAGTTGGTAGGACAATATATATTTTTGATTCACTGGGTTTGTCATGAGGGGCCGTTTTATATTCTGGAATATTTTATGATCCTTTTGTTTTGCAGTGAATATAAAATAATTAGGGTACTGAAAAAACTCGAAAGTGTTTTCAAATTATTTCTCCTCTTCATGTAAATATTGAGGGCTGCAAAATCTGGGTGCTTTTAAGTAGAATCTGATAATTATACTGGATTTTATTTTGTTGTTATGATGAGAATAGAAAATTATTAGTTTTTGTTGGTTGATATTCAGTGGACACAAAGTATTAAATATGGATCTCCAGTAATTAGCGATACCTAAGGTTTAAAATGAATTTTTAAAAATGAAAATGCTTTCTTGAAACTTTCATTGAAATCTAAACGATTAAATTTACTATTTCCAGTGGGCAAGGCACACGGGTGTATTTCAAACAGAAATTATATTGATTGGAATCGATTTTTTTCTAAAGTAGCTGATTAACTGCTTTTTTCAACGGTATGTAATTCTCTGCATTAAAAAATATTCAAAAAAATAAAATATACTTTTCTGGAACTTTATTTGAAGAATATTAGCTGATTTCAATTAATCTGATTTGAAGCAAATATTATTTACTTTAAATTTAACACAGAAATGCATTAAACAAACAGTATCTCTGTTTTTTAACTGACAGTAGCCATGAATGACCCGTGTTGACAACTTTATTTTTCTTCTACGGAGACTTTATCTGTTAAAACATAATTTAAGAGAATGATGGGAGCGCATTTTTAATATAATTTTTACGTACTCAGTAATCTTAAAAATGTTGGAAAATATTCTCCGTAATATAATTTTAGGAATGTTGACTTTCAATTTACTATAGTCATTGCTCTTTTTTCTGATAATGTTGTCATTGCTCTTGTTTCTGATAAGGTCGACCATATTTTAAAAATGAGCACGTTTATACACATAAAAAGTTAAAAATTATTTTAAAAATATTGGTACGTAATGATTTGCAGCAAGCTTTTCAATTTTTGATTAGTATATATAGTTTTCACTCAATAACAATATCACTTAACGCAATCAAAGTAATGTAGAATTTTAATGGATTTAAATTATAATAAATTATTATAATTAAAATTAAAAAAATGAAAACAATTCTTGTAAAACTTCATTATGCATCGAAAAAAATGTTTTTTCTTAAGACAATAGTGCCCTTAATAAATCTTATTTATAAAAGCAATTAAAAGTTTTTCTAATGTCAGTTTTCTTGCATTTTTTATTTTACTGTTCAAAGCAGATTTTCGTAAATGAGTAATAGTTTGAAAAAAAATGATGATTTACAATCTCCAAGGAGTCCTATTTTTAACTAATAAAACAAATTTTGCGATCAAAATTTTATTTTCTTGAAATTTCATGAAATTAACCAAAATTTCGAAGGTGCTAGAAAGGATTAAAAATGTTAATAAAATTATATTTGACCGTTTCCACTTAATAATGACATAAACATTCTAATGATAAAACTTTGTTTTTATTAAGTTTGGGGACTTTTTCCATTATGATATGCTTTTTTGAGCGAATTAGTGCAGGTGCCTACGGCTTCTCTATTTTAATAACTCTTAATTCTTCTTATGTTAATTATCAAGCTCATGACAAGTTCTCCGATAATATAATATCCATGGATATTATATTGAAAATATCCATGGATATTATATTGATAATATCCATGGATAATAATATTTGAGCTTAATCTTAGATTATTGCAGTAACAATCATAAATATGAATGCGAGTCGTTGCTTTAAGAAATGAATACAAATGAAGAGAGTTGAAATTGGAACTTTCACTGAAAACAGCTGTTCGTTAAATACTTCTATCTTTCACTTTCTCCCTCTAACCAAGATTTTCCCCCTCTTAAAGGATTTTTGGTTAATTTCAGTATAAGCACCACAATCCCCGGTAATGAGAATGTACCATTCTGGTGTGAAATTGCCTGATTATTTCGAAAATGGTATTAAAACATTGCGCTCGATTACCGTTTACGATTTATCGTTAATGTAAGTTCGATCTCTTTCGCGTTGTCCCGTCGCCATTTTGCGTTATGTTACATACGTTTGTCTCGAGAGGTAATGCGCGGAAGCCTATTTAGTTAACGGCCTTTTTGAAACTTTATGTATCATACTCACCTTGTACTGCTGGCCATAGGTACATGTATGTTGGTTAAATTTTATTTAATTTACTTTCTTTTATTTTTTCGCCTGTTTTACTTCATTTTGTGACGTATTGCATTTATATATATATATATATATATATATATATATATATATATATATATATATATATATATATATATGCAAATATGACTAACAACAGACGAAAAAATGTCCTGGGGTGTCTGTAGCAGGGACAGAGAATACATCGCCTATCTGGTTCAAAAGATATTGACATAGATTTGAAACGGGCTACAACGTGTGCTTGCGGCAGGAAATTCGGCAGTCTGTGAGATTTACGTATCCATAGGGCATGCTGATCGTCAGCACCCTGGATAAATTCCAAGCTATCAAGCTTCGAAAGCCACCAGCGATGTCACATGAACTGCAATATTATTAACTACAGTGAAGATGGTCTGAAAATATGTAGACGTTGTGGAAAAGAGTGCGCTTCAATGGGAGGTACAAAGAGTCACATAAAAATCCATAACAATAACCAGGAAGCAGCACACGCCATGGATCTTTTCAGTAGTAACGTTTGTTGTAAACAGTGCGTCCCTGTCTGGCTTAGTCATATAAGAACAAGACATGTATAGATTGATGAAGCGATGGCAATACTCAAGTACAAATTTCCGGCCATCATAAGTTGAAGTTTCAAGAATTCAAATGTAAATGTTTTAGTGCATGACAGAGAAAGAGTTTGTTATATGTCTCTCACAACCTTTAGGTAGTTCAAGGGACAAGATACTCATTAGCCATATAACAAACTGTGAGTTCACATGAAACTTTAAGTCACTGAAAGGGAGCAATATTTGAGTAACATTTTTTATATTTCTTATTTTGGCTCTGGTTTTATTATACAAGATATTGTGCGGAATAAATTCACTTACCTTCGAGAAGACTGAAAGTGTGTATTTGTCGATGCCATTGGATCTGTACAATATTTATTTATGAAAAATACATAAAATGTAGCACAAGGCCGAAACGAGGGTGCGGAATGTTGGTCATCACTGTTCCTTACTTAACTTGACTAGTCACATCAACTCACACCTTAATACCACATTTAAATAAAAACACATGTATACCACAATTACCAAAAACAACTGATTCTCTTTATGGATATTTATTCTGCAATAACAGAAATGTGGCACAAGGCCGAAATAGGTGAATGGGGAGAGGACGGTCTTCTTCTGTCTTGATTATAACTTAGCTAGCCGCAGACACTGACCCAATCGTACGAATAATATTCTGATTCTCTTTATGTGGTACTAACCCTAATAACACATATTTACAATACATGTGAGGTAAAATTTTAACATGATTTTTCATTTATATAAAATGAACTCCATGAAATAGAATTCATGAATAAGAATGAAATTATACGTAATGGGAGGAATAAAAATACTAGAATGAATGAAACCCCTACGTACAGCTAACATAAGGAAGAAAAACAAATTAACCGGGCAAAGAAACGATGGAAAAGACAGAGAAAGATAAAACAATGAACATAAAACGAAATATTCTCACCGCTCCGGAGAACTGTGCCTTCTGTCATCTACAAATGAAGGGGGATGAAAAAACGGAAAATCTTGGGACTAAAGGGAGGGCAATGACTATTCACTCCCTAGTTAACCACTTTTTAGAAAAAACAGACAAAAATACTGCTACTCTAACCTAACTGACGTAAGCAGACATGTTTTTCACGAAGCAGCAAGCCTTTCAACCAGTCAGCTCGAGATGCCATTTAAGGTTAGCCTGATTCCCTGCACCAATCGTGCAATAAGTCATCCACTGTTTAATAAAGTCCATGGAAAAAAAGCCCCCTCCCCCCCTCTTCACACTGATATTAAATTCCAGTCGATGCTTAAAGAACGCAACCAATGGAAAGAGAGAGGCGATGTCACAGAAAATTAATCCACCTTCGTCGTTCATACCAAAAAATAAAACTGGCATCAAGGACGAAGAACTGTCCATGTAGCATGCGAAAAATGTAGGCTTCAATATGATCACAGTGGAAGAAGGTGTACTCGATAGACACCTCCATTCGCGGTAGAAAAGCGGGTGTCTAAGCTCGGCACTCCAAGACCACCCTAACACGAATGGAGGTAGCAGATCTCGCGACGCAACCAAGGAACTCTGCCGCCCCAGAGGAGGCGAAACAAAGCTTTCACTAGATCATCTAGGTTGGCCGACAGGAGTCGAAGCACTGAAAGACGTTAAAGAATGAGTGGGTAGATGTGAGTAACGCACACGTGGGTCATCCCCTTCAAGGAATGATTACTTCGCAGATCACTGCAGTTACGACCTTCCCAAGGACCTCCGACTAATTCTTATCCAGCTGGAGGTCGGGACCGAATCAGGCGCAGAGGATCTTTCAAGGCCCGCCCGTCCAACTGAAAGGGGCCCGGGAGATGCGAACCTTTCCACGTACCGAACCGCAATCCAACAGACCTTTTGTAGTTAATCATGGCCCGTGTCACCGCCTCATACGTTCGGATGTCTCTTCTGACCTCGTCGATCTCGGCAGTACTCGTTACAAGCGTAGAGACGTCGTTGGCGTAGGTGGTATACCTGACCGAGATTCACCCATAACCTGCAGAGGAAGGGCTGCAGTACAAGCACATTCACTTCCACTAAAGCACCGTATGCAAATACAAGAGGCTAATCCGGGAGCAAACAAGACAGCCTCTAAGAAACGATGGTCCACCCTATTAAAGATCCTGGAATGATCTAAATTGATCATCGCGGTTTCTCCGTCGACTTTCTCTATGCTCGTGCGTACCAACTGAAGTTTATCTTGGATCGTTCGACCCCTTACAGGACAAATTTGTTCAGGGGATACGAGACGATCGAACACAAGATGCAAACGGTTCGCCAAGACCTTGGCCAAAATCTGTTAAAACGTCGAAGAATAGACTCTTGATCTGGCAACCAACTAATTCAGTCGTCTAGCGGCGAAGAAAGTCAACTAAATAGTTGTCGAACTGATCCAAACTCAAACCGGGATCCTTTGCAAAAATTTCTGAAAGTAATTACAAAACAACTGACATATGCCCTTGCCCGTCGCCAGAGTCCTTCCATTTGGCGATATAACACAAGCAATATGCCGATCAGAGGCGCTGTGAAGTTCCTCTACAAGCAATTTTGCGGCCATATTCGTTACATTGTCATATATTGTGTCTTTAAGGAGTCCCCACCACTTATTCCCAAACACAGTACCCGTCAATTTCTGCTGTATTATTAATAGCAGCTGATCTCGGATATCCTTCCCGTTTAACAGTAACCAGCCATTCTAACATTAGCCTTATCGAATTTTATACGGACCTGGACGAGCCTATGATCCAAATAAACTACACTATGGAAGCATGGACAACCTAGGAGATCTAAATCAACTCTTCTAACTAGAACCCGGCCGATGTAGTTAGAATACTGCACCGGACAACCCGAGCCGCTCTACCTGTCCAAGTCCAATCTACCTGCTTCCGATGTTCATTTCGGAATTTATCATGCACATATAGTCAGGTGATAGATTCACGAAAGTCTTTTACACCAGAAACAATGTTAGTACACGATCTAACTCGGGATCAAGGTCGGCGTTCCAGTGACCCGTTAAGACTACCCGTTTCAACGATATCTCAACCTGAGTCGGAACCTCAACCCTCTGCTATTCAGACTTGTTAACCAGTTATCGAAACTTACTAGCTTTGCTCAATCGTGACAAACATGTCGCGTGCCACATAGCCCCTTGGTCAATTTCAATTTTAATTATGTCGTCCTTGGAAAGAAAACCGATGTCTCTGGGGAAAGTTAATTTTGCTTCTGTATAAAGGGAAGGGTTGCCTAAAAACAGGGACCATCCTCGAACAAAATTTATATAAGTTAATGCTTTCATGCTTTCCAGTGGAGGAGTGATGGAAAAAGAAAAGTTCCAAATTTGCTGCAAACTCGGACCGGCAGGCACCGCAGTCAACATTCACCACATTTGAGGAAAGTTTCTGGGATCCTCCACATCTTTCCCTTCCATTTTTTTTTTAAAATTTTGGAAAGACTTCAGGCGCTAGTGCTGAGGATTCTTCTTCTCAAGCACACAGCACACGTCTTCTCCAAGATGATATTTCTCCTTTTCTGTGTGTTTTTCTGGGGTATCTCCTCGGAACTTTCCACCGAAGAACTCCTCGGTATTTTTTTTGATGTTTGTGATGTCTGTATTGGAGGTGACAAGGGTAGTGGGATGTGGAGGGGACACTAATGGTGGAGGAGGAAAAGTCTCATATGTCGAAGGCCTAGCCGAAGAAAGCTTGGTTAGGAAAAATGTTACTTTTTCTCCTTTGTTGGAGTTATTTTGGGAGTGGGAGAAATAGTTTGTGGGATTGGGGCTCCTTTTCAGTGACTGGTGGAAGTGATCCCAGACAGAAAGGTTGGAGACTTACTGCTAGAGGAGGCAGTTCTTCCACTGGCAATTCCTTGGTTTTCTTGCCCAACTTTTCTTTCAACTGAATCAACTTGTCTCTTTTTGCCTTTCCTGGGCTAGCACAAGTTCCACTTTTTTTCAGGGTAGCTGAGTAGGTTTCCTCTTCTGAAATGTCAGGCCTGTGGTCCACCAAATTTTTCTGTCATCACAGGTCGTTTCTTTGTATTTTGTTTTCTTTCCATTCCCCCTTCTTATCTGCTATATTTTCTTGTACTGGGGGAGTTGAGGTGAACATGTAATTTGTACTGTCCTCTGTTCTTCTGGATTACCAACAGCTGATGAGGACACATCCGCCTTTCCACCCGTTGACTTGTTGAGTTGTGATGCATCTTGCTTTTTTACGGGAAACACTACAGATTAATGTCCCATTATCCCACACAAGCAACATGCCGGCTTCCATCCTGAGAGCATGACTTGAATTTTACTTCCATTTTGCAGCACGACATTAGGAATTGCATTGAATGCTTTTCAATCAAGCATAATTCTATCTTCTACGATTTTCCGTTCCTCCATGTCAACTACTAGCTCATTCACAAGATATGCATAGATCTGTTATTTACTGTTCCAGTACTGGACACTTCTTGCTATAATGTGTGTGTGTGTGTGTGTGGGAGGTCTTTCCTCGGTCAATCGCGTTCTATTCTTCAGGAGTCTTGAACAGGACCTTTACAGCATGGGGGATAACCTCATTGCAGAAGGCAAGGCACGATTATTTTTTTTTAATAGAAGAATTAGTATTTAATAGAAGAATTAGTATTTAATAGAAGAATTAGTATTACAGAACAAAGAAAGGGAATTGAAACAAGCAACTTGACTGAAGAGTCATTCGGTCGTTGAAAAAGAAACAAATTTATCACTCACTCTCAAAGTTCTCGCAAATGTCAACTCGTAGCAATAGGTCATCATACCATGACTCCATGCTACAAATGAAAAAAAACAAAACAAAATAAAACACAAAAACACCAGTGCATTCCATCGTTTATAAAAGAAAACATTTGATAAAATAGCCTGGATGTGCTACCTACAGTGTTGATAGAATAACCTGGAATAGAGTCAGTGGCAATGAACAAGAGGGGAGAAGCCGATGAGGTGGACTTGCAGCTATTTGAACTTACAACTCTGTAGATTTGGGACTACTTACTACAGATATGTATATGCATGTATGTATGTATTCAGGTGTAGTACTCCCCTGTTTAAATTATCAAAGGAAGTATGTATCTGTTGGGGTAAACACAGGACGGTGTTGACATCTTAGTTGCCAGTGCAAATAGTAGGAGGTGTCAATGCGAGAGCGTTTGATTTGAGCATTAAGTGTTGTATTTCAAGTCTGGGTATATTTTGATGAAAGTAGCATTGAAGAATTGATAAAATTAATTAATTCTGGTTTAGTTCGACTGTCCATCTCCTCATATATGTATCTATCGGGTCGAATAGATCTGCTTTGGAATAGCAGCTTGACTTTTGATTGGTTTCAGGTTGCAAACAAATCGCTGATTGGATCACTAGACTATATCCATATTCTGGGCAGAGCAGTTTCTGATTGGTTGGTCAAAATATGACACAGTTTAGCGATACTGTATATACATCTACTTTAGAGATGGTGAAATTTTGTCTCCTTGTTATTAATTTAATTTATTTATTTTTCTATCCACAAATACAGTTTGTAAAAAAGACCACCGATATTTCATCTTCTATTATGGACTCCCTCCTAGATGCTTCAATCACTCCAAGGATCCACCCTTGGAATGATTGAAGTCAGCTAAACATGTGTTGAACTGAGACAAGGTCTGGTAGAAGTTAGAAAACTCCTCACAGAGGCCTGTTTTGTAGTCTAACATTGTGATTAGACACTGGTATTATTATAACAAGGTGACTTGTTATTTGCATTATTATAACAAGGTAACTTGTTATTGGCAGATATCTTTTTAAATTTTAAGGCGATGATTTTGAAAGGATCAATGTGTGTTATTCTAGACCTTATTTATTTTCCCAGGCAGGAATATTTGTTTAGAGGCCAGGCATGAAATGAGAGAGACGGGAAAATGACAGAGACAGACATGTTGTCAGACACACAAGTAGTTGCACACGCACATGAGGAAGAGTCCCAATATTCCTTTGAAATTCTGATTGAACCTTGATAAACATATAGATCGAGATTCTAAGTCACTGCCTTCTAATCTTTTTGTGTTAATAGATGCCAGATATATCTGATTGTAAATTATTTTATTCACCTTCATTTAATCATCTATATTTAGCCCAAACTGGCATTATTATTTCACTTGAACTTATTTTCAATTAGCCCAGTCATCAACAAGAAGCTTATTGACTAAAAGAAGAAGCACAACTTTGTCATTAAGAATCTCAACACTTGAAGAACCAAGACTGGATGATCAACAACTTATACTGGCACCAATCCCTAGACCATTTTGGAAGCTTTATAACTCTCCATATCCAATATTCATGCAATAATTGAGATATCAGAACAAGCAGGGCCTGAAATGAGTGGCTGCATGTCAACAGAAAACGAGATTAGACCAACAGAGCCTAGGAGATGTGTACAGGGAAAGAGGGGGTTGATTCCAGAATTTTTCCACAAGCAATTTGGCTACCCTATTTGTGACCTCAGGAGACACTAATCTAGCTATAAAGACCAGAACTTGTTCCTTTTTGTTTTATAAGGAGGCCATCTCTGCCTTAACTAAAGCTATTTGACCTGTATCTTTTGATTTTACAATTATACTTACTCTAGATTCATATCCTATGTTCTTAATCCATCTAAGATAAGTCAGCAACTTTTCAAAATATCCCACCACTTAAAACTAACCACAGTCATATCAAATTTCAACTTTAGGCTTAGTATTAGCATGTCATGAAAATCCTTTACTTCCAATAAAGGTGTATGGAATTTCCTTTATTCAACCATCTTAGGTTTGACTTAGATTATCTAAGTTTATTTGAACCTGGAACAACCTGTAGCTCAAATAATCTGTACTATGAAAATGGATAACATAAGTCTTAGGTTGACTCTTAGTTGGCTCGGTAGATAGAGCACCGTCCCAAAGCCATGTGTCCTTGTATGTTCAAGCCTATTCAGCCCTCTTCAGATATTCATTTCAAAATTTATCGACCAAGTTTTAAATCCAAAAGAATGTGAGTACTTATCCTATCACACAAGTGGTCGAGATCATCATCATCATTGATGGCATTCTAATCATCAATACCTCCTTTGAGAGTATCATGAAAGGATCAGTCAAAAACATAGACTGCTCCCTGCTGTCATTGAAGGTATAAATCCTGATTAAGAGAAACACACACTATATTCCTATTGGATCTACTAACTGGATTTTTTATTAGGAGAGAGAAGAGAAAATGTCATGTCTCTCATCGAAAGTACTGTGAAGGGTGCACATGAAAACAAAACAAGAAATCTTTTGTTACATTTATTGTATGGCATAAAAAACAATGAAACAGAATACAAATTTACAATAATATTTTTCCTTTGTGTACCTTACAATTAGGCAAGATGACTAGTTCTAAAATCAAAATAAGTTAGGTTCATAAAAGGTAAAAAATTATAGTTTTTTTCAAAATAAATATTCATTTACTTTCATACATTCAACAGTCGAAAAATCTTTGAGAAGGATGGTAAATTCACAAGTGTCACTGGGTAAGTTAAACAATGGTTCAGTTTTTAAACTTAAATTCATTGAGATAAATCTCATTTTTCTTATAAAAATTCAGAATTAGGATATAATATATCTAATTTCAAGAATTTTCTTTAGGTTTATTTTCAGCTTCTCATTGGTTGAAATTGGTGGTATGGTTAGCTTTTAGTTTTTCTCCCTTTTCATCATCATTGGTGTCATCTCCATGAATGACAAAACCCTCAGCCAATTGCTCTCCTAGCAGCTACGAGTGATCTTATTTGGTGAAAGTACCCTTCTGCTTTTGGCCTCCTAGCGAGCCAGTCTTATTCACATGTGAAAGTCCATTCTGCAAATCAAACTTCTTAAATAGCTATGAATAAGCTCCAAGTTAAATCAGAAATTTGATACTTTGGTTTTGCAATGCAGACTTTATTTAGGTGGTTTTGGAGAACATAAAACTTGAGCCTCATTTTTACAAATTTGAAAACTAAATTTTACACATATCTTTTTCATAAATTGTCATTCTTCATTTTGGAACATCAAATCTGAGCCTCACATATACAAAGTTCAACACATCAAATTTATTCAAGCCATTAACTGTCTGTTTTTCTTTTTATAATTATTTTAAAACATATCTCTCAAAAGAAAGTGCAATAAATAATCCTACTCTATTGTATCATTATTTTTAAAAAATTATTTTCATATAATTTATACTATTCATAGTGTAAATTCAGGCAGTTGGATTCCCAAATTTTCTTACTTTTCCATACTGCAGAAAAATGTAGACTATTCCTGGTTGTCATTGAATGCATTTGGTATCTTTAGATTTAGTAGTGGAAGGATAGAGGTGAAAATTTTGCAGAAGAGTACTTAAAATGGGAATAGAAGTTTGTAAGATGGGTAGGGTGGAGAAATAGCTTCTGTCATCTTTTTTTGGTGATAATGATTGCTTTAAGGGGAGATGCTGTTTTTTATTCTTTCATACCTAGTAACCCCTTGTGTCTTAGTGGCTTTACTGATTTGTTTGGAGTAAATTCCATTAAAACATTTTTTTAGTAAAAAAAGCTGTTAACATCTGTCAGTCCAGATATGATCCTTTGTCTATTTAATAAAATCTTTCACAATCCTGTGAATAAAGATTTTGACAAAATAAGACTCACATGATATGTCAAAACTGACAGATTACTCAGAATTTGCAAAAAATAATTTTTTGTTTATGTTTTGAAAATATGCTGGAAATATTTTAATTATTCAGAGGCAACTAACTCTTAACTGACCAATATCTGAATGAAGGCATTATTTGAAAACAATAGCTAGATATGTGCAACTTGACACTTATCCTGTTAAAGAGTGCTTCAAATACAACTCTCTTTGTGTGTACCACTTATCACCAGGTGCCTCTCTTCTATGCTGTTTACCATTTAACAATCTTAAAAATTCTTGCTACACTTTTTACAATGTTCCTCTTTGATTGCATTGACACAATTCCAGTTTTTCAGAGAAGCTATTTTATTTCTTCTGACAATCTAAAGACAACAGTTAAAATTTCTGGAATCATTGAAGTGAACATAAAATAAATTTAGCTAAATTTATGAAAACTCTTAATATGTCATTTTTCACTTACAGAAAAAAATTATTTCCCTAGGCCACATCATCAAAGATTGTCCTCTTTCACCAAATGCCAAAAGGTACAAAGCTCTAATGATCTTCAAAATACCAAATAATTTAAAATCCATCATATTTGTTACACCAGTTTTATGCATATCTGTAGAGCTTATATGCAAAAGCATACAGATACAAAGATGTACTCATTTCAAAATGGAAAAACTTCCACAAAGCACAAAATATGCAATTCTATCACTAAAAGAACTTATAGTATTTGCAACCTTGTGCAGATCTAAAGTTTACAATTCTTTACTGATTGAAACTGACACTTTTTGAAATGGTTTTAAATAGCCCCCCTCTCTCTCTCTCTATCTCTCTCTCTCTCTCTCAAATGTCCATTAGCTGTTCATTTATGATAAATTTACACAGTCAAAGCAAAAAAGTTAAGTCAGTGATTGAATAAAAAGCATTATAGAGTTTATCAAAAAATGATGAAGCCTACTACATTTTGTTCCATATATTTCAATCATTACTGACAGTTTAGTCATTAAGGAATAACTATTATAAATCACACAATATACCAATTTCTTAACTGAAATGTTTTATAATGGTGTTGGTAATTAGTGATAGTTATAATTTATATAGGAAATAAACTTCCAATAATTGTAGTATAATTCAAACTACAATTTATTTGCAGTTTTTGTATGAAAAAGTAATAGGTTGATTTTGGGGATATATATATATATATATGTCAGGTGAATACAGTAAGTGTAGTGGGACATTCCAGCTAAGCAGTACAAATTTCTGCTGGGCCTGCAAAGAGATAATAGATCTAGAATTGTCTTGATAGAAGAAGAAAGTCTTCCAGTTAGCCAATTCTGGATGCTTTTCATCTATTAATGCCTGTAATCATTTCATTTGAAAATAGTACTTACCTGAATTCAATGTTTGATTTTACGGACAGAGCTTGCAATACACAATGACCTTCTATCTCACCAGCACAGCATTACCTTCTTTGGATGCAGACTGGTTTGGGTTTTTTTTTTCTAGGGTGTTTTTCACTTTTCATTGTAATAAACAATCCATTTTTCATAGCCTGTGATCATTCTTTTTAAAATTGGATTATTAATTTTCAGCTGAAAAATGTGATGTATTATTTTTTTCCTATTAAATCATGAAGCACTGTAACAATACACGCATCCATGTTTTTTCAAATGCCTTACAATGCGCATATGCGATATTTGGAGTTTCTTTGTGATGTCATATTATCTCCTAGATTATTTTTAATCAGCATTTTAATTTGATAATCATCAATCAATGACTACAGCTTTCTGGAACGTCTTTCTGATAAAATTTCCACTTTTGAACATGACAAACCAAATGTACTCTTAGCTCTTTTTTGCTGTTTGTACAGCATTTTCTCTTTTCCAGAAATAAAAAACACCAAATGACAAAATACATCTCATTTGCTTCCATTTTCACTTTTAACATAAAAATGTTTAAAATCTGCAACCAGAATATGTGTATATGTCAAATCTAAGTCATATGTGGGACAAAATCATTTGTTCAAATGCTAGCCAATGAAAAATGCTATAAATTTTTGTTCCAACTCTCTCTCAGCTCTTAAATAATTTAAATCATATGAGGAAATAGTGAAAAGTTATAGCCCTGGCCCACTTTCCAAATTCACACCAAATGTCCAAAGATAATAATTTCTTTTGAAATCCTGTTTTGTTTGGTACCCTCACACACACATGCATGTACAACAATCCCAACCATATATATATATATATATATATATATATATATATATATATATATATATATATATATATATATATATATATACACATACACAGTAATTGACAACACATCTTGTTTTTAGCCATAAATTCAAAAGTCTAATACAATGTTACATGTTATTTGCTAAATTTTAACATTTCAGAAATATCATTAATAGGGCACCTTCCAATCTGATACAGTAGATACAGTGCCCAAACCACAAACCACAATGAGTTATTAACCAGAATTACTTTTTAGTCAAAATTAGCCAGCTGAAAAGGAGGGATAACCCCAACCTTGGGATTGTGCACATGTTAACATATGTTAACATATTCTATAATAATAGCAATGTCAGTTAATCTTGTAGAGCTTCAGGCTCAATACCCCTGTCAACATTGAAGTGATGAACACAAGGTACAATCTCAGGATTGAGGAGTGACCAAATGCTTTCCAGCAAGTTTCACTTCCATCTCATGTCACTCAGGAATGAATTTTCATAATCATGTTAACCCAAACATTTATCATCTAGTTCTTTTGATTTGATTCCTCTGAATCATATAGGAAACCATTTAGAGAAAGTTCAAGCAGTGGCTCTTCAATACCAGCAATTTCTTAAAGGCTACCATCATGGACATGATGGCCAACATGAACAAAATCCATCAGATTCAAGCATGCTGATAAAACTGACAGGTCAGATTAAGTTTGTGATCAAGATCAAGGGTAGATTAAACATCTACAATTTTTTAAAAATATATTTTTTTTGAATATCTTTGTTTTTATTTATATTGTAATTTGCTTTCAGTTTCCCAGTACAACTGACAGATCATTTTGATATTGCAAACAACCAGCCTTTTTAGTAATGACCATCTGTGGTTTACCCCTCACAATGAGTGTCTTCTGGGCAACTATCAAATCAGTAGACTTCCACATGGTTGTAGTTGTATATACTGAACTAAACTGAGAGATTCTTGGAATTTATAGTGTATAGTGTTATATTCAAACTCAAAAATGGAATAATATATTTTGACATTCATTTTTCTATTTTTTAATAGTAATTATAACTTTAATTATCAAAATTAAAATAAAAATATACTTGAAACATTTTAGTTTACATGTAATGAATCTAAAACATATACACTTTTCACTTCATAAAAAATTGACAAAAAATATTGAACTCTTTCAATTTTCTTATTTTCTGAAATCCATATGTACACATTTATAAAGAGAGAAAGACAATTGCTGACTCAACTATTAAAATTTATTTAAAGAAGTTGTGGAAGCATTTTGTCATTTGCTAATATACTGATACAATGGCTGTTTTGATTAGTGATGCTGGTGGGATTTTTTCAACTTTCCAGAAGAAATAATTGTGTAACAGAAAATTATCTGAAAAATTATGAATGTACTTATAACTAAGCTAAGTCATTCATCATCATTCATTCATCATTTGAGCTGTTTTGACTTGAAGGCACATTTGTGCTGTCTAACATGGTTATTAATATCAAGTTCTTTGATTTTGGTTTCTTGGAGGCAACATAAATCAATGTTATAACTGTCAGCATCCCAAAACAATAATTCCTTCTTTTCTTTTGTTCACAATTCCTTTAACATGAAATGTCCCAATGGTAATGTCTTCATATACAACTGGAGGCATTTATAAAGTTTTAAATTAAAAAAGTTAAAAGTTGGTAATTTCTTATTAAGCTAAGTCATTGACTTTAAAAAAGAGTGTAATTGGCATATTTATTTTATTATGAGTATTTAATATAATATTATTCTGAATTATTAAATTATTGCAAATATATTAATACATTATAATTATTATATTTCCTTAATGATTTATGCTTTGACATGAATGATTGACTTTTAAGGAAGAGGACATATTTTAAAATAAGGAGGAGTGGTGTTTCCATTCCTGACATTAATTTTGTATTGTCTATTTTATTTTGTATGTATATTTTATTAGTTATTGATTTTGCGTATATCAGATAGTATAAAGCCTAACAAGAATAAACTTGTTAGGTTTGTACATTGTATTAATTATTAATGCATTACATTATTATATGAGCTAACTTAATTATATATTATTGCAAATGACTGACCATGTTTATTTAAGTTTTAATGCAGCATTTTTTAAGGATTAATACATATGAGTGGCGATTCTATTCCTTACATTTATTTTGTATTGTTTATTCTTACTTTTCATTCTGTATAATCGTTTATTTTCTATTATTTAAGATTAAAACAGTTTTAACAACAACAATAAAATTCATCATATATATTTAATGGTTATTTTTCTATTATGATATATAACTGATGATCTGAATTATTATTAGGAGTAGTAGTAGTCACCTACAATAGCTATTCACCAAATCTTCCCCTCATGATGAATCAAATGTCTTTCATCTATATGCAAATGATCAAACATTTACATATCATTAGATCTTCCTGAAACACAGGTGTTTCAAGCCCTTAGCTTCTTCCACATTCTGTTGTATTTTTGGGATTGCTTTGGAATTCCTTGCTCTGCTTCTCTCTCTCCTTATGCAGATCTTATCATATTTCTATTTTTGGGATGCCTTGATCTGTCTTGCATTCTTTCATATTCATGGTTAAATTCTTTCAATTGATCTTCATCAGGACCTTCATAACTATTTTGGAGATCTAGATTTATGCGCCAACCCCATTTTTATCTGCTTCCATTTGTATAAGCATATCCTAATTTTTTTCATTATGATCATCATTTTTCCTGTACTTTGACATTTGTTCATTCATTTGAAAATTTTTGTCTTGGGATCTTTTTTGATCTGCATAGGCTAGGCTAGTGTATAGGTCCCTTGTTTTTTTTTGTTATTGCTTTATTATTCTTTTGCATTAGAAAATTTGCCTTTTCTGGACTCTTTATTCTTTTTGTACTACATTTCTTTGTTTATAGAATGTAACCTTTTGTCTTTCAGCATGTGGAATGGAGTAGAAGTAGTCTTGGTAAAAATAATTCCATTTTCTCTTTTTGCTGCAAAAATGCCTTTAGACCCATTTTATGGCTTGTACCATCCTTTCTGCTATACCATTTGACTGAGTATATATTGATATAGATGTATCTTGTATGACCTACATTCTATCTATTATAGCCACAAGTTCTTCATCACAAAATTATGGTGCATTTTGGGATAATAAATTTTTGGGGAATCCATTTCTTTAAATTAAGACTTTAAACATATGCTTAACTGTAGAACTTCTTTTGTCTGACACACAAATTACTTCAAACCATCCTGAAAATGAATATACTAATATTAAGAAAAATTTACCTCCACTGTCACAAGATCCATGTGAAAATCCATGTGAATTCTACTCTACAGCTCTAACTCTTTAGGCCATGAATTATTCCTTTACATCTTTTTACATATTCCTCTACATCTCTAGAATATCATGGCAACTATGCTTCTAACTTTAACCATTTTTGTATAGCTGCTATTCTACAATATTATGCTGTTATTTACTCTCTTCATAGAAATATTTCTTTGTGTTTCTGGAGGTGTTGCTGTATCACCATTGCAAATTACTCTTTCTCTACTGTCAGTTTGTGCCCTTTCAGTTACAGAATAATTGCTCCATTTGTTCTATTCTCCATTTTATTCTAATTAATACTAGGTCTTGCAATGTTTCCACAACCATTTTCTCCAATAAAATATCAGTCTCTACCCAGTGCAGAAATGTATCTTCAATTTTTTTGACTGTGT
Source organism: Acanthosepion pharaonis (assembly GCA_903632075.3). NCBI lineage: Eukaryota > Metazoa > Mollusca > Cephalopoda > Sepiida > Sepiidae > Acanthosepion > Acanthosepion pharaonis. Next base: position 243,168 of record CAHIKZ030000324.1, read on the forward strand.
TCTTATTTGACCCCTTATAAAATCACAATCTTGATAGTGCATTCAGATGTGGTTTTAAATTAGCCTTGACATATTCTATGTCAATATGACAAAGGCCATCAACCTTATTGTCCACCTTAAAATCCTTGACTTTTAACTTCAGATAATTCTTTCCTTGGATTGAATATAAATGTTAAAGTTCATATCATATCTTATCAGAAATTCTTTCCTCAGTTAAAAACTACCAAGCTCTAGTGATCATTCATACAATTGCCAAAGATTCCTTTTCAGTGTTTGAATAATACAATTCAGTGTTCATCAAAATTATTCATAGATACAGTATTTGATGTTCTTGTGATACTATTCTAAATATTAAATGCTCCCTAGCATCAGTAATCAATGTTATATCTTTAGTTGAATCAAATATTTTGACTACTGGTCTTTTGGCAAGAGTTAATTTTAGTTTATCAAATGATTTTTGTTGAGTCTTCGATCATACAACTGCCCTATCAGCTGGGGCAGTAGAATATGCCAACTGCACCTATGCAGAGAGGTATGATACACCCCACTGTGAGTGGTGAGCCATAATGCTTGAGGACGAAAACTTAGTGGCAGAGCAGTTCATAACCTGGATCTATAACTGGTCATGTGACAGGCAACACTCCTCTTTGGTCCTTACTAGTCAGAGGCCTGATCTGACCAATCAGATGGTCATATCAAGCCCTAGTAATTAAGCCCAATATTGGTCAGTTGTATAGTTTATTTTAATTTGTTAGAAGTAAATTTTAAAGAAATCACATTTTTTTACATTTAAATTTGACAAGCATTTTGTGTTTTATTTGTTTTTTAGCCTGTAGGTAAACCTTTTACAAGATTTATTTTTGGATTTGACCGTCTTCTTTTTCCTTCCTCTTCTGGTTAGACATAAGTCTACCAGACAACTGTTTTATTTAATTTATAGTTTATTCTGTTTATTATTTCCTTTTTGAACTTTGTGAACTTTAATAGTATTTCTTGACCTTTTTTAATTTTTCTTGTCTTTAAATTTCATTTTTTCTTCTTGGCTATCAAGTGATATTTAGGTTAATTTATTGTGTTTTTTCTTATTTTATTTTTTGATTGTTTTAGTTTAACTTTTCTTTACTCGTCATTTTCATTTTTGCAAATCTAATTTTTGTTTTTCATTTTCTAAGCTTATTTGTCTGTTGTTGCTATTTTTTCTTCTTTCTATATTCCATTCCTCCTCTTCCCTTTCTTATATAATTACATCAAGAAAAATCAGCACTCTGCTTGAATTGGCTGTACTTTAAAAAAAAGTAATCCCGAATGGTTGATTCAATGGAGTCAGTCAAGAAATATGTGTTTAATTTCAAAACGGATCCTCCCGACAAAAATAGCATTGAGGACTACCTGGTATTAAAAAGTACTCAGAAAGCTGATAATAATGGGCAAAATATACCTCCCCTACAGAAAAAAAATACAGAAGATAATAATGACCAAAACAGGGCTAATAAAAGTACGGAGGCCAATAATAGCCAAAATATGCCCCCCAAAAAGTACTGAGTCCAAGAATAGCCAAAAAGATGACAAATAAATGTACAGAGGCCAATAATGGCCAAAATATAGAAGTTCATTCTGCCCTGTTACTGAAAGTCCTCCTCTTAATGTATTTTCAATATTGTGGAGTTTCTGGAGTGATCCAAGAGTTACGCTCACCTTGTCATAGAAGGTGGACGCTTGAATGACCCCCAAGAACTGAGAAAATTGAAAAAAAAATAGTGTCAGCCTTCGTGGTCGACAAGTGTACATGCAAAAGTTGTCACTGCACGAAAGACACAGTGGTAAAATCACTGAAATTCCTGGGGGTTAAGACGCAAAGAATAGAAAAGATTGCAGGCTTCCTCATGAGGGACATATTGCTCCCCGATGCCTGAAAGCCACAGCCAGAGTGTTGATCATGAAAAACTCATCTTGCGATGAAGAATTAAGGCAGGCATGAGACCATTATAGCAATATTCGAGGTCTCTCCTCAAGGTATTGGGGAGCATCTAGCTGCACTCCTTTCACAGTATGACGAGACAGTCGATGCCTCCTGTGATAGCCTGAGTGGAGGATGGAGATCATGTTAGACCGAAGAGCCTTCCTCTTAATTCCCAACTGGTGCCTGAAGTTGCCGGACATTGTGACTGGCTGCAAACCAACACACTCAAAGTGGGGATAGGCTGGTCACCTTTCCTATTCTTGTCCAGAGAAGAAGACCCTGGCTGACCAAGAACCCACTATGATCGAGTTTTTAAATTTCGCCATGCCTGTGGCATTAAAACTGACCTATCCCTGGGATATAGGTGGTCTCTCCCATGACTGAGATGGGCCAAGGGTCAATGGGAAAGGCTGTTGGTATCCTTAGGCTGACCATGTTCAAACCAGTTTTCCAACCCTAATTGGTCTGATAATGGCTCTCTGGTTATCAACTTTGAGTGCCTGGGGCCTGAGTTCGTAGTTTCGCAGAATGAAGCTCGCTCATGATCTTCAGCATCTCGGGGTGGATGTATGTTGTTTGCAAGAGACCCAGTTTGCAACGCATGATCGGGAAGGCATTCTATCTAAGAGGTTTGTTCTCTATTCAACATGTCTTGATGGACGCTCGAGAGGTGTTTCCTGGCTCGTAATCAAGTCTGTGAATGCAGCGTGTGCTCTTGTCTTCGCGGGTCTTGTGAGCAGACTTTATGTGTTGGATATTACCATAAAGGTAACCTCTTCATCTCATTGGGGTTTATGTGGCCTGATTTGCTTTGGCAGGTCTAGCCATTTTTGATAACAGTTCTAGTAGGTGATAGTAATGCAGTCCTTGATCCCGATATAGATCGTATATGGGAAAGATTGGGTACTAACAACCCGGATGTTAAGGATTTTATTGATGTGTTTGATCTTGTCGATAAGTATCGAAATGAGCACCCCCAAAAGAAATAGTATAAAACAAATTCAAACTATTTAACATTTATTTACTCACACTTTTTAATTAATTATTTTATGATACTAACTAATAATTTTTTTTATAATAAACACAAGTAGGACATCAATATTGAACCCACATATGCTGAGAATGAGGGCAGAGACCATCAGATATATAAAATCCCAGGAGAATAGGATACAAGTATGTTTATTTACAATTATATTTCTGTTGAGTTAAATTTCCTTGATAAACTCTTTTTATCTCAATAAAAGATACAGGTTTAGATTTAAAAAATATAGAGATTCAATAAATCAAATGTCTCCTGTAATGAAAAATTGAAAGAATATTTTCACACTTTTTTCTAAAATTTATTTCCCAGTAAAAATAATACTGTTTTATTAAATATTGTTAACACTCAGTAATTTTGATGATGTTACAGAGAAAATGTTAGAAATTTTCATATTCAGATCACATGACAACAAAAACATTTTATGAAAATTTCTATTTTTTCTCTCATATTAATCATTAGTCATCCATCCACAACATGAACTTAAATTGAGTGGTTCATTCATGAAAACAATAGAGAAAATTTGTTTGAAGATTAATTGTTTTAGACATTTCTCAGAATAAAAACAAATATGAATTTTTTTTCAATTTAGGAAGGATATCCTGTTCATAATAAAAATACAATGTCAAATTGATCTCTGACTTTTAAAAAAGTTATCTCTACTTTGTTTTTATTTACAAATGTCATGTTTGAAACTGTGCTTACATCATGGATATCTGTGTCACTGATGTTGTCCTATTCTCAATAAATATGTTTTAATAAAGTAGATTTTTACAAAAATAACAAATGGATATATATATATATATTTAAGTGTTTTAATTTAAGAAATTGAAGATGGCCAAGGTAGCACCCACTTTCCAATACACCCTAAATGATTCAAATGTGAAGGTGAACAGGGTTAAAAGCAGATACAAACAACTAAATGAGAATAGAAATTCAAAATGAGACACTTTAAGAAAATCTTTAGTAACATTAACAAATGAGATCATCCCAAAGAAAACTAGACAAGAAAAAAAGGAATTAATAACAGAAGAAATTCTTGACATGATGAAAAGGAGACAAAAACAATGCCAAGGTATGGCACAAAATCTAGGACATTGCACAAAGAAATTCAGAACAAATCCAGGCAGGAAAAAGAGGAATGGGTTGATGAAAAGTGTGCTGAAACAGAAAGAATGGTTATTACAGATAAAGCAAATATGCATAAAGGAATAAGAGAACTAACAGGACAAAACAGAATGCATAAATTCCAAGGACTGATATTAGAAAAAGAAAAATACTTCAGAGACGGAACAAATACATAAGAGAAAATGACAAAAGTAGTCAACCCATAATACACAGAGATATCAAAGAACCAGAAGTATTAAAATCTGAAGTGAAATCAACACTGGTAAAATTTAAGAGAAACAAATCAGCAGGACTAGATGGAATTATTTTTATAGCACTGCATAAGGAACCAGATGTAAACTCCATTGAACAATCAACCTAATGAGGCACATAAAAAAAACCAAAAAAACTAATCATTCAGATTCTAATGAATAGAGCATGCATCATAAATTAGACCAAAATTAAAGCAAGAACAGTGTTGTTTCATTAAAGATACAGGAACAAGGAATGCAATATTTATGTTCAGAATGATATCAGAAAGAGCAATAAAAAATACAGAAGGATGTATACCTATGTTGTATAGATTATTGCAAAAGTGATTGATAAAATACATCACAAACAACTGTTGGAACTGTTAATTAAGCTTCATACAATGTTCATATATTCATATATATATATGGGGAAGATATTAGAACTATCAAGATGGCATACTGGGGTAAACCACCTGCATATGGATAGAAAATCAATAAGTATAAAAAATAGAAAGGTGTGTAAATGAAGCATGTGTCTTCTCACTGGACTTATTCAATCTATACATTGAGGTACATGAGGGAATTAGGATTCCTATTAGGATTCATTATTGGTGACCTCAATCAACATTAGCTATGCAGATGACACATTGTTGATAGCAGAGATAGGAAGGAAAGTTAGAAACAAAGAAAAAAAGCACTGTTATGTAATGTCAGTCATATGAAAATGAATACTGGACAGATGAAGAAAAAACTTGAGGTCATAGAAATGTGGTTTTACAGAAGGATGCTGAGAATACCATGGTCTGAACATGTGAATAATAACAAAATTTTAGAGAAAATGGAAACAAATAGGACACTTATACTTAACATCAGAAATTGATAGAGTTGTGGTAGGATCCACCTAATTTGCATAGTGGAGTACCGACCATATAAATATGGTTGGTACCAGGAAGAGAGTGGGAGGAATCAAGAGATTCAATCCAGAGACTCTGCCCGACTGCGACTAAGTCAACACATTCTCCAGGAACGGTCTTCCCCGGAATATACAAAAGACTATATGTAAATATTGTGTACACTTTCTTGTTTCAATACATTTTGTTCTAAGTACATTTTGTGTTGCATTATTATTCCATGCATTAGTCAAGTTTCAACAGATAGTTGAAATTTCCAGAGCACATAATGAGGAAAAGCTGACATTGACTGGACATTAAGCTTTATACAATGTTGAAGAAAAGAGAGATAGAAGAAAACAGCACATAACCTAAACTAACAAGCTTATTGTTATGGTCCAAGGTTAGGACCATGGAAGAACAACATGAAACACAAGAGTAGAAATAACAAAGAATATATTGCACGAAAAATAATACAAGAAGTGGAAGGTGTTAGTATGACTGTCAGACTGGTTTGAAGTGAACTACTATCAGCTCGACTCGATTCAATACCGTCCGTCTCTGTTGAGAGACGTAGTATACATAGCGTTAGGAAGAGTTCATTCTGTCGATCTAGGTAAGGACTCATGACACCCACTCCCAAGTTTTTACCTCACAGGGGTCTAATATTTTTTCCTCTTCGGATTAATCATCAAAGGCTCTGTAAATTTTCTTTTTCTGCTTGATTTCCGCGGTTCTGAAATTGCTTGAAGCCTTTGCATATTGAAGGTGTCAAATATTGTGTTCATTACTTCCTCCTCTTCCTGGGGTAGACTGTTAGAATCCTCTAACAGCCTCTTTTTGATCTGATTTAAGTGCCTTTTATGCGAGAACTTCGGACCCTGAATTATGTAAGTCACGTTCCCGATTCGTTTCTCTATTGTACCTGGCTCCCAATAGGATGTGTTGCTTTTGAACATTTAAAAAAAAAAAAACTTTCTCCCCTGGGCTAAATTTTCTTTTTGGTACAAACGACGTTGGTGATTGCTTTGTCTGTTTTGGCAGTAATTTGTCGAATACCGATCGAATTTTTTGAGTGAACATTATTTCCGCCGCTGTTAATGCCGATGGCGTCGTACTGTTCGGTGTAATTCTATACACTTCGGTGTAATTCTATACACATCTATTACACTATTGTTGTAATGCCTTTTTTGTTGGTACGTCATAAGCTTTCCTTAGTGCTCTTTTTAATGTATCTACAAACCTCTCCGCTTGCCCGTTCGACCTTGGGTGATATGGCGGAGATTTGATGTGTTTCACCTGAAAAGTTTCACAAAACTCTTGAAAATCCGCAGATCTAAATTGTGTCCCATTATCGGTGACTAAACAATCAGCCACTCCGAAACGAGTAAACAGCTCGTGAAGGCAATTTATTGCCTCTACAACGAAATAATTCTGGCCATTTGCTGTAACTGTCTACTACAATCAAGTAGTAGAAACCCTCTAATGGACCTGCGAAATCTACATGGATTTTCGACCACGGTCGATCTGTGATCGGAGGTGACTTGGCTGCTAAGGAATAGCCATTGCATTTGTCCACCATATGTATAATTATCTTGATCCATGTTTGGCCAGTACACATAACTTCGCATTAAGGATTTCATAGGATGAAATCCTTAATGCGAAGTTATGTGTTCTTACCTGGATGGCCCATGTGAAAATCCTTGAGGATTCGCCTTTGTAGCGTTTTCGGGGTTACTACTCTTTCATTATATAGCAGAACATTATCATATAAAGAAAAACTGTCTGCAATATGCTTATCTTTTCCTGCAATTTTTGTTTTCGTTTCCTTTATAAATTCGTCATTCACTGCTTCGTTTCTTATTTCCTGTAATGTGACGGGGAGGTTTCGAATTGTACTGCATATTGTTCTAATATCTTCCTCATTTCGTAGCGCTGCAATTACGGAATCTTCTAATGGCTCCGTTTTCTTTGGTATTAGTCTCGAAAGATCGCCTGCATGCCCGATTTTGTTTGATAGAAGATAGTTATTATTATTATAGTTTAATAAAATCGTACCCCATCTTAGTAATCTATTAGCCGTGTAGACAGGTAGACCTTTCTTTGATCCAAATATTGTTAGTAACGGTTTGTGGTCTGTCTGTAAGGTACAAAATCTACCGTAATATATATCTGTGGAATCTCGTAACTGCAAAAATTATCCCCAGCTCTTCTTTTTCGATTTGCGACTAATTTTGTTCGGCTGGTAGTAAAGTTCTTGACGCATGCGCGATGGGTTTTAGTGTCCCATCCAGCATTTTATGTAGTATACATGCACCAACACCATAGGCACTCGCGTCACTCGCGACTATTATTTCCAATTTAGGATCATAATGTGCTAAAAATAAATCTGCTGTTAGAGTCTTAATGATTTTGTCGAAAGTTTTCTGACATTCATCTGACCATTCCCAAACTTTTTCATTCTTCAACAGTTCGTTTAGGGGTGCGCGTAATTTGTGTATGTTAGGAATAAATTCTTGATAATAATTTACTCAGCCCAAGAAGCTTTGTAACACGGCTAAATTTTTTGGAGTCGGCATTTTTTTTTTTTATTCCCGTGGCTCTTTTCGGGTCTGGTCTTCTTCCTTCTTCGTCAATAATATGGCCCAGATATTTTATCTCCTTCATAAAGAAGTCACATTTATTTTCTTTTACCTTAAAACCGTAATTTTGTATCTGTCTGAAAACCTCTTGAACGTGTTCCCAGTGTTGTTCAAAATTTTTCCTATTTATCAGGATGTCATCAAGGTATGCGATCGTAAAATCCAGTCCGCCTAGCATAGTGTCCATTATTTGCTGAAATATCGCCGGCGTGACCTTGATCCCGAATGGTAATCTCTGGAACTGATATAATCCTTTCTGTGTGTTTATGCACAACAACCTTGAGCTTTCCTCATCTACTGGTACCTGTAGGTATGCTTCGCTCAAGTCTATTTTTGAGAAAAATTTTCCTCCGTTCAACTTTGTGAAAACTTCCTCTGGACTAGGGAGAGGATAGTGATAATCCTTAATCGCTGCATTCAATCCCGTCGAGAAATCAGCGCATACTCGTATCTCACCCGATTTCTTTTTCACGTAAACCGTAGGTGCGGCCCATTGACTATATTCCACCTTTGTCAATATACCGGCTTTCACGAGTCTATCCAACTCCTTGTCTATCTTTTCTAATGATGCAAAAGGTACATTTCTTTTCTTCTTGAAAATGGGTTGTATATTTTCTATTTATGGGTTTCTATATTTTCTTTTAGTTCGATTTTTGCCGCCATTTTTGTACACCTCCCGAGGCCGACTGAAAATACAACGGGGAAACTCTCCTTTAATTTCGCCTTCAATTTCTCAGCCTCGATCGATAATCTTTCCACTTTTTGGCAGAACGCATTTATCGGTAAATCCCAGAGGTCAAATTTCTGCATCCAGTCAGTTCCAAATAAATTTTCCGTATTTTTTAGAACATCTTTAGTTTTTTGGTCATTCCGTTGAACGTCACATTTGTGATAATCTCGCCCTCAAATTTGATTTTTCTTCCTGTTACCGACCTGGCTATTTTATCTGTTCTCAACATGGTCGGTTTGTTTAATTTCTTCCACGTCTGTAAGCTAATAATGGTTAAATCTGATCCAGAATCTAATTGTAATCTGATTTTTTTGTTTAACATTTCTACTTGTACGTATTTTCGTATATTTATCCCGTCCGCTTGATCAGTTCTAGTAGCTCTTACTCGGCTTTTGTTTTCTTTCTTCGTTCTACAGTGCGAACTTTTATGTACCACTTTATTGCACGACAGACAACTCTTATAGCGGTATGGACAGTCTTTATACCAATGCAAAATCTCACTGCAATAGCATGGACTGGGTGGTAGTTTCTTCTGAGGTTTCATTTGACTTTTTGTAGTAAAATAATTGGTTTGGTTTGTTTTTGAGGAAGGAAAAAACGTGTTTGTCGTTGTATTTTTCGTACATGAGCGACGCCAGATTCTTCGATATCTTTCGAGTCCTTTTTTGCGCTTATATATCTCTGACAGTCCTCAGCCAATTTTTGTAGCGTCAATTTTGGTTCACTCACAAGTTTTGTTAGAATTCACCGTCTGATCTCTGCATCTTTAATCGAAACCAGGCCTTGGACGAATTGTGACGTCGTCCCCCGGTCGCAGCGCCAACTGTGACGTTCTATCCTGATCTACCACGGCGCCAGTTGTGACGTGGTCGTTCCAGAGTCCTATCCCGGTCATGACACCAGATGTGACGTCCCTAAACAGCACCAATTGTGACGTCTTCGCCGCGGCGCCAGCTGTTCGCTCCTCGCTGCTCCGTCCGGGTGTCGCTGCTCCAAACGTGACGTTCTAACCCTTTGGTGATTCGGGTAGGAATCTGGTTAGATTTGATATCAGCCTCGCCGTTCCCAACCTGCTTCCAACGCCTGGTTACCAAGGTAACTGCACTGATCTCCAGTCTGCCTACCCACGTTGTGAATTGATCTTAGACAGACGAGATCAAACAGGGGTTGGGGCCGTAATGCAAATTGAGTTCAACGGGGGTGATAACACACAAATATGCATAAAAGAAAAGAAAATGAAAACTCAAAAAGTTCAAAGTATCAAAGAAAAAGGTAACAAACTTTTTATGTCTAGTTGTTCGATACATAGGACTGCATCTACCTCCCGACCCGTTCTGTGGATTGTGGCACGTCGCTTTCGCTAGGCAAGTTTTAACGCTTCAAGTTGTCTGCTCTCTAAGAAATTTGTGTTTCGGTGTGTCTTTGGACGAAAGTCGAAAACTTATTTCTGTGGTCTGGTTCTAAGTCGCTCTTCAAACTAATTGTTCTTGGTTGAAGAAGAGTCCAAAATTTTGCGTGAATCTTGGTCAGCTATCTTGAGACGGCAATCTTGGTCAGCTATCTTGAGGCGGCTTCAACACTGGGCACTCATCTCTGCCGTCCTGGGCTGAATTAACTGTCTTCTGCCCGCCAGGGTCGAACGAACTCGGAACTCAGGGCCAAACGAACTATCTTCTGCCCGCCTGGGTCCGACTGAACTCGGCACTCAGGGCCAAACGAACTCTTCTCTGCCCGCCTGGGTCGAACGAACTCGGCACTCAGGGCTAAACGAACTGGCCTATTCTGCCCGCTAGGGGCGAACGAACTCTTCTCTGCCCGCCTGAGTCGAACGAACTCTTCTCTGCCCGCCTGATTTCTGTCTGTTGGGCTTCGCTTTTATTGACGCCGACCAAAACCGGTGGCGTCTCCAAAGCAGAAATAAAAATATTTCTGTTTCCTTCGGTTCAGGTTTCTGATAACAAAATTTTATTATCGCAGGGCAAGTCTGTTTTGTCGAAAAAAAAAAAACTTAACCATTGAAACTATTTGTGTGGGATTTTAATTTTCCATACCCAGCTAAGGCTTCAAGCTACACCTGTGTTTTGTCAATTATCAAAATCTAACGTTTTCAAGTGGACTTTTTTTTTTTGGTGACATCTCTTGATAACACAATTCCATTTGCGCGGATAAGTGGAAATCGGTCAATGCTTGTTCGCAGGTGGCCTAGATGTTTTCTCGTACCAATAGTTTAGATAACACCTCCCCACCCACTCAATCTCATTGTCATTGTAATGAAACTCTTTTCGACATTTGACACCTATCAAAAATAACCCTTTTCTTTCTTATTCCCGTCTCTTAAGCCGTGTGTGTGTGTGTTCGCCTATGATCCGTCCCGCATTACCTTTTTCCTTTTCCCTTTCTTCGTTTTCTTTTTCTTTCTTTCAAATCGCCTGGATGCATGGCGCCACAATCCACTTGCAAAAAGAAAGAATTATTCTTAAAACCTAAAATACATTTCGGCCTTAAATAATCCTCAAATGGTTGATAAACCGTAAAAAAGCATATATCTATAAATATATCTTTCAAATCGCCTGGATGCATGGTGCCACAGAATATCAAACATTTAAAATTGTCAGATAACTTAAAGTCATCGCAGTATTTGTTTACTACGGAAGCCAATGTTATATAGTCTTCGGAATCCTTTTTTTGTTCAATTTAAACATTTCCACATTTTGTGAAATAGTGAAGTGTTCGGACTAAATAATTCCATCAAAAGTTTCACGGCTTCCCTGAAAGTCAACTCATTCGTTTTCCTCGGTAGGATGTAGTCTACGAATTTAGTGTATTCGCTTGACCCTAGTTTCCTCTGTAGTAGACGTACTTTTTTTTTTGTGTCTGACCAATTCCCGCAATCAAACTCATATAAATCTTCATATTTTCTGAAGTAAACCGCGAAGGTTTTGTCTTCGTCCGGTGCATAAGGGAAGTCTTTGATTGAGCTCCATATAGCATTTTGCGAGAATGACGCTTCATTTTCAGAATTTTGTCCTTTATTTGTTACTGCCCGTAGTAGTAATTCTTATAGTTCGAGTTACTTTTCTTCGTTTTTCTGTTGAACTTCTAATAGTTTTTCATCGAGCCTAGTCTGTCTTTCCTCATTTTTTGTTGCTGCTCGAATTGCATTTTCATTAGTTCCAATATGGTTGCCTTAAAGTCTTCCATGTTTACACCGTAATTCAATAATAACACAGGCTATCTGTTGTCACGGGAAGAGGAGGAAAAAAAAACTCACTTTTTCCCCTTACTTTTTCTTTTCGCAATATGTACTTTGTAGCTAGAGTTGTGTACTGGTGTAACGATTTTTCCTTTTTTCTCAGTGTAGACATTGTCGACTCTTTGTTCTGGAACCTTGGTGCGAAAAAAAATTCCTGCGTAGAATTCTATTCTATTCTGGCTGACAGGTAAAATTCGTGTCTTCGTTATCACTGTTATGGTTAGTGTCCAAAAAGTTTTTTATCTTATCTTCGCGTAGAACTTGTTTTTTTTTTCTCAATATCTCCGTCGCCTCTGTTATGGACGACCGATAGCAAAATTTTTTTTTTTTTTATCAATATCCTCCTCGTAGAATTTGTTTCTTCAGTATTCTCGTCGCCACTTTTATGGGGGACCGATAGCAAAAAGGTTTTTTTTTTCTTTTGTTTTTTTATATCCTCCGCGTAGAATTCGTTTCTTCAATATCCTCGTCGTCACTATTATGGTCCAAGGTTAGGACCATGGAAGAACAACACGAAACACAAGAGTAGAAATAACAAAGAATATATTACATGAAAAATAATACAAGAAGTGGAAGGTGTTAGTATGACTGTCAGACTGGTTTGAAGTGAACTACTATCAGCTCGACTCGATTCAATACCGATATTTAACAGTCCCCTGCACGAGGAATGTATGTGGCACAAGGCCGAGTTTAATGTGGATTTCTCCGAGCCTATAGGCTCGGCCAAAAATATACCCTTTAAACCCGCCTAGACGGGTACAGGGCCTGTCTACCTCCCCGGACGAAACTTTGCCCTTTGGCAAAGCTTCGTCCGGGTTCCTCTCTGCCAGAGCAGAGAGTTCGACAGAAGTCACACACAGTCAGAGACTGCGGGTGACTCGATTCAATACCGTCTATCTCTCTTGAGAGGCATAGTATACATAACGTTAGGAAGAGTTCATTCTGTCGATCTAGGTAAGGACCCATGACACTTATTTAAATGGTTGACAGAACAGAGATTATGAGAGACAATGAAAAGACCAAATGAATATATACTTTTTATGCAATTTCATTTTAGAAAACATTTTAAACATGCAATGATGTGTATATCCATTTGTTCTTCATTTAAGATAAATAACTATTATTTCATAATGTTTGTGCCTTTGAAAAATGTCATCTAAAAGTTTTAAATAATTTTTTAAAATTTAAAAATAAAATATTTAAAACTAACATTATTCATATTCAGATATTAAAGATGTAAGCATAGTTTCAAACTTGACATTTGCAAATAAAAAAAGTACAGATAAAACTTTTAAAAATCAGGGAGCCATTTTGCTACTGTATTTATATTATGAAAAGGACCCACTTGGAAATAATTTTTTTATTTTGATAAATGTCATGGCTTGAAGTAGGTCTAATAATTTATCATCCACCCTCAAATTTTCCCTTTTTTCATGAATAGATCAATCAATTTAAGTAGTACCAAGAAATGAATCACATCTTTAATTCCCAAATTGCATTATTTTTTTCACTTCCACAGTAAAATATTATCTATAAACAAAAACATTTATTTGATAGTTTTACTTGATAAATGGCACCTCATCAAGAGACAATGCATATATAAAAAGAAATAAAATAGCATTTATTGGGTCAGTAATTGCATGCACCATACCAAGCATGTATAATGTATATTAATGCAGAGACTAGCTCTTTAACAAACTTTACTTTCTTTCATTATATTGACTCCTGAAATATCAATTTCAGTTGAGCTCTCTGGGCACGAGGTGTGGGTTGGTAAACAGTGACTGTTATAGCTATATAGCGAGACTCTTCGCAGATGCGAATTGAGTCACTGTCGGGCGTGTTTCTAAAAATTAATACGCTAAAAATCCACTTTCATCCCTCCCGTGTGCCGACGGCTTAATGGTTAGACTCTCCGACTGACACCATTTCAGTCGGGTTTCGATCCTAGAGGCAACTGGATGTCTGGCCCCACTGATGAGCTGTGAAACAGTCTGTCTGTGGATGACATTAATTAATTTATTTATTTATTTATTTTTTTTTTTTTTTTTATATATATATATATATATATATATATATATATATATATATATATATATGTATAAAAAATAAGAAAAAGAACACGTTAGGTAAATAATCCAGGGTTCTTTAGTATTTTTATTTTAAAAAACAGTGCTGCATACAGAAGTAGAGCTTAGATTATAATTATTTTTTAAAAATATTATTCCTTCGCTACATAAGAGTTCTCATGTTTCAAAAACGAGAGCCGAAACCATCAATATAATTATTAAAATTAAATTGAATTAAAGTAACAAGCCCTGTTTCATCCTCAAGTGAAAATTTAGGAATAACCAATTTTGAAGTTTACGTATTGTTATAAGCATGTTCATTCGTTACTATGGAAACGGCTGGGGCGACCATTTTTTATAAAGGGCCTAGGAGTTAATTTTTATCCACATATCAGTCACCTTCAGGGAGAGGGCAAACTGAGGTAGGGTGGGGTGTCTATTCAAAGTGAATGATGTCTTTCTTGTACGCGCATCGTCTGTTCATTCACAGAGAAAGATAGATTTTGACAATTTAGTTTTCTGAATTCGCTGTATTTTATCTTTCTAATTTTATCTATTTTAAAATTTATGGACCTCCTCACTACCATGAGCCCATCATCTCTGTATAGCCTGATGTCCTTAATGTCTAATTCACGGGGTGCAGTTAGATTGTACAGTATAAATAGACCGACAAGGTCAGAAGACTTTGCAGGGTCTAAAGATCCCATAGTGATCTGGTAAGGCAAAAACTACTTGGGAAATAAAAGAATAAAATTGATTCTCACTGTTACAGTGCATTTCTTGCCTTATTTAATTACAATATATGGAAATATATTCATGAATTTGAAAAGATTATGATAAAAATGATCAGACATAATGTTTGTAAGTTATTCAATCAGACATGCCTAAAAGAGAATCTGCTGCCTGAATACACAATATATATATATATATATATATATATATATATATATATATATATATATATTTTATTGTGTATGTGTGTTAGTGTTTTATATATATATATATATATATATATATATATATATATATATATATATATATATATATATACATATAAATATAGATAACTAGACTCGTTTCGAAAAACCCTCGAATTTTTGATTTGCTAATCAAATCAATCTCGAGGAAAAAAGGGTTTTTAAAAAAAGAAAGAGCTACAAACATGGACTTCTGCCGACAAAAAAATCGCACAGATGCAGGTCTGAAGCCCAAAGAAAAAACCCCGATACGAGTAACAACTAACTAACAAAAGAGCTCAATACAACCGTAGAGCAGACCTAGATACACCTAGTGAGCCAGACAAACCTACCTAGGTTTCACCTAAACGGATCATCAGGGAAAGTTTGGATATTTATTTATACAAAAAGGTATAAAATGTGGCACAAGGCCTAAAAGGGGGATGGGGAAGGACGGTCTTCTTCTGTCTTAATTCTTAACCTTAGCTAGACCCAGACACGGACCCAAACAAACCAACAATAATCCTATCAGCAAAACAACACATTCACTCATACCTTTCTTACTACGTCCACCATAATACCTCAAATTCTCTATGAAATCCTAACTAATCCCCCTATGTACAAATATTGTTCGTGGGGGAGGGGCATAAAACAACAATTTTTTAAAAAGATCCCCAAATGAGTCTGTACAATATGCCTTAATATTTACAAGAAAATAAACAAAACTTGTGTTAGTAATAAAACCCCCACAAACCATAAATGTGGCAGAAACATCAGTTAACCGGACGAAATCAATGCGGGACTATGAAAATAAGGAACACAATCATTCCTCCAATCATTCACACAGACACACACACATTCATACACAACAACAAATACGAAAAATCACACATACGAAACGAAAGGCGTCCCGCATCCACCAGAGAACTGACATCACTGACCACCTAACGAGGGAGGGATGGGAGTTTAAACAAAAAAAAAATAGGGACAGAAATAAAAGGGGCCAATGCGCATGCACACCCTAGCTAAGTTAACCAGAAAAAAAAAAGAAAAACTAAAAGATCAAACACAAGAACCTAAACTAACCTAATATCGGGATGGGTTGCTTCTGTTCAACCCTGTTAGGACAAAATCCTGTACCTAACCGACATCCAAGTGCCACTCTAGGTCAGCCCCTTTCACTCTACACATTCGCGCAAGATTTACCCACCTTTTGCCAAATTCTGATGAAGGAGCCGCCGTTTTTCCGTCCTGATCTTGACTTTAAGCTGATGCTTAAAGAACAAGATCAGTTGGGAAGAGGTGAACTTCTCACGATCATAGAATTCCTTCTGACGCGTCGTCCAAATCACGACTCTCATAACACCTAGTAAGCAACAGAACACATAGTGCTCCTCCTTCCTCAATTGCGGCACCACATTGCTACAAACAGAACTGGCTTCCAGGACAAAAAACTTTCCCTGCAACATGCGAACCATGAGGCCTTCAACAAACCTGCATTAACGGCACTACCGTCTTGCACTGAAAAAAAGGCGTGACCAATGGTCTCGACCTCCCCAGTACAGCGACGACAGTTTGGATATTTCTCCAAGCCTGCTGAACAAAGTCTCTTGCCGACCCAGAGGGCCCCACGAATCATCAGCCAGGTGAGTGATGCCTCATCGTTATTGAGACATTTCAACCCAGGCGCCCAAGGCCATATCGAGCGAGGCCTCCTGCTTCGTAAGACCGAGCTCGCCAATTAGATCATCTTGAACGGCCCCCTAACTAACAATCGATACAATGCCTTACGAGACAACGCCTGGGCGTCGGAGAGGCCATCCGACGTCCGCAAGAGGAGTTTCAAAGCACGACGACATTCGCGATAGAAGGAGCACTCGGCTCGGGGTGTACGGCCGGCCTCCTCCTCACACGAGTGCACACTTCTCAGGGATGGGAAATGTTTCCGGACATCTTCTTTCCAAAAGGTGCCCACCTCATCCGAACCGCGACACATTCGGTCTAGAAAGGTAATGCGAAGCATATATTGACGAATCTCAATGCTAGGCATACCCAGACCGCCCTCAGAGGGATGAAGGCAACAGATCTCGCGACATACCATATGGGCCTTGCCTCTCCACAAGAAAGAGAACAAGGTCTTGACTAATGACAATAGTCGGGCAGACGGGAGTGGAAGCACAGAGAGTCGGTAAAGGAGGATCGGATAGATGTGTGAAACACACACCTCCGCCTTTCCCTTCAGGGGAAAGTCTCCTCCGAGACCACAGATTAACCGCGACCTCGGCCTTCCCTTGTACCTCCGACCAATTCTTTTCCAACTGGAGATCAGGACCGAACCAGACGCCGAGTATCTTGATCGGCCCATCCGTCCAGAGGAAAGGTCCGGGAAGAGAAACTCCTTCCACGCACCCAACCGCAAGCCCACAGACTTATCGCGGTTGATCTTGGCCCCTGTCACCATCTCATACCCACTGATCTGCTTACTGACTTCGTTAATCTCGGCTCTGCTCGACACAAGAACCGAAACGTCGTCAGCATAGGCAGAATACCTGGCCGAGGTGGAAGCACCAGGCAGCGAAATACCGCGTAGGACCAGATTCGCCTTTAACTTGCGAAGGAAAGGCTCCAACGCAAGAACGTAAAGCAGAGGCGATAGTGGACAACCTTGACGAATGGAGCGAGACAATACGAAAGGCTTCGATCTTACCCCATTCACTTCCACCAGCGCACCGGGGGTCGCATACAAGAGTCGGATCCAGGAGCGAAAGTCGGCTCCGAAACCGGCCGCCGAAAGGACAGCCTCCAGAAATCGATGGTCAACCCTATCGAAGGCCTTGGACTGATCTAAATTGATCAGCGCGGCTTCACTGTCGACTTGTTCTAAGATCAAGCGTACCATATGAAGGTTATCCTGAATAGTCCTGCCCTTCACAGCACAAGTCTGTTCAGGGCCAATCAGACTAGACAGGACAAGCTGCAAACGGTTGGCTAAGATCTTCGCCAAAATCTTTAAGTCAGTGTTTAACATCGTTAAAGGGCGAAAGTTCCCTAAACCATCCCCACCGTCCTTGTCCTTACGCAGCAACTTGATGACACCCCTGGTGAAGCGTTGAGGTAAAGACCCCTGCCTCATCCAGTGGTTGTACATCAGTTCTCAGCAGAGCTCAGACCGGGCTCCCTGGTGAAAAGCTCCTGAAAGTAATCTCGAAAGACCTCACATATGCCCGCGTTTGTAGTCACGGTCCGCTTATCCGGTCATGTGACGCACGCTATATGTCGCCTAGACGCGTTTCGATTCTCCTCTGCACGCAGTTCAGCGGCCATATTCGTAGCCTCAGAAGACATTCTTTTTAACCTAGCCCTAACTACCAGAGCATGATCCTTCTTGATAAGCAAGGAGGACAACTCTGCCTTAGCTAAAGCTATATCCCCACTAACACGGGATTTCACAGCCCGATCAACTTTACTTTCTAAAGCCGTTTGCGCCGCTAATCTATCTAGATTGAGCCGACGACTAAAATCGGCAGCAAACGTTCGGATTTAAGATTTTAAATTGCCCCACCAGGCATTTCCCACAACCGCTCCCGTCAATTCCCTTTGTATCATTAGTAACAGCTGGGCCCGGAAAGACTGCTCAGCAAAAAGTGAACAGTTCAATTTCCAGTAACCAGCCAACCTAACCTTAGGGTTTATCTAAGTTTACACGGACCCGGACAAGCCTATGATCCGTATAAACTATATAATGGAAACTTGGACACCCTAAGAGCCCTACATCGACTCTCTAACTAAGACTCGGTCCAGGTAGCTCGCAAGCGTCCCAGGATCCGAGTTGCCACTAGATGTCCAAGTCCATGCTACCTCCCGAGGGTGTTCATTCCGGAACTTTTCGACAAGATCAAACCCATCGATAAAGTCCCGAAATGGTTTCACATCCGGGTTGTTAGTACCTTGTTTTTGCCCTATCCGATCTATATCGGGGTCAAGGACGGCATTCCAATCCCCGCTAAAACTACCCGACGAGACGTCGTCAAGAACGGCGCGATCTGCCGAAACAAAGCAGGCCGCTCGGAATGGTTATTGGGCGCATAAACCCCAATGAAACGAAGAACCTTATCCTTTATGGTAACATCCAGCACGCAAAGTCTGCCCGCCGGATCCGCGAAGACAAGGGTACATGCAGCCTTCAAAGGCCTGCTCACTAGCCAAGAGACACCTCTCGAACGACCATCAAAACATGCTGAATAAAGGGCGAACCCCTTAGACAGTATATCCTCACGATCATGAGAAGAAAATCGGGTCTCTTGTATACAACATATATTCACCCCGAGGCGCTGAAGGTCACGAATGAGCCTCGCCCTGCGAGACTCGGACCTCAGGCCCCGGACATTCAAACTAGCTAACCAGAGAGCCATTGTGAAGCCGATTAGAGTTGTCCTTCAGGATAGAACATGGCTGGGGTGAGGACACCGACAGCTCGTCCCATAGATCCTGACGCCATCTCACTTTCGACGGTATCATCCTGAGACAAGCCGCCGATGTCCGAAGGGTAGGTTAATTTGAGCGCCCTATAAAGGGATGGGTGAACGAAAACTGGGACCCTCCCTTTGAGTTTTTGATCTGCTTCTTCTGTTTCCGGATCTAAAGGTAGGCGACTGGGGGCACCATTTTTAGAGACGACTGGGCCTCCTGTATCATGCCCCAAATCTCCCGCGTACCCGGGCCAGTTCTAATTACGGTCAGGATTCTTCTGGCGGCAGGGAAATTTTCAGGCTTTTTCTACTTCCATGCCATTAATTTTTTTAAAGTTCCAAAGAACTTTAAGTCTTTCGGGTTCCTCGTTTGCCCGAAAACCCTTTCTGCTTGGTCCCGGGATACGCGGCAGACGTCTTCCCGGGAGGTAAGGTGGTTTAAGTTTCTTTTTCTTTTGTCTGTGACTGATTGTGACTCTGGGCTCCTGAATCTTTTCTTATTTGGAGATTGTATGGGTGTTTGCATGGGTGTAAGATTAGGTATTGTGGAGGGTGTCCAACCTGTAGGCGTCCTCACCGGAGAAGGTTTGGACGAGTGAAAAGATTTTGTCGGCGAGTTCGATACCGATTTAGGCAGAGGTAGTTTTGTAAATGATTTTTTTGATGAAGAAGGGGAAGACGGGGCAGAGGATACGGGGCCCGGTGCCCCCAGCGACTTTTTATCTTTAACCCGCTTGGCCTCTAGTTTTTCTTTCAATTTTTTTATATCTAATATTTTTTGCCAGCTCGGCTCATTCAGTTTCTGCGCTTCGCTTGCGTTCTTTTCGTAAGACGCTGAGGCGTCGCCCTCAGAGCTGGTAGAGGGAATGGGGCTGTTAATGTCCCTGGAGTCATGATGGGACTGAGGAACCGCTGTTTGGGTCTTCCCTTTGCCCCTAACTACGAGGCGCCATTCCCCCTCATCCTTCTCCTTATCCACACTTGTGGAAGGCGTCGGTTTTGGGGGCAATGTGGGTACGGACCCAACCGAGGGATTTTCCGCACCGGTCCGCCTCGCAGCTAGGCCCACTACAGGCGCCGCGGATTTTACTTTCTCGGCCAAAGGGTATTTTTGGTCGCCTACGACCGGAACTCCAGGGGCCTTCTTCCCTGGGCAGGAGGAGGAAAGGTGACCAGTCTCTCCACACCTCCAGCAAAGTAGGTTTCCTACCGGTCACAATGACCGGCATTTTCCGGTCGCCAAAACCCAAACAGTTGGGGACGGACTTGAAGGCGTTCTGATCAAGCATAATGTCAAAAGTCCATCCCCGTTCAAATTGTCGGAGAGAGCCCTAAAATTTGGCCATACTGCATAAAAAACGCAGCTAGATGCTCTCCCGAAATTTGAGGAGGAACCTCAAAACGGCCACCCTGGTCCTTCTCCGACCCTCGTATTCCGTTCTAAGGATCAAGTCCTTAGTAATTAACTCCTTTTTCGCCATTGCCAGGCAATCTTCTGGCGTGGGCAGCAGAATGTCCCACATGAAAAAACCAGTACCTTTTATTATTCTTTGGGGTTTTATCCCCAGGGACAAAAGTGATTTAATCACTATGTCTTTCGTGGAACGACAAATCTTACGTGTTTTCTTATCGACCACGAAAACGGACACCATTCTCTTTGCGAACACATCGAGCTCTTGGACAACTTCGACCAGCCCTCTTTATTTACAAGATGGGCATAATTTTTTGCCTTATCCAAGAAATCCGCCATGTTCAAAATGCAACTTGGGGGACTTCCAACAAGAGGGCAACCTCAACAGTCTTAGATTGTGCCTCGCTCGGCACCTCGTTCTTCTTGCCAGTTTCACCATTTTTGGCGCTACTAGCTCGTTCTTCAGATTTTGGGCTAGCTTTAGCCCGCTTTTTGCGGATTTATCCGGCATGTCGGCGGCTAAAGTCGCCCCGAAAAAGGTCTTTTTTACACACGACCGACTAGCCTCGTCGGCCATGTTGCAAAAAAGCGTGGTGAAAACCACTTGCGGGTCTCTAAATTGTTTTCCAAAACCACGGGAGAGGAGTTGGAAAAAAAAAAAAATAAATAAAAGAAAGCCTGGATAACCCAGGAAATTAAGATTTAAAAAAATAAACTAAAAGTAAAATAAAAGACAAACTAGATAAACTGAAAGAAAATAAATAAACAGGTAAGACTTTTTATAAAAAAATAAAAGTAAAAATGGCGCCCAAAGGCAGCCAAAAAATAAAAGAAAAACCAGTAACTCCTTTTTTTTTTTTCAAAAATTCAAAAAATGTACAAAAATCCGCTAAAGAAAATAAATTAAAGTCAAAAAAGAAAAACAAACTAGTCAAACGAAAAGAAATGCAACCAAAGAAGAAAAGGTATAAAAAAATTTAAAACAAACAAAAATAAATGGAAAAAATAAAAAGAATAAAAACTTAAACAAAAACTTAACCGAAAGACTTGGTGTTGCCAATAAAGTTCGTCACTCAAAAAGTTCGTACAGAACTGAAGTAAATCTTCTCGGTTCAACACAGGCTCGTCAAACTGCAACACAGGATATATTAAAAACGAGTTCGACGGTCAGAAAAAAACTGAAACAGACGGAACACAAAAGTCCTGTCAGGGAAAGTTTGGATATTTATTTATACAAAAGGTATAAAATGTGGCACAAGGCCTAAAAGGGGGATGGGGAAGGACGGTCTTCTTCTGTCTTAATTCTTAACCTTAGCTAGACCCAGACACGGACCCAAACAAACCAACAATATTCCTATCACCAAAACAACACATTCACTCATACCTTTCTTACTACGTCCACCATAATACCTCAAATTCTCTATGAAATCCTAACTAATCCCCCTATGTACAAATATTGTTCGTGGGGGAGGGGCATAAAACAACAATTTTTTAAAAGATCCCCAAATGAGTCTGTACAATATGCCTTAATATTTACAAGAAAATAAACAAAACTTGTGTTAGTATTAAAACCCCCACAAACCATAAATGTGGCAGAAACATCAGTTAACCGGACGAAATCAATGGGACTATGAAAATAAGGAACACAATCATTCCTCCAATCATTCACACAGACACACACACATTCATACACAACAACAAATACGAAAAATCACACATACGAAAACGAAAGGCGTCCCGCATCCACCAGAGAACTGACATCATTGACCACCTAACGAGGGAGGGATGGAGTTTAAACAAAAGAAAAATAGGGACAGAAATAAAGGGGCCAATGCGCATGCACACCCCTAGCTAAGTTAACCAGAAAAAAAAAAAAGAAAAACTAAAAGATCAAACACAAGAACCTAAACTAACCTAATATCAGGATGGGTTGCTTCTGTTCAACCCTGTTAGGACAAAATCCTGTACCTAACTGACATCCAAGTGCCACTCTAGGTCAGCCCCTTTCACTCTACACATTCGCGCAAGATTTACCCACCTTTGCCAAATTCTGATGAAGGGAGCCGCCGTTTTTTCCGTCCTGATCTTGACTTTAAGCTGATGCTTAAAGAACAAGATCAGTTGGGAAGAGGTGAACTTCTCACGATCATAGAATTCCTTCTGACGCGTCGTCCAAATCACGACTCTCATAACACCTAGTAAGCAACAGAACACATAGTGCTCCTCCTTCGTCAATTGCGGCACCACATTGCTACAAACAGAACTGGCTTCCAGGACAAAAAACTTTCCCTGCAACATGCGAACCATGAGGCCTTCAACAAACCTGCATTAACGGCACTACTGTCTTGCACTGAAAAAGGCGTGACCAATGGTCTCGACCTCCCCAGTACAGCGACGACAGTTTGATATTTCTCCAAGCCTGCTGAACAAAGTCTCTTGCCGACCCAGAGGGCCCCACGAATCATCAGCCAGGTGAGTGATGCCTCATCGTTATTGAGACATTTCAACCCAGGCGCCC
This sequence comes from Acanthosepion pharaonis, assembly GCA_903632075.3. Lineage (NCBI taxonomy): Eukaryota > Metazoa > Mollusca > Cephalopoda > Sepiida > Sepiidae > Acanthosepion > Acanthosepion pharaonis. The sequence goes on from CAHIKZ030000324.1 coordinate 266,463, forward strand.
AAGGCCATATCGAGCGAGCCTCCTGCTTCGTAAGACCGATCTCGCCAATTAGATCATCTTGAACGGCCCCCTAACTAACAATCGATACAATGCCTTACGAGACAACGCCTGGGCGTCGGAGAGGCCATCCGACGTCCGCAAGAGGAGTTTCAAAGCACGACGACATCCGCGATAGAAGGAGCACTCGGCTCCGGGGGTGTACGGCCGGCCTCCTCCTCACACGAGTGCACACTTCTCAGGGATGGGAAATGTTTCCGGACATCTTCTTTCCAAAAGGTGCCCACCTCATCCGAACCGCGACACATTCGGTCTAGAAAGGTAATGCGAAGCATATATTGACGAATCTCAATGCTAGGCATACCCAGACCGCCCTCAGAGGGATGAAGGCAACAGATCTCGCGACATACCATATGGGCCTTGCCTCTCCACAAGAAAGAGAACAAGGTCTTGACTAATGACAATAGTCGGGCAGACGGGAGTGGGAAGCACAGAGAGTCGGTAAAGGAGGATCGGATAGATGTGTGAAACACACACCTCCGCCTTTCCCTTCAGGGAAAGTCTCCTCCGAGACCACAGATTAACCGCGACCTCGGCCTTCCCCTTGTACCTCCGACCAATTCTTTTCCAACTGGAGATCAGGACCGAACCAGACGCCGAGTATCTTGATCGGCCCATCCGTCCAGAGGAAAGGTCCGGGAAGAGAAACTCCCTTCCACGCACCCAACCGCAAGCCCACAGACTTATCGCGGTTGATCTTGGCCCCTGTCACCATCTCATACCCACTGATCTGCTTACTGACTTCGTTAATCTCGGCTCTGCTCGACACAAGAACCGAAACGTCGTCAGCATAGGCAGAATACCTGGCCGAGGTGGAAGCACCAGGCAGCGAAATACCGCGTAGGACCAGATTCGCCTTTAACTTGCGAAGGAAAGGCTCCAACGCAAGAACGTAAAGCAGAGGCGATAGTGGACAACCTTGACGAATGGAGCGAGACAATACGAAAGGCTTCGATCTTACCCCATTCACTTCCACCAGCGCACCGGGGTCGCATACAAGAGTCGGATCCAGGAGCGAAAGTCGGCTCCGAAACCGGCCGCCGAAAGGACAGCCTCCAGAAATCGATGGTCAACCCTATCGAAGGCCTTGGACTGATCTAAATTGATCAGCGCGGCTTCACTGTCGACTTGTTCTAAGATCAAGCGTACCATATGAAGGTTATCCTGAATAGTCCTGCCCTTCACAGCACAAGTCTGTTCAGGGCCAATCAGACTAGACAGGACAAGCTGCAAACGGTTGGCTAAGATCTTCGCCAAAATCTTTAAGTCAGTGTTTAACATCGTTAAAGGGCGAAAGTTCCTAAATCATCCCCACCGTCCTTGTCCTTACGCAGCAACTTGATGACACCCCTGGTGAAGCGTTGAGGTAAAGACCCCTGCCTCATCCAGTGGTTGTACATCAGTTCCAGCAAAGGCACAAAAACGTGCGACAACCTCAAGTAAACTTCGTAGGGAAGACCATCTAATCCCGGAGACTTATCCAGGCCAACCTGCTTCAGCGCTTCCCAGATTTCCGACTCTGTTATGGGACCCTCACACCTAGCCACTTCAGCTGCCGAGAGGCAGGAAAGTCAGCTAAATAGGCGTCGAACTGAGCAGAGCTCAGACCGGGCTCCCTGGTGAAAAGCTCCTGAAAGTAATCTCGAAAGACCTCACATATGCCCGCGTTTGTAGTCACGGTCCGCTTATCCGGTCATGTGACGCACGCTATATGTCGCCTAGACGCGTTTCGATTCTCCTCTGCACGCAGTTCAGCGGCCATATTCGTAGCCTCAGAAGACATTCTTTTTAACCTAGCCCTAACTACCAGAGCATGATCCTTCTTGATAAGCAAGGAGGACAACTCTGCCTTAGCTAAAGCTATATCCCCACTAACACGGGATTTCACAGCCCGATCAACTTTACTTTCTAAAGCCGTTTGCGCCGCTAATCTATCTAGATTGAGCCGACGACTAAAATCGGCAGCAAACGTTCGGATTTTAGATTTTAAATTGCCCCACCAGGCATTTCCCACAACCGCTCCCGTCAATTCCCATTGTATCATTAGTAACAGCTGGTCCCGGAAAGACTGCTCAGCAAAAAAGTGAACAGTTCAATTTCCAGTAACCAGCCAACCTAACCTTAGGCTTATCTAAGTTTACACGGACCCGGACAAGCCTATGATCCGTATAAACTATATAATGGAAACTTGGACACCCTAAGAGCCCTACATCGACTCTCCTAACTAAGACTCGGTCCAGGTAGCTCGCAAGCGTCCCAGGATCCGAGTTGCCACTAGTTGTCCAAGTCCATGCTACCTCCCGAGGGTGTTCATTCCGGAACTTATCGACAAGATCAAACCCATCGATAAAGTCCCGAAATGGTTTCACATCCGGGTTGTTAGTACCTTGTTTTTGCCCTATCCGATCTATATCGGGGTCAAGGACGGAATTCCAATCCCCCGCTAAAACTACCCGACGAGACGTCGTCAAGAACGGCGCGATCTGCCGAAACAAAGCAGGCCGCTCGGAATGGTTATTGGGCGCATAAACCCCAATGAAACGAAGAACCTTATCCTTTATGGTAACATCCAGCACGCAAAGTCTGCCCGCCTGATCCGCGAAGACAAGGGTACATGCAGCCTTCAAAGGCCTGCTCACTAGCCAAGAGACACCTCTCGAACGACCATCAAAACATGCTGAATAAAGGGCGAACCCCTTAGACAGTATATCCTCACGATCATGAGAAGAAAATCGGGTCTCTTTATACAACATATATTCACCCCGAGGCGCTGAAGGTCACGAATGAGCCTCGCCCTGCGAGACTCGGACCTCAGGCCCCGGACATTCAAACTAGCTAACCAGAGAGCCATTGTGAAGCCGATTAGAGTTGTCCTTCAGGATAGAACATGGCTGGGGTGAGGACACCGACAGCTCGTCCCATAGATCCTGACGCCATCTCACTTTCGACGGTATCATCCTGAGACAAGCCGCCGATGTCCGAAGGGTAGGTTAATTTGAGCGCCCTATAAAGGGATGGGTGAACGAAAACTGGGACCCTCCCTTTGAGTTTTTGATCTGCTTCTTCTGTTTCCGGATCTAAAAGGTAGGCGACTGGGGGCACCATTTTTTAGAGACGACTGGGCCTCCTGTATCATGCCCCAAATCTCCCGCGTACCCGGGCCAGTTCTAATTACGGTCAGGATTCTTCTGGCGGCAGGGAAATTTTCAGGCTTTTCTACTTCCATGCCATTAATTTTTTAAAGTTCAAAGAACCTTTAAGTCTTTCGGGTTCCTCGTTTGCCCGAAAACCCTTTCCTGCTTGGTCCCGGGATACGCGGCAGACGTCTTCCCCGGGAGGTAAGGTGGTTTAAGTTTTTTTTCTTTTGTCTGTGACTGATTGTGACTCTGGGCTCCTGAATCTTTTCTTATTTGGAGATTGTATGGGTGTTTGCATGGGTGTAAGATTAGGTGTTGTGGAGGGTGTCCAACCCGTAGGCGTCCTCACCGGAGAAGGTTTGGACGAGTGAAAAGATTTTGTCGGCGAGTTCGATACCGATTTAGGCAGAGGTAGTTTTGTAAATGATTTTTTTGATGAAGAAGGGGAAGACGGGGCAGAGGATACGGGGCCCGGTGCCCCCAGCGACTTTTTATCTTTAACCCGCTTGGCCTCTAGTTTTTCTTTCAATTTTTTTATATCTAATATTTTTGCCAGCTCGGCTCATTCAGTTTCTGCGCTTCGCTTGCGTTCTTTTCGTAAGACGCTGAGGCGTCGCCCTCAGAGCTGGTAGAGGGAATGGGGCTGTTAATGTCCCTGGAGTCATGATGGGACTGAGGAACCGCTGTTTGGGTCTTCCCTTGCCCCCTAACTACGAGGCGCCATTCCCCTCATCCTTCTCCTTATCCACACTTGTGGAAGGCGTCGGTTTGGGGGGGCAATGTGGGTACGGACCCAACCGAGGGATTTTCCGCACCGGTCCGCCTCGCAGCTAGGCCCACTACAGGCGCCGCGGATTTTACTTTCTCGGCCAAAGGGGTATTTTGGTCGCCTACGACCGGAACTCCAGGGGCCTTCTTCCCTGGGCAGGAGGAGGAAAGGTGACCAGTCTCTCCACACCTCCAGCAAGTAGGTTTCCTACCGGTCACAATGACCGGCATTTTCCGGTCGCCAAAACCCAAACAGTTGGGGACGGACTTGAAGGCGTTCTGATCAAGCATAATGTCAAAAGTCCATCCCCCGTTCAAATTGTCGGAGAGAGCCCTAAAATTTGGCCATACTGCATAAAAAACGCAGCTAGATGCTCTCCCGAAATTTGAGGAGGAACCTCAAAAACGGCCACCCTGGTCCTTCTCCGACCCTCGTATTCCGTTCTAAGGATCAAGTCCTTAGTAATTAACTCCTTTTTCGCCATTGCCAGGCAATCTTCTGGCGTGGGCAGCAGAATGTCCCACATGAAAAAAACCAGTACCTTTTATTATTCTTTGGGGTTTTATCCCCAGGGACAAAAGTGATTTAATCACTATGTCTTTCGTGGAACGACAAATCTTACGTGTTTTCTTATCGACCACGAAAACGGACACCATTCTCTTTGCGAACACATCGAGCTCTTGGACAACTTCGACCAGCCCCTCTTTATTTACAAGATGGGCATAATTTTTTGCCTTATCCAAGAAATCCGCCATGTTCAAAATGCAACTTGGGGGGGACTTCCAACAAGAGGGCAACTCCTCAACAGTCTTAGATTGTGCCTCGCTCGGCATCTCGTTCTTCTTGCCAGTTTCACCATTTTTGGCGCTACTAGCTCGTTCTTCAGATTTTGGGCTAGCTTTTAGCCCGCTTTTTTGCGGATTTATCCGGCATGTCGGCGGCTAAAGTCGCCCGAAAAGGTCTTTTTTACACACGACCGACTAGCCTCGTCGGCCATGTTGCAAAAGCGTGGTGAAAACCACTTGCGGGTCTCTAAATTGTTTTCCAAAACCACGGGGAGAGGAGTTGGGAAAAAAAATAAATAAAAGAAAGCCTGGATAACCCAGGAAATTAAGATTTAAAAATAAACTAAAAGTAAAATAAAAGACAAACTAGATAAACTGAAAGAAAATAAATAAACAGGTAAGACTTTTTTAAAAAAAAATAAAAGTAAAATGGCGCCCAAAGGCAGCCAAAAAAAAAAGAAAACCAGTAACTCCTCTCTTTTTTTTTTTTTTTTTCAAAAATTCAAAATGTACAAAAAATCCGCTAAAGAAAATAAATTAAAGTCAAAAGAAAAACAAACTAGTCAAACGAAAAAGAAATGCAACCAAAGAAGAAAGGTATAAAAAATTTAAAACAAACAAAATAAATGGAAAAAATAAAAAGAATAAAAACTTAAACAAAAACTTAACCGAAAGACTTGGTGTTGCCAATAAAGTTCGTCACTCAAAAAGTTCGTACAGAACTGAAGTAAATCTTCTCGGTTCAACACAGGCTCGTCAAACTGCAACACAGGATATATTAAAAAACGAGTTCGACGGTCAGAAAAAAAAACTGAAACAGACGGAACACAAAAGTCCTGTCAGGGAAAGTTTGGCTAACGAGGCAAAGAGAAACACATATTTATAGCTAAAATCATACCACAATCATAAAAAAAAAAAAAAAAAAAACCTGTCATACTTGCTACTAAAATAGGATTAAATAGTTGTGTCATTTGCATAGATGCCCAGAAGTAAAACAAATAAATTCTATGCTACCAAATCAAGTGGAAATTAATATATTTATATTATATTTATATAGAGACCTCTAGAAAAACGCAATACTAAAGGTTTGAAATCAATTTTTAAAAAAGAAATATATTTCCTGAAGCTTTTATTTTAGTTTTAAGTACTAAAACTATTATCAAAGTTTTCATTTTTGGCAGACTTTGTGGCCAAGTTTGCCTGGTCATTCCCTATAAGTTTTATATGCCTTGGGATCTAGCATACCAGTATTTCTTTAGTGTGAGATAGTGAATCCAGCCTGGATTGTAAATTCACTAGCAGTGGGTTATCAAGATTTTATTTTTTTTATTGCTGTTATAACTGATTGTCAGTCAGACAATATTTTTATTTTTGTTTCCAGAGATGAAGTCAACTATTACCTTTAGTGTACAAATCACTGCATTGAAAATTGAAGTTTCTTTTGGCAGATGTTACATTTTTTATTTTCTTCTTATACACTGCTGCATATCCTGTTTCATTTTGTATTTATTATTGTTGCCAAATTGATTTGATTTCTGAATCACATTTGCATAGGAATGATCTTTCATATAGGAATGAAATATTTTCCTTGATTCCAGGAAAGATACATTTCTTCTCCAAGATTTCTTTCTTGCTTCTATATATGTAGTAAGGTTTTACAAAGGTCAAATGGTTTTCCTGGCAATTAGTGTCTTTAATATTATGAGTACATCTTCCTCAATATGATCTGGGTCTTTTTGACAACATTTCACACATAATGGGTGTCCTCTGCAACTCTCCTTGTGATGCTCATCTTTCTGACACTGGAAACACCTCAAGAGTTTGGGGATATATTGTTCAACCCTCTCAATTGTAAAACCAATTTTTATTTCCTTTGGGATTGAGGGTTTATTAAATGTTAAGATGTGATAGGATTTGTTGACCTCCCTTCTTTATACCTATCCTTCTATAGACAATAATTCCGTGCTTTCCTAAGGCTGGATCTATTTTCTCTGGCATAACCATGGACAACTCCTTATTTCTGAAAACTCCCTTTGAGGTGTTAAACTTTTCATGGGGATATGCTTTGTACTTTAAATTATAGAAAGACTTCATTTTGAGTATATTATCTAAATGTTTTTTTATTATTTACATCCACAAGTAGGTTTCCACTTTTCATTTTCCTCACTGTTTGTGGATTTGCCCTACTATTAATGGTTTTTTCAATCAACAATGGTGACAGATTAGTCAGAGGGGTTTCCTCCAGAGATTTGATTCCTATGAATCTCAGGAAATCTGTTATGGCTTCTATTTCTGAATCAGAGAGTATTTTATTCTTTTTTTTATTGATCCTTGCCATTTGAATTTTGTGTTTTTTTCATTGATCCTATGCTCCAAAACCCACCACAGCCCAACTAATATTGGGATTTACCAATGGGGTTAAATTATTTGCCTTGGTTGAGACAAGGATACATCTACCAGTATACACTAGAATAGAAACAAACTTTGATCTCATCTTAATTTTAAGCTTCAGTCCCTAATAAAACTGACCCCTTAATTTGAAACATTAATCAAAGTTTGTTTCTATTCAACTTGTTTGATCCTAAACCACTGCCTAATAATAAAGAGTAGTGTGTTTGATCATTATGTGATTAGTTTGTGAGACAATATATTATATAGGTGCTATGGCTTGACATGACCAGCTGATTGATCAGATCAGGCCTCTCTGACCACCTATCTAGTCCATGTAAGAATCAAAGAAGTGTGTTGCCTGTCACATGACCACTGATAGGATCTGACTCATGGACTGCTCAGCCTCCAGTTTTCCATCCTCAGGCATTACAGGTCGCCCCAACTAACAGAGAAAGTTAGACAAACTGAATGAGATTTATTTATACACAATGGTGCAAATGGTGTTTAAACATTTTTATTCTTACAGAAGAGTGACTGGAACTAATATAAACAAGTTTTTGGTGAGTTATGATGTTTTGTATCAGAAATTACAAAAATTGAATTCACCTTGCCTGAAAGAGCCTTTTTGTATTAAATGCAGGGAATGTATCATAGGAGAATGAAAAGTTAGTAAGAACCATGCGTGAAATTCTAATGTATACAGCTATGAGAGACACATTAAAGAAATTCTTTGCTGACATTTCTGTGTCCAAATCCAACACCATTCTGGCTATTAAAGAGTAAGCTGATTGGGTATTTGTAATTTCACGTCTTCAAGGACAATGCTCTAGCAGGCTGCATCCCCTTCTCCATCTCCATTTTCTGCTGTTGATGCTGATGCTTCTGTTGTTATTGTTGTTGATACTGGTGCTGCTGTTACTTTTGCTGTGATTTGTGATATTGTTGTTGTCCCTACTGCTGTTTTTGTTTTTTCTTCTCACCCTCCTTCTGCAGCTGCTTCTCCTTGAGGCAAGACTGCTACTTGCCAGGGACATTCTGCTGGAAAATGGAAGGAGAAGATGCAACATTTGTCCCCTTCCTTATCACTTCTTTCTATCCTTGACCACTAGGGGCTTTCTGGTCATTGTCTGTTCTCTGCTTCCTCCAGGGATGAGGCTTTGGACTGTGGCATTGGATTCCTTCTGGGACATGCCTTGGAAAAATGTCCCATGGCAGAGAGTTGCAAAGAGGCCCATATCTAGATATGCCAAGCTGTTCTGCTGCTAACAGACATATCTGCACACAACTTAGGGTTTCTTTTGCCTACTGTTTGCTACAAGAAGACAAAAACTTATCAAGGGAGTTATCATGCAAATACATTGAATCCTACAGATAAACAATGTGGTATTTCAAATAAAACTGTACTAAGCATTTTGCTAGAGATTGTTCTAGTTCTAGGAATGATGTTGATGTTGTCACTGAATCAAAACTAGTACATATAACTTTATTTAATGTTAATACACCTTATTAGGTATTGATAAATGATGCCACAGTTTTGAACTCTAATGTAAAATTGTCTAATCTTGCAGTATTATACCCCCCATGTTCATGAACAGTTACTGGAGAAGTTTGTTTCAATGTATTTTTTGACACAATAAGTAACTAGGATAAAAGTTTAGTGAAAATTTCTAAGTCTAACAGGGCCTTTTGTTTTGGAGGTGGACAATTTTCACATACATCAAAGTAATAGAATTTTTCATAAGGATCCAATCAGGGATGTCTGTGATTCTTCTGGAGTTTGCCTGAAGTGTAGAAGACCGCTGCTTTGACCACTGGCATGATTGCCTCTTGGAAACAAGTTCAATGACACAGTATGTCTTTAAAGGAACATGGACATAATCAATATTGGATTCTACACCTAATTGATACATCCACTTGCTACTTTGTTGCCAGATTGATTAAAACGAAAACAAGTGAAAAAATTACTTGCAACATATTTTTAATGTGGATATGCTATTTTGTAGCCTGCAAGTGGTTTCTGAGCAAAAATGGGGAAGAATTTAATAATGAAAGGTACCAACGACTATATTTTCTATAAATTTCTTTTTTCAAATATGAAAGCTGTTTTTTTAGATTTCTGTTTTAATATATAGAAATATGAACATAATTTGCACTTTCTTCAGATTTGTGATTTTTTTTATTTAGACATAGGAAAATCATTTACATTTTCTAGAGATTTCATTTTTTTATTTAGAAATTTTAAAATTCTCACAATTTCCTTCAAATTTCTGCTTCCTTATTTAGAAATAAGAAAATAATCTACATTTTCTTCAGATTTCTGCTTTCTTAAGAAATCAGCTATATTTTCTGCAGAATTCTTATTTGTTATTTAGAAATATAAAAATGAGCTACATTTCCATCAGATTTATGATCTATTTACAAAAATTATGAGAATTAACTTCAATGAAAAGTTGAAGGTAAATTAGGTAATGCCTATTTACAATTGAACAAGCTATTTTTTTTTTATTGCTTTCACATTCTGATTGCTAAAAAGAAAATTAGAAAAAGGAACAGAAGTGCACAATTTTCCTAAATGGCAAAAATGCCAGTAGAAATACTTTTTGTGATATGCAACCTGAATTTGTTATACTTTAGGGCTCAGGTAATGTTGGTCTTCATGTTTTCCTCATTCATAAAACATTTCTTTCTTATAGAAACATTCAGAGAGGAAAATTTATTTATTTAAAAGAATATATTCCAAGTGTTTAAGCAAGCAACTGGAAAAGTGAATGTATGTTTTTTACATGCAATAAACTTGGGTCAACAGAAATATCACTCTATAGAAGAGTATGTGAAGTATTTCAGGAGATACAGAAGTAGAAAAATTACAATTCAAATAATTCATAAATTAGTGCATTATCTGTCAGAAGACCTGAGTAGATCTATCGTTGTAGCACAGCCTAAGAAGCCAAATGCAAATGAATGTGAGCTCAATCAGACAATCAGCTTAATGAACTATATAATTATGCTTATGATCAGGATTTTGATGAATAGAGCATTTAGCAGAATTAGGCTAGAAATAGCACAACAGTGTGGTTACATTAAAGACTGGAATAAGAAATGCAATATTTATTCTTTGAATGATATCAGAAAGAGCAATATAGATGCAGAAGGATATGTACATATACTTCATAGACTATCCAAAAGTATTTGATAACATATGATACAAATGGTAATAGTAAAATGTCTCATTTCTTTCTAAGGAAAGCATCCATTGACTGAGCAGTTAGTGCTTCTGTTGGTTGAAATTTATAAAATCTTTCCCTTAAAACAATTTTTCAGGAAAATAGATTTCTCAAGTTCAGTTGCTGTTATTACTCTTTCCAGTATTGATGGGGGCTTCCTTTCTAACCTTCTGTTTGATGTAGTGTGGGATATCAACACTTTGTTTATGTGATTATTTTCTTTTTGAGTTACATGTGATATCCATTTTAGCCATTGCTGCTGTTGAAAGTGATGTGTTTTCTGTTATCTAGTACAGTACTTTATGATTAGTTAAATTATTTTCGAAAAAAGTCCCAAATATACATGTCAAAATTAAAACTCCTTTAATTTGATTAAATGAGTATACCATTGTTATAATAAATAAATGTATATACATAATATATAAAGTGGTTCAGGTGTGTGGAATGAGATGGCATGATTTGACAAAGACTTGCCGATGAAAACTGATATTGAAATCATCCAAAGTTGATTTTGAGAATGACTCAGCAATCCTTCATTGTGCATGTATTGAACTGTATCTGAAGTAGTGAAGAATATAGTTTACACTGAACATATTTTTATTACATAACATTCTATTAAAATGGTGTTTTTAATTTGGAAACAAAAATTAGAAAATGACACAAGTGCATCAAATT